>JAUTXW010001367.1:0-31145 GCA_030620095.1 Kuschelorhynchus macadamiae
AATCAGAATATTGGCACACCTCAGGGAAGTATCTTAGGTCCCCTGATTCCTGCTCTTCATTAATGATCTTACAATATATAAGTCAGGGCCAGGTTTTTTCTATATACGAATGATACTATCGTAGTATCCGATATATCAGAAAGTCACTTAAAAAATAAAATCAACACTGTACTAAATAAGTTTTCTAAATGGTGCTTTGCTAATAAGCTAATGATTAACCATACCAAAACTGTAGCTATGTACTTAAGAACTATTAGTAAGAACCTTGTGATATCAGCATTTTCTTCAATGGTCATGATCTTGAGCTTTCTTCATGTGTTAGTTTCTTGGGTTTGTCTATGGATTGCCACCTTAATTTGGAACATTCAGATCGGCAATGTTTGTAAGAAGCTTAATAGGGGAGCTTACGTAATTATGTTGACCGTACAACAATTATTAATGTATATTATGCTTTCATATATTCTGCAATAGCTTATAACATAGTAGTGTGGGGTCAAACCTCAAATATGAGACTATTTATAATACAAAAAAGAATTGTTAGAATCATTTTTAGTATACCTTTTAAAACATCTTGCAGAGACATTCGAGTCATATAAACTTTTGATAGTTGCTTCAATTTATCTCTTAAAATTATTATCATATATCCATCGAAATAAAAATCTAATTCAAATTAACAGTAATTTTCATGCGTATGAAGTAATAAAAATAATTTCTGCTTAGACAAGCATAACTTAAATATTTATAAAAAATCACCAATCTACTCTGGGAGTAAAATTTATAATATGTTACCTTATAACATTAAAGCAATAAATTGTCAAAATAAATTTAAAAATACAATTAAAAGATTACTTTTATCACAGACTTTTTACACCACAGACGAATTTTACACTTTTTTGAGGAATATTTATAGTGCTCGAAACCAAATAAAAAATTTGAATTTAAATTTGAATTTTTGAAATATAATTCTGACGCTTCTTCAGAACTTTCATTACTCTGTATAAAACATACCAGCATATCATATTTATTATAATTTTCATACGCTTACATTATTCGAAAAAATTGATAAATATCAATTAAATAAAAATACCAAAAGAACGTTTATTAACTGCTTTCTAAATCAAAAGTCGATCCAAGAACCTATGAGTTATATATTTAGCATTAATTTTTGTTTGTTGTCATAAACAATGGCCATAGCCTACTACTAAATTATACTTTCAATTTCAGAAAATTGTCATTTATTTGCGTATTTCTGAGAAAAAGTGCGTACTATTATATATTTTTAAAAATTTAAAAAAGACAAATTTTATAGTCTATAAATATACAGGGTGTTCCACTTAAAAAAATAAAGTATGGTCCGATAACTTTTTGATTTAACCCATCATACTAATTCCGGAATTGAATTCTACGGAAAAAGTTATATAATAAACAGTTTTCACATTTCCGATAAGTTGGCTGATAGTTGAGATACGAGGGGTGTCTGAAAATGCAACATTTTCAATTTAGCCCTGTATCTTAAAAACCAAGAAAGCTATGAAAATTGTGTTAACAGCATCTTTAGTTTTACGAAAAAGTAGCGTACTGTCCCGAAAGCCTCAACTTTCTATCTATAAAAATAACGGAGATACCCCGTAAAAGTACCCAAAATGGGACACCCTGTACATTTAATAGCTCTTCGTCGCTGTTTCTGACAGCAAGTTCAATGTAATCAGTTCATCCAAAATAGAAAAATAAACGTTTGAAAAAAAAAGTTTGAACTTCCCCCACCACTTTATTACTGAAAATAAAAAAAAAGATAAATAGCAAAAAGTTGCATAATTGCCTGAAGAGTATGCTGAATGCTGAGAATGCTTATATTTTCGACCAACGATAATTAGGAAAATCCAAGAGAAAATGGGTATTTTCATTTTTGAGTTGATATTACGCCCCCTAGCGGCCTTGTTTCGAACTTGAAAATAGTTTCCAGCGATTTTACCGTTACCGTTACCGAATTATGGGCGGAGGGCATTCTTAATTGGACACCCGATACAAAATATAGAAAAGATGATTATCTTTTACTTTTCGAAATAAAATATTTATAGGGTAGCAAGTTTGCCGTTTTTTAAATCAGAAATTATGCTATAAATTTCCTTAATTTACTTGAATAATATGAAATAAATCAGGTAATTTGTATAAAATTTATTAAATGATTATTATATTAAGTTGTTATCAAATAACTATAATTTTATGCTTCTAAAAAATAGTGATATTTACAAGTTTATCTTCCACTGTTACACTTTTACACACGTGTATAAAATCTCTCCTGGAAAACATTGCATTAAAATAGAATTGACACGCTTTCTGCTCCAGATCACATACAGACCGCTTTAGCTTATGTAAAGGAGGAGCTCAATGAACAGGAAACATTTTTGAACGGTACGCTAGCCATCGTGTTATTTAACCGGAATTTGAAAACGACGAGGTTTTTTAGATATAAAAATAGCAACCTATATTTAATATAATAATACATGAGCTTTATAAGGGAAGAATTGTGATCCCGAAACTTTTCATAAAATACAAGTTGGGTTTTTTCGAAGTATTATATAAATATTTTATAACATAATTTTCAGAAAAATATATATGGTGTCTGTGTGTGTGTGTGTGTGTGTGTATGGGTAAACAAAATTTACGCGAACAACTATTTGACAACTTACAAGTCGATTTTTTTAAAATTATTTTATAAAAAATAAACTGCCGCACATAATTCTCTACTTATGAAATTTTTCATACATAATACCACAAGAGCGAAAATTTTGACGGAAATGTTTCTATTGTTATGAAAATTTGGTAAACATTTTCTTTCGAGTGGTGTTCGTTATGACTATTTCACGAAGAATGACAACGATCTAGTAGAACAGGATTAAGTACTTTTATTTAATTCAAACAAATCAGATTAAACTTTTAACAGATTAATATTCAATAAAACAGGCAATATATTTAAAGCTACTTATAATTATGCCACAAGAGGATTTGAGGTAGTTATATAGGTGTTGTATATTTGTTCCTCATGTTTTCCATTAAGCTGCAATGGTGTTCTAGATCCACTTGTAGGTAAGGTTTAATTGACTGACCGCTAACATGCCCAGTCAGTTTTATTAACTCTTGCTCGTTAGCACCACGTTTCGCAAGAATTGTATTTCTTCTAAAGTACTAAGTATTTTGCATTATTTTTTTGATGAAAATTTAGTGACAACTACTTGACACATTTTATGTGGAAAATTTGTTTTTCAGCACTAGTGCGGAAAATATTTTCAGCATTTTTTAAGCATTTATATTCTTTCTCCGTAGACGCGTCAGCACTTCGCATTACGCGCATCGTAAGCTTTTTTAAAACGTGTATCACTAAACGGATCAAAGGATATTTTGAATTCGTTAAAATATTTTTCCTGGATTATCTTTGCAGTAGTATTCCATATTGATTTTACACATTGGAAACCCAGTCTTCTAGAGTATCGACAATTTTAGTTATAGGGGTAGAGAAAAGCAATTCGTACTGCCGTCCTTTACAAAAATCCATAAACTGATGCCAAATTACCCAGGGTATGAATATAAATCGCGACCCACAGCAATTTGGTTAAGTTGTAGCTCGCGAACGGAAGATGCATTAATTGACATTCAAATTAAAGACATTATTTTTTAAGCATTTATATTCTTTCTCCGTAGACGCGTCAGCTAACATATTATTATAATTTTCTATTAATTTATTAATTACCTTATTAAACTCACCTATACAGTGTGTCCAAGATAAGGATGCACAGCATGGGGATCTCGGAAACGGTAAGAGATATAGTGTCGGTTAAATTAGACAAAAGTTGCGTATTTTGATGCCCAACAAAATCCCGTTTTACAAATTTGAAAGTTCTAAGCCTTTCCGGAAATATCCGAGAAAAACCGAAATATTGCGATTTCGTTTTAATTTTTTTTAAGCTATTTGAAAAGATATAAAAAACTGAAAACACTTTTTCATTCTCACTTTTTAAACTGTACAAGGAGACGTTAACAAATTTTCATTACAACGTTTCGTTTCGATGGAACCAACTTTGATTTTTTTTATGGGACGGAAAAAAGTACACCCAGTATTAGATTGTGCTTTTCATTGGGAATTCAACGATGTACTACACCATATGATTACTTATGTTTTTATCCAGAAAAATGGCTTTTTAATACATTGGTTACTTATGTTTTTATCCAGAAAAAATGGCTTTTTAATACATTTCTAGCATTTTATTATATTAGGCCATGAAATCCTAACGATAAAAGGAAAAAAACAGTTGACAAGTTCGAATGAATGTATTTATTTATTTAACAAATATTCAAACAAGTAAATGTTTGTATTGTTATTGTTGTTGTCGTTTTTAAATTTATTTTGTTCTACAATGGATGGAGGTAATTTTACAAACGAAGAAAAATGTGATATGCCATCTTGCTACATTTTATGCCAAAGAAATTGTGAAGGAGCCGAGCGCATGTATTCTAACAAATACCCAGAGCGGAGACAACCTGACAAGTGTATTTTTCGGCGTTTGGTATTTAATCTAAAAGAATATGGATCATTTAAAAAGCCTGTATTATCCCGGCAAAAACATTCCAGTGAAGAAAACCAATACAACGTTCTACAATCTGTTATTGAAAATCGACAAACTTCCACCAGAGAAATTGAAGACCAGACGGGGGTAGCTAAATCCACAGCTCAATTTATTTTAAGGAAGAATCACTTTAAGCCTTACAAATTCCGAATATGTCAAGGATTAAAACCGGGTGACGATGAACGACGTAGACATTTTTGTGAGTGGTATACTAGGATGTGTGAAGACAGTCTTAATTTTCCTTATAAAGTGATTTGATCTGATGAAAGCATGGTCACCAATAACGGTATTTTTAACAGGTGCAATACCCACTATTGGTTACAACGAAATCCACGTGTAAATAGACCATCCAGACATCAAGATTGCTTTAGATTTATTATTTGGTGTGGGATTTTTGGTAGCAAGATTATAGGCCCTATTTTCTTTCACAATTGATTAACTTTCGAGCGGTACCTTGATATCTTGAGGCACGATTTAGAAGATGCATTAGATAATTTACCGTTAGGCGCTGTACACGGCTGTTGGTTCCAACAAGATGGTGCTCCAGCCCATAACTCCATAAAAGTTCGCCAATATTTAGCTGAACGTTTTGAAGGAAGATACATTGGGACTTACAGTGAAACACCTTGGCCTCCAAGGTCCCCGGACCTAACTCCTTTGAACTTTTTCTTGTGGAGCTACATAAACAATGAGGTATTTAAAAAACGTTTTGACAACGAGGAACAATTATATCAATCAGTACGAGCAGCATTTAATACAATTACTTCTGAAATGTTAAGTCATATTTTGGAGTCTACCGTGAGACGGGCGTACTTCTGTTTAGAAAATGGAGGTAATTTGTTCGAACATTTGTTATAGTTAGTAAATAAATAAATACATTCATTCGAACTTGTCAACCGTTTTTTTCCTTTTATCGTTAGGATTTCATGGCCTAATATAATAATAACTGGGTTGGGTTGACTCTTTGTTGACTGGTTGGTTCAAAACGCTGATAAAATTTTGATGTTACGTATTTATTCGATTTAAAACAGATGCGTTCTCGAAAATTCTATATCCTTATTGCCTTGAAATTATACGAGTGAAATAATCAGTGTAAAATGTTTAAGAAGGAAATTGGATGAGGCAAATAATTAAGAATAATCCCCTTAGAATTGTTCAAGGTGTAAGGCAACACGCTTGCAAAATTAAAAAAAATCGGCAACTTTCTTTTACCCGGAACTTCCCTCGTTATGAATATTTCCTTTTATTACGTCATTTAGTACAACTTATTCTATAATACTGCCTCTTCAATAATTTTATTGGGCGCCATTTTGTTCCATCATATTGGATTCATACCAATACCTTTTTACTTTGATTTTTAGACTTTTTATGTGGCCGCCATTTTGTTTCGCTGTCCTGAAACTGGTACCAAAATTTTACACACTTAATGCTTGCCCAAAATTTTAAATTAATCTAATATGTAGTTGTTCAGGATGGCTTTTTAAATAATTAATTAGGGCTCCATTCTGCTTTGGTGTCGTAAATTCATACCAGAATGTGTGTTTATTTGTGTGTTATATTCGTACCAGAATATTATGAATGTGTGTTTATTTTTGGTTGATCCCAATGAAACACTTGATTTTTGTACAAAATTTGAGGTAAGTTTGATAATCCATTTTAGCTATAATTTATTTAACAGTTCACTAGGTCGCCATTTTGTTCCGCCAAATTGAATTTTTACCAAAATGTTACATCACTACACCCATATTTTTTTACGAAAATTTAAAATCAATCGGGTAAGAAGTTTTTACCTTCGCCGCGAACTGACAGAGAGACCAACAGGCAGACTAACATGTTTTTTGGAATCTAGGAACGTTAAAACATAAAGATATGTATAACCTTGGATTTGTTTCGCAATTATAAATAATACGTTTGGCGGCCATTTTGTTCCACCCTCTTGAATTCGTACCACAATTTTATCAGTTCATCTCTATACCACAATTAATTATTGCACACAATTTGAGTCAATTTATTAAGTAGTTTTTTCAAGCTGAATTTTTAAATATTCGTCATTTTATTTCGCCATTTTGGATTCGTGCATTACTACATAATACTTGATTTTTGTGCAAAATTTGAGGTACATTGGATAAGCAGTTTTATAGTGATAATTGTTTTAACATTTGACTAGGCCGCCATTTTGTTTCAACCGACGGAATTAAGAAAACAGACACCCTGAAACGTAATGCTTGACTAGGAAAACAAAAATGTGTTTATCTTAACAATAAGTGAATCAAACAAACTGAAAACAAAATATGTGTAGCTAAATGTCTGGTGCCAGCGAGGCGCAAATTAAGAACTTTTTAAGAATGTAGATTTAATACCTCAAGTTGTGAAAGCCGCAAGCACATATTTACGGGAACATTCTATGTTTACCGAAATATTTTAAAAATAATTGACTGAGGATGAGTTCTGGGATAGGTAAACAGGTGATAAACATGCTTGCAGTAACTGTCCCTGAAACTTTGAAACTTCTAAAATGGAGAAATGTGGAAAGATAAATAACCTCACGGTTGTCACTATTACATGTTTTAACTCTAAGCCACTGTTATGAGTTTCTTTTTGCCAGATACAGTTTCTATAACTAGTTGTAGAAGTGTCGCTTGTATGTATGCAGTATAGTATACAATAAAAATTTCACTTAACGCATTCATGAAACAAAAGAGAAAATAGTATTAAGCATATATCCCTCGAAAGGCGATTTACTGACTTCCAGTCTGAAAAAATCACCCAAGTATATGTATACAAAAAGGAATAACTTGTAACCCGGTGGGAGATGGATCCGAGCAGAAATGTCTGTATAAATATTCCTAAAGTGCGAAACACATGTTTTGTTTGAGTATTTTTTATAAATTTCCTTAAATATCGAGTTTTTTTTTTACCGAAATAATCGGCTTATTGTTTCTTGGTTGTCACTAACGCACAAGTGTTAGTTTAAAGTATACTATGCGGTGATGTCAATCGTAGTTGTCCCAATTGTTTGAGAAATTATTTTTTGCAAGAAAATTTAAATTTTTAGCAAATTGCCTATTTTGAGGATAAAAACCAAGAAAATCAAGATTTCCATTTTTTATTTTTTCATTAGCGGTTAACTTTAGTAAAAATATATTTAGTTTCCCAACAATTTTGTAATAAATAATTAAACCCAGCAATATTGTAATAGTTTCATTCGGCGGCCGGTATACAGGATCCGCCACTTAAAATTCCTCAACAAAAATGTCTACTGAGTGAACAAAAAAATATTTACGTAAAGAAATTATGACCTTTATAAACTTACTTGAATATTTTTTTACCTCACTATTAAATTTTATACATTTATTGGAAGAAAGAGTCTTGGAAAACCTTCAGTTTTTGCAACAATGGTCCGTTTTTCTTCCAGTTTCGAGAAAAAAAAACTGTTTTTGCATAAACTCTTTCTATTATTTATTTTCTAACACCTTTGCATAGATTTTTTTATTTTAGAATACACATAATGGGTAGATATTTTTTGATAATTTACATGATTCACTTAATAATAAAAATTATAAAAATATTTTTAATTATCGGGGCATAACTTCGATGTTAATTAAATTAAGGGAGAAAAATGTACAGCTCTTCATGTATTTTTTTCGTAAAAATACTGACTGTATTTTGATTACAAAATTTAGTTATTATTAACCTCTTAGGAATTGTGAAAGAGAGTGGATCAAAAAATTATTTGGAAAAAATAATGACAGATATAAACAAGATTTTATTGAATTTTTTTGCTTTATCCTGTATATAAATATAAATGGATATAATTGAAAATATATTTAGATTACCTTTAGTTCCACTTGTTTACAATAAACTTGTGTCTATTTTCTTCCAATTCTTAGAGATAATTAAAATCTGATTTTTGAACTATACTTGAAACTTTTAATAAACATTAAACAGAATTTTCTTGTAAATACTTATTTCTAGAATAGAAACGATTTGTGAAGATGATTTATAACATGGGTGAATGAACTAACCAAAAATTAAATAAACACACTGTTACGAATAACGATAATAGCGAAAAGCGAAAAGTTACCTAGCTGAGAATGTGAAAAGTAAAATAGCGACAGTTGAAGATTGCACTCACCTTGATGACAAACCCCTGGCTCCTTTAATCCATGTTTCTTATGCAATCACTAAATTAGTCGCTCTGCGACCTGCGTCGCCTTGCCGCGCGGCACGAATTATGTCCAGTTAACCAACGTTTATGTAATCACAAGACACGGGAAAAGCGTAGCGTTTTGAGGGTTATTTTTTGTAGTTTTCAGCGGGTGGCCGATGGCCGAGATTCGTGTGTGTCACTTTTAGTACCGTACTCGTTAATCTTCTTGGTCTGCGACGACGATCCAGCAATGCGCTGTAAAAATGTGCAATTTCAACTGTTTATATATGTAGAATGCGGAGATTAATTTATTTACAATAAATCCCAAAATGCAGTTTCCTGCGAATTCACCAAGATAAAAAAAATAAATACTTCTAATTAATTAATATTAATACACCTTACAAATAAAGCTTAATAAACAATATGTGAACGGATCCTGAACACATAGTTTTTATCAGCGTTTTTAAAAACAACACATTTTGGTAATAACAGGTGACATGCCGATAACTCTTAAAACATGATTACTATTAATTTTAAAATATCAAAACCTTGATAATTCATTATTAACCTAGACATTTAACTTTAGCAGGGAAAAAAGATATTTTAAAATAATATAATATAATAAAACTCCGAAGAAATTATTATTTTGTTAAACGAAAAAAAAAGAAATATTTAGTCATTTTGCCCATATTTAAAACATTTTTCGAAATTTTAACCATTAGAATATATGCTTAAATTGAACCGTTTAATAAGCTGACCATTCATACTGCGGATGGCACATGGCGTCTAATTAATTTTCACTCATTCTGATTTTTTTAAGTAATCGATGTTTTTATACAACGGCTTTCATATAGCCACTTAAGAAGTAATCCGGCGGATTGAGGTCTGGAGGCCTCGCTGGCCCCCTTAAAGGCACCGAAGTATCAATCCAACGGTTTACAAAAACAGTGTTTAAATAATTTGTTACTATATTAGCATGTGTGGAGGCGACGTTTGTGGGAATCAAATATTTGCCTTAATCCATAAGAATCAGAATAGACATCTGAGCTTAAATTGTTGTCGAAAAAAATCAGGTCCTATTAGTCGATCACCAAGTAGGTTAGCCCAAATGTTTTATACGTTTATACGGTACTTGAAAATTTCTTTGCCTCATCCAAAAGATTTTCATTACTCCCAAAGAGTAAATTATTTTTAGAATATTAATTTTAAAAAAATCCTGAGAGGTTCTACCCATACCCCATATACCCTTACTCAAAAAAATATATTAAATAAAACTTTAATAGGAACCACTTAATTAACACAATTTTACCAGTCCATCTCTATAGCACAACCAATGTTTGCACAAAATTTGAAATCAATCTGGTATCTAAAAAGTGTTTTTTTTGGTTGATTTTTTGTGAAGCCGTCATTTTGTTTCGATATCTTGGATTAGTACCAAAATTTTACCAGTTCATTTCTACGTAAAACTTGATTTTTGTGCAGAATTTGAGGTAAATTGGATAAGTAGTTTCTTAATTTTTTTTTCGTTTCATTAGGTCTCCATTTAGTTCCGCCATATTGGTTGTTCCCCCAAATAATATCCAATTACTAAAATTTGAAGTCAATCGACTAAGTGGTTTATTAGCTATGCCGCGCACAACCCGACAGAATTCAGAAAATATTTTTTTTAGCATCTAGTGCCCCGAAACGTGAAGATCTGAAAAAATATTCATAATAAACCTACTGCTTTAGAAAAACGGAAATGTAATAACCAAAGCCCTATTGAAAATGTGTGACCAACTGATAAGAATAATTGGAATGGAGTCTAAGTGAATTTGTATTAAAGCTATTATACTGCACATTATGTAATATGGTGCTATATTTTGATTGGCTTAGTCTGTGTCAAATTAAAATTATTATCCGACGATTTCGCCTTTGATTGTGTCTTTACATCTTGAGATGAGCTAAATGAGCACAAGGTGGTATTTTGTACCCGACTTGTACTCACTTAATAATATTACCCGGTCTTAGGTTTGTTTTCCATAGATCTCGAATTCTGTTAACTTTTTTTGAATGTTTAACAATTTTAACAAAGCCTCTAATTTTTCGTTTATAAAATCCTTGCTTTGATGTTAGAACCTTGGTTTCTCTTAGATTTTTGCCGTGCCTGTGCTGGTATTCAGTTAGAGCAGATTTAAGCAGTTTGTTTATGATACATGGTGCATGCTTTCGAAATCTAGTGAATATTCAGCTCTCTGTTTCTCTTACGTGTACTTCTCCAGCGGAGCAAGGAATTGTATTTACTCCTTGTGCTAAATTTCGATATTTTTGGTCGCCATTTTTTAGTTATCTTTTTGGTTATAGAGTATATAAGTACGTGAAGAATATGATAATACGTCTAAATAAGAGAAATGATAACTTTTGCAAAATATTTACTATTTTTAAATGTTGCAGGACGTTATATAACACCCTGTACAACAAAATAAGATATTTTTCATGCAAACCCTTTTAGGCCCTACTTTAACCAATTCAATAGTCTTTTCAATACAAGACTCCATGCTGTAGCAAGGGCTGATATTACTAGAGAAAAAGAAAATCGAATTGTTTTCAAAGCTACTTCAACTTCGCTTGAGATATTAGCTTCCTTGTGTAAAGATGAAGCAGTAGATTATTTAGTTTTTAAAGAGATTGAATCTTTTATTAGTTCTGTAAACCAGCACTAAAAAATTTAAGTACCCTTTGCTACCAATTATGGATGGCAACTCATTGGAAAATTAGAATTATTGTAAAGTGTTGCCTTAACAAGAATAACTATATTCAAAGATGTAAATGCTTCTACAGAATTTTATTTCAAAAATCGACTCGGCGGACAACACAAAAACGCTGTTGCCTTATCCAGGCGTCCAGGTAAAGAAGACTGCAAGCACTGCTAACAGGTAGATCAACAAGAAGGATATATGCACACAAAAAAATCAAAGTATTTATACCAGTGGTCAACAGAAGAATGGCGAGCAGATCAGCTAGAAGACCCCGACATTGAACCAATTTTGCACGAAAAAGGAAGTACCAAAATTAAACAAAAATGTAGAAATCTCTGACAAAAATCTTGTATTCAATGGGCTCAATAGGATTCATTGATCGTTGAGGATGAACTGTTGGAGCAAGGCTAGGAAAGTGCTTATGGAAGGACTTCTAAAAGGCAATAACATAGCTTGGAGTAAACAAAACTTTGCATCAATTCATCAATTCTACTGGGTTCGCTACCATGAATATATCAAGAAATGTTACCGAAAATGTGACACATGTTTAGCAAGCAGTGCACAAAGCAAGAAATCTCGTGAATCAGTGAAACAATAAACATCGGTTTGGCATTCGAAGGGATGGCAATAAATGTTGCCGGGTCATTTCCTGTGTCCGATTGAGTTAGTTGTCATAGATTACTTTAGTAAATAACCAGTGGTGTGCCAAAAGGCCGCGGTGCGGGGGGGCCCCGGAGGTCTGGGGGGCCCCGGAGGTCTAGGGGCCCCCTCGACCTCGGACCTCGTGTGAGTTTTTTACATATTAACAAAAATATAATATACTGAAGTCTATATAGCGGCAGAATATGCGTATACCCCAGAATCTTCCAAAATCAAATACATATTTTTTGTGTTTTATCAGAGTCGTCTATTTTATAGCAAAATTTAACAACATGGCAACGTAGCCTAACAAAATGTCCAAAAACTGCAAGATGTGGCAACGTTACAGTAATACGACGCGTATCTATGACGACCGACTAAATTCCGGGAATCCCAAACGAAGACCGTGCCGCGATTCTCGCGTGACAGAATACTGCCGCTGCGTTAGCGTTATTGACGGTTATTGGGATATTACATTGCCGCGTAATATTTTCATACAAGACATATTAGTATTGGTAAAAAAGTGTTTGTGTTTTATGTTTTATGTGTATTATTTCTATATTATGAGTGGCTCACGAAAATATTTAAGTGGAGCACAAAAACGAAAGTTGAATGAAATCAAGGAGGATGAGAAAAAAAAACTCATCAAAATTGATAATTTTTTTATAAAAAAAATATTTCTGGTGAGGTTGATCCCATGCAACCATCTACATCAGAATCGACAAGAATCGAGGAAAATAAAGAATTAGGCAAGGACATCAACATTACTCAGAACAAACATCCGTATTTTCTAGTGATATAGCTTTATTTTTAAATACCCAATTGGAATTGGATGAAAATACCAAAAAAGAACTTGTGCAAATCGGCCCCCACAGACCTTTAGGACCTTTTCCTAAAGACAGTTTAAACAGGTCATTCAGTACGGATTATTATAAAAAAATTACTAAGATCGGACAGGAGTTAGACAGGTGAGTAAAATTTTGCGTATTTTTTTTAAATTTTAACTGTGCAATGTGCAATTTTATATAGGTTTTGGATATCCTACTCCCAAATATTGAATGGAGTATATTGTCACCCTTGCTGGCTCTTTGCTGATAGGCGTAGTCATTCGTTTAATCCCTCTTGGACAACAGGAAAGCTAAATGATTGGCAAGGCCTCTCAAAAAAAATTTCAAAACATGAGAACTCTGCAATCCATATAGAAGCATGTTTGCTGCACTCGACATGGAAAGTGAATAAAACGGTGGATTCATATTTAAAACATGATATTGAAAGAATAAGAGAAGTACTTAAAAGGCTCATCGATGTGACAAGGACTATCGCAATTTGTAATCTACCTTTTCGAGGACATATAGATGTTTTTTCCACAGATGAACATAAGCTAGATGCTGATTCCTCAAAAGGAGTGTTTTTGAATATAGTTAAACTTTTGGGAAGATATGATCCAGTGCTTGGGTTACACGTAAATAAAATAGAGAAAAATCAAAGACATTACTTAAGTAATAATTCCCAAAATGAATTTATTGCTCTGATTTCTGACTCGATATTACAATCCATTGTTGAAGACATTAGAAAGAGTCCATTTTTTTCCCTTATAGTTGACACTACTCAGGACATCAGCAAAAAAGACCAGCTTAGTATAGTTATAAGATACATTAATATAAAAGATAATAAAATTCATGTTCATGAGTCATTTTTGGGATTCAGAGAAATGAAAAATCAAACAGGTAAAGACTTCGAACAAGAAATTTTAAAATTTTTAGAGAAACATGAAATTAGTCTTAAACAATGTAGAGGACAGGGGTATGATGGAGCTGCAAATATGAGCGGTAAGTACGCACATTATTTGTAACACAAAATACGCATTTTTTTTAATTGTCAAGAAATACTCATTGATATTGACAATTAGTTCGCCAGCTTATCCTTCATCAGGGGTAAAAAAAAAATGCAAATCACACACTGTATAGGTATTTTGTGAATTTTAAATACATTTCCGTTTTTACAAGCTTTTATTTAACTTGCTTTGTATGTATGTATGTATGTTTGTTCGGGCAAAATCTTGCAACTTAATTTTGAAATAGAAATTCTTAACCGATTTAGCTGAAATTTTGTATGCATGTTTAGGTAGGATGACAATGCATGTTAAATTTTGTAGCATCATTCTAAATCCAAGGGAAGGTGGATAAATTCGTAAAAAAATTGCATAATGAAATAATATGTCTTTTTCTAGGTTTTATTTTTTAAATATTTCATTGTATGGTTTGTCTTATATTTTAAAAAAAAAAAATATTTAAAAAAAAAAAAAGAGGCGGGGGTAGAAGGGGTTAATATTTAAATTTTATTAAAATAGTGGAGATTTATATCCTTTTTTAATTCTTTGGTGTCTAAAAACAATTTCCAATTTAATTAATATATTTTATTAAAATTATAAAAAAAAATAATATTGGGGTGCAAAAAGAAGAGAGGGTTGAAATTTAATATTTTTTAAAAAGTCGAGTTGTATGTGGTTTTATGGGTTATTTTGGGTATAGATTTCAAATTTAAGACCCATTGTGCATTTTAACAAAAAAGTAAGCAGAAAGGGCTACAATATTAGTTTTTTACAAGCATTTGTTTAACTTGCTTTGTATGTAGGTGTGTTTGTTCGGTGAAGAGACTAAGAGACCAGCGATAACTAAAAAGTAAAAAATAAATTATATAAAAAAAAGTTTTTAAAAACAAGCTTTTATTTAAATGCACTAAATGAATAAAATAAGGTTTTTCTATAAAACTTTTACTATGAACTTATAACGTCTTTACATATTTCATATAATATAAAAGCTTGTTGCGAGATTTAAGTGAACTCGTATTTACTTAGTTTGAAAATTTTAAAAATAATAATTATATTACCAGTCAGATCAAGATATGATTTAATTTACATGCGTGGGTAAAAAACCACGCAGGTAAACCTCGCGACATATTATTATATTATATGAAATGTGTGAAGACGTTATAAGCTCATAGTAAAAGTTTTATAGAAAAACCTTATTTTATTCGTTTAGTGCATTTAAATAAAAGCTTGTTTTTAAAAACTTTTTTTTATATAATTTATATAATGGTTAGCTCTGCTTAGTGTGTGTTTTTTTTACTTTACAGGTAAATATGCGGGACTGCAAGCTCTAGTTAAGAAACATCAGCCAAATGCAGATTACATTCATTGTGTTGCTCACAGCCTAAATTTGATTATGAATGATTCTGTAGTTAATATCACCCAGATAAGAAATTTTTTTGATACAATTCAGGCCCTCTATGTTTTTTTTAGCGAAAGTCTGCCTCGTTGGCAAGCCTTGAACTCCGAAATAAAAAACAGTAAAACTGTGGGATCCACTTTGAAAAAGCTATGTCCCACCAGATGGTCATCCAGGGCCGAATCTATAATTTCATTAAAAAGTAACTATTTATCCGTCGTTAAATGTTTGTCGAATCTAGTAATAATAGCCAAAAAAAAATCTGATAGGGATGAGGCAAAGGCCTTACAAAATAAAATAGAAAACTTTGAATTCATATTTTTATTAACATTCGAAGGAAAAATATTTGAAATAGTCAATTTACTTTCAAAATGTTTACAAAAAAGTGATATAGATATTGGACACGCCACAGATTTAATAGCAAATGTTTCGGAACAATTAGCAAACTTGAGAACTAATTTTGAAAATATTTTTGAGACTTCAATAACAATGGCAAAACAATGGGGCATTGAGCCACAATTTAGAGAAAAAAGAATTCATACTACAAAAAAGTTTTTTGATGAAATAGCGGTGGATGAGCCAATTAAAGACCCTAAGAATTGTTTAAGAGTTTCAGTGTTTAACGCTTGCCTTGATATTATTGTAGTACAACTAAAAAATAGATGTGAGGTGTTCAAAAATGTCTATTCAAAATTCGACATTTTGAATCCCAAAACACTTCTTAAAGTACCAGAAGTTGAAATTATTAATAAAGTGAAAGAATTAGTTCAAAAATATCCAGACGATCTCACACAAAATCTTGCGTCGGAGCTAATTCAAATTAAAAACCTTCTATATCTAAGCCTTAAAAATCTGAACAGTATTAGGGAATTTTCTGATTTTATTTTTGAAAAAAATCAATTTTTGATTAGTAGTGTACCTGAGATTTGCACAGCATTTCAATTATTTCTTGTACTCCCTGTTACATCGGCTCAAGCAGAAAGAACATTTTCAAAACTGAAGTTAATTAAAAGTTTTGCAAGATCGACAATGAGCGAATCGCGTCTAAGTTAATTAGCGTTAATTTTTATAGAATATGAACGAGCACAAAAAATAGACTTAGACAAAATTGTCAATAAATATTTTGCTTCACGAAAGAGATTTTAATTTTTATCTCCTTAAACCAATCTGAAATGCGGTGCAAACCGTAATAACATTTTTTAGAGTTGCAGTTTTTTTTATTTATTTTTGTTACTCCTGATGTTTCTATTATGTTTTTGTCTTACTTATATATGTTTATCAATCAATGTTGCGTCCTATTGAGTTTGTATTTATTTTTGTTTCTCCTGACGTTCCTATTAGGTTTTTATGTTACTTATAAATATAGTATGTTTATTAATTATTAAAGTTGTGTCCTATTATGTTCTGTAGTTTTGTAAACATAAAGCATAAAGCATACCCGTATAATAATACCAGGTAACAACGAAACCTATTTATTTTTGTTACTGGTGTTACTACTATCCAAGGCGGCATTTTAGAACTGTTAATGACAGATGAATGAAATTTGGTTACATTAATACGGTTGCAACCATATTAACGTATCAAATTTCTCGTATCTATATACCGATCTGAAATGTCACCGCAGACAGTAATTGCGTCTTCACCCAGATAATTAATTTTCTTGGTGTAGAGTAGGGGGCCCCGTGAAAAAATTTGCGGGGGGGCCCCAGTAGACTTTGGCACGCCACTGTAAATAACCTAAAGCATTTGCTCTAGCGAACCAGAAAGCTACAATAATCGCCCAAGCTTTGGGTATGAAAGTCTTCAGTAGACATGGAGTTTCGCTGGAACTTTTTCAGATTAAGGACGAAATCTCGTCTCAGTCATTTTTAAAAAAGTTTGTGAAAAAATGGGGGGATACGGAAAAATAGAACTGCACCTCTACATATTGCGTCAGACAACAGAACACATACCCTTGTTTTTGTTTACTTCTAGGACAGCAATTCATGATTCCACGGGTCAGGCTGAAGCTGATACATTTTTAGAAGAGAATTACGACTGTCATGTGACTTTATGTTTGGGTTTCCTAATGAAGAAAGAAAAAATATAAAAAACTGTTAATTTTCTATTTCTCAATTTGAAGAAATTGTTCTTCAAATTCACGGGATAACACGTAATTGCATAAAATTATCCAATGATCGAATGAAGCTGATTTCTATTAAAATGACTTTGTTTGATTGTATAACTCCACAATAAAAAAATTGTCTCAACAGTGAGAGAAACCACATGGAATAATCAAGAGGATTGATGACTTGGTTTATCGGATGCCGAAAAATTCGAAAAGTAAGATGGAGTAGGAGTAAACAAACAAATCATCCTCTATCGAGGAACATCTAGATTTCAGTGACTTCCTCGAGAGCCTTCTAGAAAATTTTAGGATTTCCAAATGTATATATAAGAAAAAAGATGTTACGATTTGCAGTTAGTCTTATAATAAAGGTGTTAAGGTAACTCCTATTAGTGGTATCGTACTAATATTGGTGTTGTTTGTTAAAAAGTTGTTGTTAATAAGAGAACAATAAGTAACAATTTCTTTATTTAACTTTTAGTGTACCAAGCCATTATCGTATTGAAAATGAAAACAGCTAAACAAAATATTTAATCCGCTCTTTGGTATTTTTCCAGTTACGGCAGTGATCTTATAAAAAAGGGAGCCCTAATATGAAATAGCACCCCGGGCCTCAAATATTCTTAGTTCTAATTGTATACAAGGGTTCTTTAAAATTCCATTTTTAAAACATAGTTTTGTATAGCCTTCTTTTAGAAATGTGTCTTTTATTCATTACGAAGTTCTGAGTAAATAACAATTTTTTTCCTCGCATATAATCCAGGCTTTAGTCAATAGTAACTGGATACGAATTATTTAATAAAATAGCTATAAACTTTTGCAATTATCTTCTTAATGCAGGAATAAATTCACTCAACTTAATACGTTAACTATTCATTGATAAATAAATAATGAGAAATAAATTTTGGGGACTCGTCCAGCATTACCGTTAAATTGAAAGTTTAATTGACGTGGAAAACTTTTCCTCTGTTTAAAGTTGAAATTAGTTAGTAACAAGAAAGTTTTCATTTTTACTAAAAGTTTTATTCATTTATTTCGAACTTTGTTCTATATTATAATATCGGAAAGATAAGCTTGGTGAATTGAATTGAAAAACATTTTTTTTGCTTTAATAAGTTTTAAACCCCTCCATTATCACCTGAAAAAATCTCAAAAAATGGAAGTTAAAACATTTAAAAAAAAATGGCCATTATATAAGTTTCTTGGTAATAGAATTAAGTTCCTATCTTCGTCTTTACTTTTACTGCTATTATTGGTTTTGATGCTTCTCCAGCATATTCGGGTCGAACTGTGATGTGGCTGAGATATCCTTGTCTATAAGCAATTACTTTTGCTGCTTTTCTGTCCGAGATGTATAAGATTAGTGGTTAGTAATTGGGCCCAGAGTGCGATTGACTTGTAATTTTCTAATTTATACGACTTATAACAAGAACAATGTTTTTACCCTGGTCGAGTTGGAAATGCTTGTAAAGACTTACACTTGTTGACCAAAGGTGAAATCAACAGACTGTTGTACTTAACAAATCATTGCCACTTGTATGAGTGGTCTACCTGCACAAGTATTTGGCATCAGTTGTCGGCAATTATGGCACAAATCGAAAATTTCTTATGCTATCGATAAATCCAGGCATTATAATATTGGCGATTAATTATCGTCCTACTATTCTTTCTGAAAGGTTTTCTATTTCAGTTTCGTATAATCACCAGGAATTGGAATGCGACAGATACAACTTTTGGCATAACCGTTTTCCTTGATTGCAATTTCATTAAAAAACTTTCAGCAAGTTAACTTGCCTTTAAATGTTTGTCAGATATACAATAATTCTAATCACTAATCATTGTCCATACTTAAGTAGTTGTCAAATGCACAATTTTTGGTTGAAATTGTATTTAAAAGTACCCTTGTATAGACTACGCTAGCCCCCTGCAGCTTAACTAGTGAGAAGACCTTCTCTAAGATCGGAGTATTTTTGCCGATAGTTGGTATACATTTTTGAAGCTTCTTCTGTTGACTACATCTTTAATTTAATAATTTCTCAAACCTTAATACAAAAATTGTTGTTCGTTTATCTAATATAACATGTGTTCTGTATTTTCAATTTTATTATGTACATTGACTTTTGGTTTTTTATTTGTGTTAAAGTTTGGCAATGCTCGCAAAGTCAAACCACGTTTCACCGTAAGTTTTTCAAAGATTTAGCTGACATCAAGAGTTTGTGTTTGACTTATTGAATTTTTGGGAAAATATTGGTCATGAAAACAAAGCCATGAGTATAGCAGTTTTATGGGTCCGATCCGAAAAAAAAAAAACACTTTTTTCGTTTTCAAATTTTTGACAAAACTGTGCTGGTTTTAGATGTCCAGTACAGAACTTACCAAAATATAATACAGGGGACATGAGTTTCCAAATTTCATTTACAATTATCCTTGTGTTTTGATAGAAACTTGTAAAAATATACTTTTAGTGATCGTTAATAAGCATATCAAATTTAAATATTTATGTGTCATAGAACAAGTAAAAAACTAAATTCATTTTAAAAATTAAATGGTATGTAGTTTTTGTGCAAACCGGCAAAATTAAATGTTTTATTTAAATGTATATTTCTTATTCTCTCCAAAAAATTCACTACAAAATTATTTTCTAAGTACGAAGTTCTATTGAGTACCCTATTTGATAAAGATTTGCCAGTTTTTTTTTTAATTTTTATTTTTATAATTAAATGTAGAGACAAACGCGAATAAACGAGCCAGATAGTTACAAAAGCTTATTTCTAATAAAAAAAAACAATTTAAATTAATCATATTTTATTTTTTCATAAAACAAAACTATTCAGTTTTTAAATAGAATTTATACTTCTCTTGAAGAGAAGTATTGTAATTGTAAAAAAATCACCCTTCGAGATTTTGTCAGTTCTTTACATTTCGGGGTCCCTAGATGCCAAAAAAACGTTTTCTTAATTACGTCGGTCTGTATGTATGTCTGTCTCTCCAGTCTATAAAACTACTTATCAGATGGAATTAAAATTTTGGGCCAAAATTAAGGGTCATTTGGGGATGAAGTGGTAACATTTCGGTAAAAATCCAATATGGCGGAACAAAATGGGGGCCTAATGAAATGGTAAAAAAATGAATATTTAAGAACTACTTGTTCAGTTTACCTTAAATTTACACAAGTGTCTAGTATTACCTAGGAATGAACTGGTAAAATTTTGGTACGAATCCAAGATGGCGAAAAAAAATGGCGGCTTAATAAAATATTTGAAAAATCAATCTTAAAAACTTACTTATTAAATTGATTTTAAATTTTGTGCAAGTATTAAGTGTGATATAGATACGAACTGCTAAAATTGTGATACGAATTGAAGGCGGAATAAAATGGCAGCTAAATAAAATATTGCAAAAAATCAACTTAAAAAATTACCTTGCTATACAACTGACTTTAAGTTTTGCACATAAATTAGATGTGATATGGAGATACAGTAACTTATTAAAGAAAATTATGAAGAAAGGAAATTTGGACCAATAGAAGTTGCTATACTTATGGCTATATTAAAGAAAGTGAAAACGCCATTTTTCTAGAAATAACAAAAAATATGGCTCCTGGTCGTGATTGGTTACCACTTACCACAAAAGGCCCGAAGTAAAGAGCAATTGCTTTTTCATGAAATTTTCCGGTAGATTGGCTCCACTGAAAGTAATATGTGACATTTTATCACAGTATGTTATTTTAGGATATAATCAAATTCTAATTCTGATTATGCTTTTAGAATTACATATACTGACTGCATTTAAACACTTTTTATCTGGTGATTCGGAAGGAGTTCGATTTTGCTACATTGTCGTTGTCTCTTAAGGGTAATAAGGGCAATCCGGAGAATGGCGCAAGTGGATTGCATTTAAACTAATCAACCTCTTCTCAAGGGATTGACGTCTAGCTCGAGCTTCACAGACAAATATCTGCCCGTTAATGTTGCTCCGTATTGCTACTGATTTGGGTTTCGAGATTTAAGATACATTGTTACGCCAATCTACGGCCAACGATCGTGAGTGCAAAAATATCACCGCTTGATAGAACATATACAAAACCAAAGCCAATCACAATTTTGTTAAATATATTACAAAATTATTTTTTAACTTTTTATATAACTGAAATTTAATAAATTATCTGCTGAACTATTCTTAGCAGTATTTATAGGCGATAAGCCCTTGACATCAAATGTCCGTTATCACGGATTTAAAAAAGTTATGTTAGAATTGACAGTTAAGGAACTTACAAACAAAATAAGAACGGTATGACAAAGCAAAACTTGCCCAAAAGATTTTTAATTAAGTTATCAATAAAACTTCTTGCTATGTATCATATCTCTCGAAAGGGCGTGACCGGTAACATAAATTTACCGTTATCGCCTTGAGAGATTTTGTTTGTATTTTTAACTTGTTTTAAAGGGCTTTTTGAAAACATCTTCATTTCTATAAAAGTAGGAAAAAATATATTATATGCTTTTAATATAGAAATTACCAATTTTTTTTTTAAACTATATTATAGAAAATTGCATCGAAAGATTATTTTAGTGACAGGATAATATAAAGGCGTCACAATTAAGAATATTTATATTTATTAAAAAATATTTATTGTTAATTATTCATATGATTACCATCGTAATCATACAAATTAAGTCCGCTATGTAATTCTTCGTTTTTTATGAACACTGAAAATTTCTTAAACTCTCCTTGGCGCAGCTTTACCAATATAACATAATGGCTCCAATTTACTTTTCTCATTTCATTGCCATTCACTGTACTGGATTATGCAAAATATACAGTTTCTTTAGCAGAATATCTTAATTTATCTATCATCATACAAAACGCGATTAATTATATAAAACTATTTACTTACATTTGCTCCAACTTCTCAAATTTTTTTTCTATAACATATTGCATGGACATTACTAGTATACAAATCATCTACATCTGAAGATCGCGATTTTTAAATTTCTTTATCTTTCTGAGAGGCATGACTTTTTGCAAATATCTCATTGGTAAATCGACAAAATATTTCCATTTTTATATTTGTATAAAAAAATACAACACATTTACTTAATGCATTTTTGCTACAAATACGATAATATTACGTATATTCAGTACATAAACTTATCATAATTCAATGATATAACCAATAACACCGTATAAAAATACAAACATACAACAGGGTTTTTATATTAAATAACAAAAATATGTTTTTATTTATTCTATCACGAGTTGTCTAGGCAACAATTGCTGAATGGACAATAACACTGTTCACGTTGCATTTTATCACTTATATACTTACGCATTGTTTCTGTAGAGTCATTCACTTGAACAAATTGCTATTATTAAGGATTATTTTTTGAACCTTTAAATTGTAAATTTTGAAGTAAAAGGCTTTTTAAAAAGTCATTATGGAAGGTTGATAATTTAGCACACGTTAAATTCCGTATAAGCAAAGAACACTTCTCTGGCTTGCATAGTTCCATCAATTTATCTTAATAACATTTTAAACGTTAATATGTCGAAATGAACCAAAAACCAAGTTATAGGGTTATTTTGTGAGTTTTTTTCCTAATAATTAAAATCAAAAGTAATTCTAGAATAAATTCTATAATAAAATCGATATACACCTACGCTGTATACTTACAAGAACTTTATTCCCTAAAAATTACCTCTTTGCCTGACATCCCAGCTGGCACTAAAGTAGCTATAACCGTTTCCACTACTACTTTGTATGAGTTTTTACGTATTTAATACTAATAATCCTACTATATATCGACAAACACTTCGGGTTACACGTTTTTAAGTATTATATATGTATCTGTTACTGCGAATAATACTTTATAGTA
Source organism: Kuschelorhynchus macadamiae (assembly GCA_030620095.1). Lineage (NCBI taxonomy): Eukaryota > Metazoa > Arthropoda > Insecta > Coleoptera > Curculionidae > Kuschelorhynchus > Kuschelorhynchus macadamiae. Next base: position 23,360 of record JAUTXW010001367.1, read on the forward strand.
ATTTTCTGTGTAAAGTAATTATGTGATTACTACTGCCATGCAACTACTTACGAAATTGACTCCAAAGTCGTCATTTCATTACAGTAATATAATAGCAATTTTTCAAAGTTACTGCTTCTAATCTGTTTACTAAATTACAACTTTTAAGTATCAGAATCTTCCTGAACCTTGCAGTGACTACTCCATTACGTTCAAATGTACTCCTATAAGGTATTACTATAAAGTAAAAGGAGTCGTTGCAGAGTTGAAAAATTATCGTCTAATGTTACTTTAAACTGGCTATTACCAGCCTTTATTCTTCGGTTGTAACTTAGAAGTAAGAATTACAGTAATTATTTACTACAAGGAAACTATTACCTCTTGTACTTGAGGTTCCGGACATAGGGGACGCTGGTACGAGTGTCGGTCTACAGTGACTTTATAAGGACAGTGACGACAATAGAAGCCCACTTACCATATTAATGCAAAATTTCTAAAGATTTGAATCGGCGCACACATATTATCGTTAGTTTTTCGCAAAATATGACTAAATTAACCTACCTTAACAAATTAATATAAGAAAATTGGATCAGCTAAAAGGTTAATTAATGAAATTATTATTAATTTCAGTCTACAAAGAGTAATATGCCGCAGAAAAAATTTACTTTACACTGACAACTTCTATCAGCGTCGGTTGTAAATGTAGGGATAGGTTAATGCTTTACTCTAATAATCTATGCAAACAATCTAGTGCAAACTTACTAGTTCATTTAGATTTTTAACAAATAACAATGTTTTTGCAAGTGATTAATGACAGTTGTCTCCCAAGTAAATTTAGTAATGTAGTATGTACTGAAGAAGGCCTACAAAATAACGTTTCTTTTATGCTAATCTTTGAGAGCTTCTACCTTAAATTGGGGTGCTGAATAAAGTAAAACATACACTAAGACATGAAACAATATTGTCTTTTACAGCAAAATAAAACCAAAATATAATAATTTGCAATATTTAATAAATTTTCTTGGAGTAAACTTAAACTTAAAATATTTACGGTCACAGTCATTTACAAATTTATCACAAACACTTTGTAATTAAATACAAGCAAAAAGCAAGTGAACCAGGCTTAAATACATTTCTCGATATGGTCAATGGCTTAGAACTTATTGTTTGAATCAATATTAATTTTAATAACAAGAAAACTAATAAAATAATACACTAAGAAACCTCATAAGAAACCCACGAAGGTAAAAAGTAAACAAAACGATTTTAGCAGCAATTTGGCCCAACCAATCAAAAATTGTCACCTATTGTCGCCACCGTCTTTATAAAGTCACTGTAATTCGGTATAGAGCCATTGAACTCCATTATATTCGGTCCGAATTTGTCAATCTCAATTAGTTGTGTATGTGTTATAGACCATAACCTACGAATAACAAGTTAAAATGGCAATGGCGTCACGTCCCATAAGAAAAAAAGTAACTTTCGTCATCCATCCACATTTTATGGAAAATTAAAATTATCATAACTTGATTATGTCATACCTGAACAAAACAATTTTAAGGAAACACCGTTGCCTACCACATTAGTGTTCAAGACTTCAAAGTAATTGTGTATAAGTGAGAGCTGCGTATTTAAAGAATCCAAAATTATAAAAGCGCATGGGGGCGACCGTAGACCCTTGATATTAAGCAATATTGTCAGTAAAGAAATGAAACTTCAAAGTAAAAGTCCGATAGAACGCCATTGTTTATTTTCATCGCCCCTATAAATATTTAGCTATGATGTTTATTTATAGTATAAAGATTAAAAAAGCATACACATTAAACATCACGTTAAAAAAAGAATCACTCTTTATAATAAAATATTTAATGATAATTACTATTTAAACCAGTCCAAAATTAAATTTTTGTGATTTAAATTGGCCTATATATTTGACCAAAATGTACCGAAAATTAACGAATTATTTTAAAGGCGCTTTATTTTTCTACGACTATCGTCGTTATATTCATCAGAGAAATTGCCTGCGTTTTAATTTTAGGTCCTTAGCATAGCTATAATATAAAAAACTAAGTGAAACGCATGTATCCTACCTCAACAACTAATAACGTATGCTATATACGCTCTAAACCATTTTCCCAATTTGAGTGTTTGCAGTCGCCATAACTGTTTTGTTTGTATTAAAAAGGACCATACATATTTTTCAAATGAATTAAATAAAGACAGAAATAAGGAAGTAACAAATAGGGTGAATTATTACTATTCGGCTACTTAAATAATATATAATAATAATAATAATAATAATAATTTTTATTCATAGATTTTTGTTTACAAAAAATGGTTCATCAATTTATGATTATTTCACCTAAGCCCAAATGAGCTTATATGTGAAGTTATTCACATTTAATTGCTTAATTAAGCGAATTTTCTATTCACGACGCCCTATCAAAGTAACTAAAATCCAAAATACAATTAGATAGGTACCTACGTGACAAAGAATCTGTAAAAACAGAACGGGAGAGAATATTTAACACAGTCAACAAAAAAAAAAAAAAAAAAAAAAAAAGTCCAAAAAAAAAAAAAAGAAAGGACATGTGCCCAGAAACAGGCATATTAATCACAATGGGCATAACATTTTGTGCCCAGGATAAAAAATAAATAGGAATAGCAATAACTGAGTATTTTCAATATTTTGAGAATAGCAGTAATTCGCTCTTTCAAACAAATAATCTTCTAAATAATTTAATATTAGTCAAAATAAAATGATTTATTCTTTTTTTAAATGTTCTAATATCTTGAATATGTCTTATTTCCAATGGCAAAATGTTAAACATCTTGATACCCAAATAATCAAGCGACTTCATAAATGTCGTATTGTTGGGTTTTGGTAGCACAATTTTTTGCTCAATATTTCCCTGGGTTTGATATTGATGGTTTATTTTATTCCTAAATGAGTTATTTTTTTTTAATAAAATACAAAGTACTACGAACATAAAGTGTCTGAATATCTGATAAATGAGTATTTTCAAATAAATCAATTGTTGGATATAGTTTTGGCCTATTATACAATATTTTTAAGATTTTTTTTTTTTTTTGGATTATAATTAACGGATATATATTACATTCATATGTTGCACCCCAAATTAGCATAGCCTGAGTTATGATACTCTCAACCAGAGCAAAATAAACCAAGCGTTTTGTCTTTTCATTTAGGATATCTCTGAGTTGATAAAACTTAAAAATTAGTCTCCTTAGTTTTGAAACTACCATATCTATATGAGAGTCCCACTTTAAAAACCTATCTATCTTAATTCCCAAATATTTTATTTCTTTAACTCTAATAACACTGTCAGTGCAATTTGTACATCTCCAAGCATTTTTACGTTTATGTAGTGTAATGGTATTAAGGTTGGGGTAGAGAGCATTATTCAATGAGTATGTCATAAACTTGGTCTTATCAGTGTTTAAAGCTAATAAATTTGTATTTAGCCAATTAAAAACAGTGTTTAATCCTATTTCAGCATTAAATTTTGCTCCTTCCCATGTATGCCTTGAGAATATTAGGACCGTATCGTCTGCAAAAGTTATGATTTTACCAGGAATATTTAAGTTGAAAATGTTATTAATGTAGATTTGAAATAATGTTGGTCCCAATACTGTTCCTTGGGGTATTCCATAACCCAAGTTATTTTCATAGTTGCAATATGACTTTTTGAATTGATGTTTTTTGGCGACGATTTTGTAAATAATCAGTAATAAGACCCTCTGCAATACCCCTAATCCCATAATGACCTAGTTTAGATATTAATATTTCATGAGATATTGTGTCGAAAGCCTTTGCTAGGTCCAGGAACACTAGCAAAGGCCTCTCACCCTTGTTGAGTGTCTCATGTACTTCACTAGTCACGGCATAGATGGAATCAGTAGTTGATACTCCTTTTTTAAAACCATATTAATTCTTAGATATTATGTTATATTTATTTAAATGATTTAATATTCTGGGTTTTATAGGTTTTTCAAAATTTTTTGCAAAATTGCTTACTAATGATATTGGTTTATAGTTTTTGGTAATAAGGGATCTCCAGATTTAAATATCGGTTTTATGATTGATTTTTTCAATACATTAGGAAATTCTCCTCCTTCTAACATTAGATTTATAATATGCACTAGGGGTTTCAAGATAAAATGTTGCGATAATTTTATTGTTTCTGTATTAATGCTGTCATGGAACCACACAATTTTGTACCATCTACGTAATAGTCATAGCCAGAATTACATGTTATTCACGAAATAGTTACCCTAAAATTGTTCCCCATTTTGGTAATGACTACGTAGTCTCAGCTTAACCAAGTTCCGGTTACTTCATCGAAAATACTTGTGGTAACAACGATGTATTCATGCCCAAAAGTGCTACTTGGGATGTTTCCGAAAGAAAGAGAATTGCATTTATGCTTATACATAAATTCTAACATTTGAAGAGAGAGATTTTAGTTATAACTAAGTATTCAACTATTCTTTGCTTCTGCAACAAACAGTGTAATTATACATTGCCAGGTACTTCGAAGCATGTTCTCATTGAATTATATTATAGACTGTAAACGAAAAGGGATTTAGGATAACTAATTTATTTTTAGATACTAAAAATCGATAAAAATGCGCTCTCACACATCTTTATCAAAAGTTCTTGGCCGGAAAAGATATATGTATAATAGCAGAAATATATAATTTCTGCAGGTGCAAAACGGCCTAAAAGAAGAATTGTTTTCGATTATATCACAGGGTACCCTCCTGCGATCATGATTTCTGGGCCTCTACCCTCATCAGGCAGGCTTGTACCCAGGGAGATCTGAAATAACAGATTGCTCGATATGACAAAATCAAAAACGAAACGTCTATCATACTGAAACAGTACTAGAAGTTAAATGTAACATTTAGCACCACCTATCGGGGCTCCGGCGATTTCCGGCTGCAAACCCGTAGGTAATTTAAAAAGCATGCACTAGCGCCATCATGCGGAGAGTAGATACTAAAAATCGATAAAAATGCGCTCTCACACATCTTTATCAAAAGTTCTTGGCCGGAAAAGATATATGTATAATAGCAGAAATATATAATTTCTGCAGGTGCAAAACGGCCTAAAAAAAGAATTGTTTTCGATTATGTCACAGGGTACCCTCCTGCGATCATGATTTCTGGGCCTCTACCCTCATCAGGCAGGCTTGTACCCAGGGAGATCTGAAACAACAGATTGCTCGATATGACAAAATCCAAAAGATATATGTATAATAGCAGAAATTATATCTTTCTACTATTATACATATATCTTTTCCGGCCAAGAACTTTTGATAAAGATGTGTGAGAGCGCATTTTTATCGATTTTTAGTATCTACTCCCCGCATGATGGTGCTAGTGCATGCTTTTTAAATTACCTACGGGTTTGCCGCCGGAAATCACCGGACCCCCGATAGGTGGTGCTAAATGTTACATTTAACTTGTAGTACTATTTCAGTATGATAGACGTTTCGTTTTCGATTTTGTCATATGGAGCAATCTGTTATTTCAGATCTCCCTGGGTACAAGCCTGCCTGATGAGGGTAGAGACCCAGAAATAATGATCGCAGGAGGGTACCCTGTGACATAATCGAAAACAATTCTTCTTTAAGGCCGTTTTGCACCTGCAGAAATTATATATTTCTGCGATTATACACATATCTTTTCCGGCCAAGAACTTTTGATAAAGATGTGTGAGAGTTTACTTTTATCGATTTTTAGTATCTACTCTCCCGCATAGATGGTGCTAGTGCATGCTTCTTAAATTACCTACAGGTTTGCAGCCGGAAATCACCGGAGCCCCGATAGGTGGTGCTAAATGTTACATTTAACTTGTAGTACTGTTTCAGTATGATATTTCGTTTTCGATTTTGTCATATCGAAGCAATCTGTTATTTCAGATCTCCTGGGTACAAGCCTGCCGATGATGGTAGAGGCCGTCCTAAAATCATGATCGCAGGAGGGTACCCTGTGACATAATCGAAACAATTCTTCTTTTTAGGTCGTTTTGCACCTGGGAAATTATATATTTCTGCTATTATACATATATCTTTTCGGGCCAAGAACTTTGATAAAGATGTGTGAGAGCGCATTTTTATCGATTTTTAGTATCTATTTTCCGCATGATGGTGCTAGTGCATGCTTTTTAAATTATCTACGGTTTGCAGCCGGAAATCACCGGAGCCCCGATAGGTGGTGCTAAATGTTACATTTAACTTGTAGTACTGTTTCAGTATGATAAACGTTTCGTTTTCGATTTTGTCAGATTCAGGAGGATCCTGTTACATAATCGAAAACAATTCTTCTTTTAGGCCGTTTTGCACCTGCAGAAATTATATATTTCTGCTATTATACATAATTTATTTTTAATTATCTGACGGTAAATAAATCTCTACAAATATATAAGAATCTATTTCCCAACGTAAAAATTACCTCTCTCCACAAATTGTCTCCTAAAGAAAAAGAATAACATTTACATTTATACATCAATCCTAATATTTGAAGAGGGAGATTCGAGTTGTAAGCTTGTGACAACGTAATTATATTTTTATTTAAAAGAAGTCATGCAAAAAAGGAACTGAGCTTAAAACATTTCTATAGCCACTTAATTGGAATGAAATAGCGAACCGCAAGCTGTGCGAAAAAATTCTCGCTATGCTGAAAAATCTCCAACGAAACAATGGGCTCTCGGAAATTTTCCTTTTAAAAAGTTGCCTTCCTGAGATAAAACAGTTGCCGTCTAAAGAAATCAATGCTCGGCAAATCATTTGATTCGCGCCCGATTCTAACTGAAACTTAAATAATTACACACAAATACAAAAACGTCGTTTCTTTAAGACTTTAATTAATTTAATATAAATACAAATAAGAAATGCAAAATAAAATAAGGTTATATATATTTAAAACACAAAGCAATTATTTATTATTATTATTCTCCGATTTCGGCCAGCAGATCTCACATGACCACCTTGGATACATTTTTGTATAAATTAAAGGCCTCTATACACAGACGTTTTATCACAACTTACTATTTAATCTTATTTATAATTTGCACATGATAAAGATAAAATTTATTAGAATAGAAGTAAAAAATAAATGCCGCGCTTTTGGCGGAGGGCCAACATAGAGTTGCTGCCTGTGTAAAAGAATATCCCGTACGTGTTGTAATAAAGTTAATGTTTGTTTAAAAAGTGCCATCAAACGAACGTTCTTTTAAATATATAGAATTTTCATTATTATTTTGCATACAAAGTTTACTGCTACTATTACTACCCTCAAAAAGATATAAATTGTGTTCGTTTGCCCTTAACGTATAACAAAGGTTTATTGGGAAATAATCCTTCACATTAATGAAATGGCAACGCAGTTATGTACCACATTTGTCAGCTCAACGACGATAAAACGCTCGTCGAAATCCGATGGGTCCCATTCATACCATTAGATTTGAAATAATCATTTTATTGATCTCGGATTCACCGCCACACCATGTAACAAAATATCTACACTAGACTTTGTCAAAAAAAAATACATTACTAACAATTAATAAAACTTATCTTCCTCTGTTAGCATGAAATTTGCCTGTTTGGGGTTTACAGCGTTCCAAGTGTGGTCATATGGTCAGGCAAAATGAAACACTTTGTTGGAAAGACCCTCAAAACCAAAAAAAAAACGGTAAATTTCGTTTATTTGGGACGTTATGAGTAATTTGAACGTAATCCGATCATAGCTTTATGAAAACACAGCGCCAATATTGAAAGCT
>JAUTXW010001368.1:0-312468 GCA_030620095.1 Kuschelorhynchus macadamiae
TGTATTTTGTGTTATCTTATTTTTTTCCATATTTTATATGGGATTTGGGCTAATAATAATATTATGTATGTAATAATATTTTCTTGTAGAGAGTATTGCATTGAAAAATGTAAACTTAAATATTTATTATGAAAGTTTACCTCAAATACCTATTTGAATTCAAAATTAATGTAATTATGCTTTTTGACACATACTTTATTATTTTCCTTGCAACTAAATGTCTTCTGCGTACAGTACATTATTTGTATTCTGTACCATGATTTTATGTGTATATAAACAAATAAACCATTTTCATTTAAAATCTTTATATTGCTGAACCCTCCTGAAGGAATCAACCATAACAGGTTTAACAGGTAACAATTTGCTGTTATACAATTTGCTTTTAACATGCTTCGATTCAACAAATATATTTATTTGTATATTTTGGGATGAGGTAGCGGAATCTGTATATATAAAACAGGATTTGCATTTAGAGCTCGAGATATATAAATATGTGACTTACCAATTAGTTGACATACCCTCTAAATATAAAAAAATATAGGTTATGCACCCTTTAGTAATAATTATTTTCCAGGTACATGAATATTAAATGTTAAAACATTTCTATAAAAAAAACTTTAACTTTTCGCAGCCTATTACGAGTAATAAACTGTAACAACAAAAAAAAAACAAAAGATTACATTCCAAAATATTGCATTTAATTTTCAAATAAACCGATGTAAAAATATTTCAGTTTTACGTTATGTTAGAACCCAACTTTAAAGCTGGGAATAGACAGTACCTTTAACTTTAACCAATAATCACATTTATACAACTTTGAAGAATATCTAAAAAGACTGAGGAGTTTTGTAGTTTAAAAAGTTCTTACGACATCACACACAAAAAATCATACACCATGTATGAAATAAATTTTATCAAAACATCCAGGACCTCTGTCACACAACCCCGAGCAATTCTATTAAATCTAAAATTAAATGTCCTTGAGGGAACAACAGTTAATAATTGGCTTCAATCTAGCATAGTATGTAAAATATTAGGAGCAAATTATCACAAATACAAAATCGGCCACCCTTCATTAACTTAATTAAGTCTGAAGCTATACATCAAACTCTCTGTCCGGCGTTATACATTGTCAGTACTTTAACTACTATTGTCAAATGTTACTTATCAATTGGTAACTAACCTCCAGAATATGGGTTTTCTGCCGACGGCAACTAGATATCCCCTATTCATTTGACAAATTAATTTAAAACCTATAGTAATTAATCTACTGATTAAGGGTAATAAATGGATTTTATTGAAAATGTGACATACATTTTTCATGTCATAAAAAATAGGTCTAATTTTTGTATAAACAAATAAGCTATAACAGTATTATATACATTTGCATTTTATTAGCGCGCTGTAATACCAGTGATTAAATAAGGTACACCGGGGAAAAAACTCAAAAAATGAGTTATTTTATTTTAAAATCTCCTAAATAATACATTTTTTTATCAGAACAGATGTGATCAGAGTATACGCGGTCGCTACAATATTGCTTTACAAGTACACATAAAAACTAAAAAAAAAACATAAAGTCTACACATCATTGTTTTTCAAACAAAAAATATATTGAAAACTTGTATCGAAGTACGAAGAAAACATTGTAAAAGTGGACAATGATATCGTCTTAAAATGTTCGAAAGTCTAAAACTACCTAATTGGCTTTATTCATTTTAGTCAAGTCATGGAATATCTGCCGGGTACCCAGTTTTATTTAAAATTCTCTAGAAACGTGCTAGATGTACTAAAAAATGAGTAAAAATTAAAAGTCCCTTTCTGGAAAAAAGAACACTTTTGCAGACCCCTGCTCGTATGGTTTTTTTCTTATGTTCGTGAGACAAATCACCTTCCAAATACTTGATCATGTGTACTGGACAAATATTTGAATTCGTCAAAACTAATAACTTAAACAAAAAAACAGCTTAAAGTAAACAATCGATCAAATACATTGCAGCAAAAAGATGCTCATTGTTATATTTTCTAATTGTCATTGGTTAGTCTTTTTCTTCATAAAATTCTGACTGTTTAGAGGAAACCATAAAACTTTTGTATACAATATTAATTTGATATTTATAGAAGTTAAGCTTGTAGATCACGCTTAAAATATAACCAGTCCAGAGCCCAAAATTTAGCTGGAATAAATTTAATAACTTAAAAACTATTACTAATTTGTAGAAGTTGTTATATTCGACTTCGGATTTTTTGGTAATAGCGATTTTATCATGACGTCATCCAAGTTATGATATCATATACTTTTACATTTTTTTAAATACTATACCGTGTATATTATTTATTTTCAAGCTCAGACGAACATTCTAAACATACTATATGTGACATGTTCTATACCTAACTTCATGAGAAGCTACATCTCAAACGATTCTGGTTTTATTATATAAATACGGTTTTTTTAGTCAGCCCAAAAAACATGACCAAACAAAATAACGTGGCCAAAATCTTGAAACGCAGTCCGATATTTAAAACACAACTACAAACCAAATAATTGATTTTGCAAAAAAAAATTTTTAAAAAAATATCGTCCATCGGGGATGGAACAAAAGAACTTTCCAGTATCAATCCTATTACTGAGCTAGAAGACTTCATACTAAAAGCATAATTAACTTTGTTTATATTCTATATTATGGAATAGTTTGATAATTAGCCACTAATTTAACTTTCACCGTTTTCATTAGCGGCCAATTCTCAAATCATTCCATAATTGTAGAATATAAACAAACTTTGTTATGTTTCTGGTATGAGGTCTGCGAGCCATCTAAAGCCCTCTACTGGCCAACATATAAAATGACTTATACTTCTCTGTTGTATATAGTGCATATCCTCTTAACATCAAATGTATGTGATATGTGTCTACATATTTAAATATAAATAATAAAGACAGTTGTACTGAGTTGGTTCTTTGATTAACTTATTATACACAACATGGCGCAGCCGATTAAGCGAATTTTGTAGATTCTTTAAAAAAAAGTTTTTTTTTTAGTGAATAATAAATTTCAAATTATGGGTGATCATTGAGGTATAAGTTCTATGAGTATGACTGGGTATTTAGCAGAAAATTGGAAAATATGACGAAACAAGTTTGAATATTATTTGGTGGCTTGTCAGTTGAAGAAGAAAGATGAAACTGTACAAATTGCCCAACTATTACATTATATAGGCGATAAAGGGTTTCTCATTTACAATACATTTACGTTTGAAGAACATGAAGACAAAAAGTTAAAAAGCGTGTTATAGAAGTTTGAGGATCACTTTTTGCCAAAAAAGAATTTATCGTACGAGATGTTTAAGTTTTTTACGCGAAAATAGGGAGCAGGTGAAAGTATAAAAAGTTTGTTACAAATTTAAAATATAAGGCCCATAGTTGCGAGTTTGATTCACTTAAGAATAATAAATAAAGTAAGTAATTTGCTTACGTGTGGTGTTTCAGATGCGTCTATACGAGAAAAACTTTTGCAGGCAGATGATATTTTAACACTGTATGATGCTATAAAACTGTGCATATTCGTTGAAAATACACGCGAGCAATTTTCAGAAATAGGACGCAAACATATAAATGATGGAATTTCCGTTGAATTAATTCAAAAAGGTTAAAAAATAGTAAACCAGGACCTAGTGGCTTTAGTTGTACCAAAAATGCTGGTTATGGTACTTCAGGTAAAATTTCATTAAGAAAAATTTACCGTAAATTTTCGAATTCTACTAAAAGTCAAGAAAAGCGCATAGCAATACGAAAATAAGATTTCAAATATGGTTTGTTCTCGGTGCGGTAATTCGAATATGGTTTGTTCTCGATGCGGTAGAAATCACGTAAAAACAATTGACCTGCATTTGGAAAACGGTGTTTTCAGTGCGGCATGGTTAATCATTTTCAACTTATGTGTCAAAATAATGTGCATGCAACAAATTACAGCAGTTCGGAAGAATGAAGTCATAATTGTGATTCCAAATTTTTAATTATTAATGAGGTAAATAATTATTCTAGCGAAAATAGTAATTAGAATATGGATTTAATAATTAATTATTGTCACAAAATTAATTTTAAACTTGATACAGATGCCATGATTAATTGTTTATCAGTACTCATATGATTTACGTAAATTAAAAATTAGTAAAAAAAATTAATTCAAAGTAATATAAAATTAACATCATGTACGAAAAATATTATCCCTGTAATAGGAAAAATTTATTTAAACTGTACATACAAAGATCAAAACTGTATCCTTGATTTTTTTGTAATAAACTCTAACCCTCAATCGTTACTTGGGCTTCACGCATGTAAAAAACTAAATTTAATTAAAAACCTTGATTCAGTAGACAAACCAAGAAGTATTTTAAATTCTGGAGCATACAACTTATTTTTAAAGCCTTATAAAAATTTGTTTAGTGGATTTGGTTGTCTATCTAAAAATATCATATAGAATTAAAAGAAAATTATTCACCTGTTATAAATCCTCCTAGAAAAGTTCCGCTACCTTTACTTTCTAATTTAAAATTTACCTTAAAAGAATTAGAAAACAGTGGGACAATTCACTAGTTATTGTCAAAAAATCTGATAACAGTTTATATATATGTTTAAATCCAACCCATTTAAATGCAGTAATTAAAAGGAAGCATTTTACTTTGCCTACATTAGAACAAATAACCGCTAAGTTACGTAAGGCAAAATATTTTAGTACGTTGGATGTTAACAGTGGATTCTGGTAAATCTGTTTAGATGATGAAAATGCAAAAATGTGTACGTTTTCTACCTCATTCGGAAGATATTGTTTTTTTAAGACTTCCATATGGTTTGTATTCTGCATCTGAAATTTTTCATAAACGTTTTAAATATATTTTTGATATGGAAGGGGTTGAAATCTATACTGACGGTTTAATAATCTATAGAGCTTCTAAAATGGAACATGATGAACGACTTTTGAAAGTTTTAGAAGTTGCAAAAAAATATAACTTTTAACTTAAATAAATGCAAATTTGGGGTTAGGGAAATAAAATTTATGGGACATAAATTAACCCAAAATGGTATATTACCCAATGAAAAAATGTTAAGTGCAATAAAAAATATGCCAATTCCGAAGGATAAAGTTGAACTTGGGTCGCTTCATTCCTAATCTTGCTAATTTAAATTCACTGTTAAGAAATTTGCTAAAAAAAGATTTTCTCTTTGTCTGGGATAAAAATCATATATATGCATTTAATAACTTAAAGTTAATCACTGAGCCTATATTACAGTATTTCAATGTTTCAGAAAAAACCGTTATTTCCGTAGATTCTTCCAGGGATGGTTTCGGTGCTGTTCTTTTGCAAAACAATTTGCCTTATGCATACGCATCACGTGCACTTACTCTAAACAAATTGGGCGCAAATTGAAAACCAACTAGCGGCAGTTTTATTTAGATGTGAAAAATTTTCACAGTATATTTACGGAACAAAGTTTACGGTACAAACTGACCATAAACCTTTAATTTACATATTTACAAAACCGCTATATTCCTGTCCGTCAAGGCTTCAAAGAATGCTATTAGCACTACAAAAATACGATTTTGATTTAATCTACAAACCTGGTAAAGATTTATTTATTGCGGATGCCTTGTCACGAGTAGCAGAAAAAAATATTTCAGAGGACTTCAGTTGCGATTTAGATTCACAAATATGTGTTGTGGATTTGTCTATTGATCTATCAGAAGATAAGTTAAAAAAATACCAGGAGGCTACTCTTAATGATGTTTCATTAAAAAAGTTATTTTTTTGTTAAAAGTGGTTGGCCTATAAATATAAAAAATATACCCGAAGAATTGCGATGTTATTTTATGTTCAGAAATGAAATTGTTGAATTTAATGGACTTTTGTATGTTGGTAATAAACTGATAGTGGTCTTAAATAAAAAGAAAGAAATTAAAATAAAATTCATTATCCTCATATGGGAATTGTTAAGTGTAAAAACAGAGCTAGATAATCTTTTTACTGGCCTGGAATGAACACCCATATAGAAGATGCCATATGCAATTGCAAGATTTGTTTAACATTTCAAAATAATAATCAAAGGGAACCATTATTTAACCACGATATATCTGGTAAGTCGTAAGGACAAAAATTGGTTGTGACATTTTGTATATGGGTCGAAAAATATATTTACTTGTCATAGATTATTACTCAAAATGCGTTGAGCTTGTTCCTTTATATTATAATGCTTATTCACAAACTGTAACAAAGTGCTTAAAAGATATTTTTTCTAGATTAGGTATTCCTAAGATTTTGAGTAATGGTGGACCTCAATTTAATTCAATATATTTTTTAAAAATTTCTGAGGAATGCAGTTTTAATAATATTTTTACAAGCCCTCGTAACCCGCAATCTAACGACCAAGTTGAACGTGCTAAGCAAACAATTAAAAAACTTATTTATAAAACTGAGGAAGATAAAATTGCTTACTTGTAAAAATATTCCTATTGACAAAATAGGATTATCTCTAGCAGATAGATATCAAATGCATAAAAATTCAAAAAAGGTACTTTCCCGAAAATATAGATTGAAAACTGAAAACGGCCGCGGCGATATCCTTACACGTAATCGAAAATACCTCGAAGTTTTACCATGTAATGATTCGGAGAAGACGACACTGATGAAAAAATATAATATTATATATAATAAACTAAAACGAAATTTATGAAAAAAATATATCTAAGGCAAATCCAGTCCATATCTCTTCTGTCTGCGTTATATATATATATATATATATATATATATATATATATATATATATATATATATATATATATATATATATATATATATATATATATATATATATATATATATATATATAAATCTTTTTTTGTTCAAAATTGAAACTATCTGTTACAATAAAATGCAGCCTTCAAGATATAAGTTGTTATAATTTTAAACTTATGTTTAGGGCAGTTGGTTCAAAATTTAACCAAGTTTTTTTGCTGAGTGTATTTTAAAAACTTTGCATTGTATTTGAAAAAATATTATAAACTTTTAAAGTCTCAAAAAATTTTCTTGTAAAAAGTTTTAGCATGACAAATAGTTGTATAGCTTTAGAAAATGTACATTTTTTTATACAAGGTGTCCCAGTAAGGTGTTCTCGGTTTTGGTGATAATGGTTAGAGATAGAGAAAAACCTTAAATATAAATATTAGTATATAGGATGACTTATATATCTACTTAAGTAGTTTTTCGTATATGAAACACCCTATATTTTATAACATTTTTGAATTTTATCTAAAGTTCTACGCCTACTTCATATATTGTCCATAGGCTTAAGTTTAATTATTTTCGAGATATCGACATTTAAAAACTGGGATTGTCAATTTTGAACAGCTGTAGAGTCTAAACAATTCAAATTAAAACAAAACGGTTTGCACTTTCCTAATTTGGTTTTTAATAGTCTACTATAAATATCGTCTCTATTTCTAACCAGTACCAAGATAACAACCGAGAACACACCATGGGGTCACCTTATGTATATTATATGTATTTTTCATATTCTATTAAATATGGGTATGCTATTTGCATTTAAACACAATTATTTAACTGTTTTTAATAATAGGAAATAAATCAACACACAATTTATGCTTAAACGGTAACAAGTTAAAAATTCAGTTACTAATTTTTTAAATTTTTTTTATAAAACTTTTCGTGGGGTCCACTTCAGAATGGCTTCTTTTTTTACCTTTTTTTTCTTCGCCAGCTCATTTAAATATTTCATTCTTATAAATAACCTTTGTCTTAAGAAAACCCTTGCGGCATCAAGATTTATGTTGTTGTGTCTATTTGTAATTATTTTCAATAGTTTTTCTGTTATTTTGGTTCCCTTCCCTATTAATCCTTATTAATTTCTAATTAATATTAATTACTAATTAACTAACACTAAAATGTCTTAAAACTTTCACTTGAGGAATTAAAAAACACAACTGACAAGTATCGCAACGAAACCGTCAAGCTGAATAAGCAATAAACTGGCCTCCTTGTCAGGTCGGGCCGCCAGTCGACGTCACGACCTCCGCCTCACCCGCGCGTCCCCCTAGCCCGTGTGCTGCTCATCGAGGTAACCTAATAGAGTTAATAAGCCTTGTATTTAATGTACCTTGTATGATCAGCACGGGTAGAATAGTAAAAAAAACAGAACGTTTACAATATCCGAAAATGAAATAAACATATTTACAATTATTTTTTATCAGGTAAAATAGAATGCTATATTCAATATTGAAATAAAATAGATTTACCCCGGCTCCACACATTGGAGCCAACTTTGGCGCCAACAACGTCTGTCCAATGTGTGTATTGACAAAAAGTGTTGGGCCCAATATTGGTACCAGTGTCACGCCAATATTGGAGCCTTTCCGCCGACTGTCGGTTTTTGTGACACACATCAAAGAGATTGGCGCCAATGTTTTTGTTGACGACTATACAATTGAGAATCGCTCGCTTGTTCAGTCACCAGGTCTGTTTAGTGTTTACAAGTGCAAAAGGTTGTGCGGATGATAATTGTTTTTTACAAAATGTCCCCTGAGAGGGTATGGTTTAACGAAAAAGTGGCAAGAAATCTAAGTGTCATTGCTAAACGAACTTTTGCAGGTATAGCTTCTCGGCCATATCTTTTATATATACTCAAAATCTTCTGCAGACATGCGGCAGAAGTTAACAAATTCTCCAGAAGGTTCTCGCACTAAGTTACTCAATAGTTGACGTCCATCGTACCTAAAACATTCATTTATTTTATAACAAATTTGAAAGATGGTAAAAGTTCAAAATTTTTGAAGTTCATACTTACCGATTTCTAAGTCTATGCAATCCACCACCTTCTTCGACGAAGTCGCTTTCTTCTTTTATGTAGCAAAATACAATTATATGCACATATTATCACGGTAGTCACACCCACAGCATATTCTTCATCAGTCATGTTGACGTTGGTTCTGACGGAAACAAACTGAAACTGCGCCAATCCTGCCCCAATGTCTGGTTGCCACAATGAAAATAAAATCCAATGTCGCTGCCAACAGCGCCAACGATGGCGCCAACGTTGGCTTCCATGTGTGGCGCCGGCCTTAAAGTAATCTTATTGTTGTTTATTTTACAGAAATAAATATTTAAGAGGCGATACCCTATTATAAAATTGTTTTCAGATTTCAGTTTTGGAATTATTTATTTTTTCCAATTTCAGTTTGGGGAAGATATTGTATATAGTGCATATCCTCTTAACATCAAATTTATGTGATAAGTGTCGACATATCTAAATATTAATAATAATGGCAGTTGTACCGAAGTGTTGTTTGATTAATTTCTTATACATAACAACTTTTTGAAATTTATAGGAAGACATCATCTTCAGGTTTAACCTGAAATGTCCACTACGGGTTTAAACGGAAGTATCGAATATTGAATAGTCAATTCAATCCAACAGATTTTTAAAAGTTAAAAGAGGAATAAGAAAGTGTAAATCATTTCGTTTTAAATCTAGTCTTTTGGACACTAGAGAGCTGTGGCTCACAATGACAAATTGTAAACGCCACTTTCTCAGAGACAGTTAAATTTACAACTGGTGTATTCCTGAGATTATAATAAAAATTGGAATACTGGAGTTCCGTTCGCAATGTTTTTGCTAATGTAGGCACAGCCGTAGCGCCGACGGAATATGTAAATCTGAGGTAAAGCCATAAAATCTTAACCATACCTATAAGTAATTTGGGTTGATAGAAAGAAAAATTCAAATTTTTTTTCAAACTCGAAAAAGTATTTTTTAAAACCATAATGCCCTGAAACCCATCAACATTGTGAAAAAAATATTTAGGATCTTTTTTTGTAGGGTACATCTTGACTTTCATGATAAATATTTTATATTGTCATAGCCCCCGCCCTGAATATAAAATATTTACCATTAGTACAGGGTTTTTCCTTATAATTTGGCACGCTTTTAAAGGTATTATTTGAAGGAATACAAAAAAATGATTTATATAAAAGTTTTTAGATTTTACGAAAATTTTAGATATCACAGTTAAAAAAATAACTGACAATAGGAAAGTAGAAAAATAGGAAAAATCAATATTTTTTCAAATTGAATATTTTATTTGAAATACAGATTTTCCTCGTTATCCTCTTTCCAAAAATATATAGTTTGTCTATATTTGGATAAGAGTTGTATGCAATAATTCGACTTTAAACTTTTATTACAATTGCTAGAGAGCATCACTTCTTTGGTCTAGCAAGCCATGAACAGCATTTGATGAATTTGGATCTTACTTAGCCATGGATGATGACGAATAACAAAACAAATGAACTGAAATAATGCATTAAAAGAGGTCTGAATTTTGACAGTTAGAAATAGTAATAAATATTTCAACAAATTACTTAAATATTCACATAGGAAACTCCATTATTAAAACAATCATGATACAATTTATTTAATTTTTGAATTGCGTTGCTAATATAAAAAGGATATTCTTTATTTAAAATGAGAATTTCTTGTTTAATGTTCTGCCGTAATTGGCATGACACTGAATACTATCTTGAGTTTTTATAATATTCTTATTAAAGAACTTAGCTCTAATATTGGATGCAGCCGAAAATGAGTATTTCTTGTTCAATTTTCTGCCGTAATTCTGCCAAATTATGTGTACTATTGAAGTAAACTTTGTCCTTCAAATAGCTCCACAATAAATTATCTAGTGGGGTAAGATCAGGGCTATTTGCGGGCCAGTGAAGGAGTCTTGTTGTGTTTCCCTATCCACAAATTATACTAGTTATTAAGAGAATGGGTCACCGTTTGAATTTTAAGGGGAGGTACGCCATCTTGATACCAAATAATATTTTTATACTGGCGATTTGGAATATTCTCCAAAAACTCCTCCTACTTCACACCTAAGAAAACTTAAATAGCGATCTCCTGTAAAAGTTTCCTCAAAGAGGACCACTACTTTATTTTTTAATAGCCCCCACCACACATGCAAAGCCTTACGACCATGGTTTTTCACCTCTTCTATTTTATGAGGATTTTGCGTTGCCAAGAAATGTTTATTTCTTCTGTTAAAGATTCCCGCTGTCGTAAACGTGGCTTCATCCCATAACAGCACTTTGTCAAGAAGTTGGTTATCGACTTCAAATCTCCTTAGTATGTCTTCAAAAATTTGGTATCTCTGTATTTTATTCCCAGCTTGCACTAAAGTAGCTACAACTGTTTCTACTACTACTCTTTGAGAGTTTTTACGTATTTATTACTAATAATCCAACTGTATATAAAAAAACACTTTGGGTTACGTTTTTAAGTATTATATATGTATTTGTTACTGTGAATAATACTTTATAGTAATTTTCCATATAAAGTAATTATATAATAACTACTGCCAAGCAACTACTTAAGGAATTGACTCCAAGGTCGTCATTTCTTTTCCGTGACATATTAGTAATTATTCAAAGTTACTGTTTCTAATATGTTTACTAAATTACAACTTTTAAGTATCAGTACCTTCTTGAACTTTGCAGAGACTACTCAATTACGTTCAAATGTACCCCTATAACGTATTACTATAAAGTAAAACGAGTCGTTGTAGAGTAGAAAAAGTTATCGTCTATTGCTACTTTAAAGGAGTAACAATTACAGTAATTATTTACTACAAGTAAACTATTACCTCTTGTACTTGAGGTTGGTGGGCTTGTATTGTCGCCACTGTCGTTAAAAAGTCATTATAATTCGGTCTACAGCTATTAATTAGTTGTGTATGTGTTGTGTTATTCTCCACGAGTAATAAGTTAAATTGATATACATTTAGGTAATTTGTTTTTCATTCCGTATTTAACATTTAGTTCTTTCTGGAGTTGTGTTTCTTTTCTCTGTTCCAGAATATTCCTAAGTTCTGTAGTTTTGAATTTAACAAGTACTGGTTTTCTTTTAGATTGATTGGGTAATAGGTGAATAGAGAATAATCTTTATTTTGACCTTGAAAGATATATTTACGAATAGCTTTGTGAACATTGCCTGCATCCAAACCAATAATTACTATGTTATTGACTTTGTTCTTAGTCTCTTCTTTCCCAGTTTTTCCTTTAATAACTATCTCACTTTTTAATATTGGAAATTTTCTTTTTAAGAACATTCTGCTGTTTTTCTCCAAAGCCTTTTGCAACTTGTCTATTAACGGGCTATTGCATTTGACTGACTCCTCTAGATCATCAAACTTTTGTGTTAAGATTTGCAAGATTTCTTTATTTGAGGAATTAAACTTCTTTAAAATGCTTTCCATATCATAGTTTCTCATTCTTGAGCCAGAGTCTTTTATTTGATTGGCTTGAAGACTGCTTTATCACTGAACTACTCTTCATTACAGATATTATCAGACTCGCCTTCTGAAGAGGTTAGTTCCGTGCATTCATAGCAGATCCATTTTGCTTTTTTTTCTGAAAGACTTCACATGCCTTACGTGGTAGTTTCGTGTATTCCCTAATGATATCATTCCTTGCAATTAGCATGACACTGAATACTATCTTGAGTTTTTATAATATTCTTATTAAAGAACTTAGCTCTAATACTGGATGCAGCCGAAGGGTTAAAATTTCAAATCATAGCTTCACTTTTTGCAAGATCAGCATATGTTTGTAGTAAGTAATGTTCGTGTAAGTATATGTTACAAGCTATAAATCTAATAGAGCTCCTGAGGAAAGTTTAGAAATAAATTCTAGAAGCACAATTTGTCATAGTAAAAAATAAATAACAAAGTATTCACTATAGCACATCTATTTTAATTATTTAAAAAAGTAGGTAATGTAAATTATGACATTTGCTTGTCGGAGCAGAAAACACATTTTTCCGGATCTGAGTACCCTGAAACGTGAAGGTTTGGAAAAATATCTGAGGGCAATTTCTCATGAATACTGTGCTTTCTTCCCACGCGGGAAATAATACTAACAGCTTTAGACAGTAGAAGCAATAATTTGTTTAATAATTAATTTATATTTCAATAAATTGATTTTTTATAATTAATATTATTTATAGGGGTTGAATTGATGTAAAATTGTTTCTGTTATAACTGTCCTACGTTATTCCTCATACTTAAATAATCACTGATAAGAACTACTCTACTGTGGGAACTCAATTTTTATTTATAAGTAAACTGTCTAATTATGTTTTTAAACTTTAGTATCAATCCTGTAGAGTTTTTCTTTAATCATTTCTGACCTTGCAATTTTCGTACACCATTATAAAATGCTCTCTATTTTTATTAAATCAAATATTATATTAATACATTTTTCACAATTTTTTTGCTATTTCCACCACTGATTTTCACAGAGTGATAATATCTGAAAGGAAGGAAGTAATTACATCGCTATCGAATTAAAAAATAAAACTAAAGAAATAATAAATCAGGTCTGTTTACTACAAATATTCCGCCAGATAACCCAAAAACATAAAGGTGATAGTATGTCTTTAAATGTCGACATTGATGACATATTGTAGATAGATGCTTTTTGCATTTTCGGTATGTCGAGGTCAACAAAAAAAAACGTCAATTCCCAGCACTGATTGCTCTTCTTTTCAACAACCTCTGTTACATCTGTTTTATATAGCAGGACTTAACAAAAATATTGTTTACCTGCTGGTTTGTTTTTTTTAAGCAGTTGAATAAAACATTTTAGTGGTTACTTCTCTTTCAGCCTTGCCTACACATCTTTTATATGGCTCTTGCTAACGAGAAACCCAAGCCTACCCTTGTGTGTAATAAAACTTACATAGTTCTTAATGTGTGATCCTTTGTTTCCAGTTCTGACTTGTTTACTTACTATTTACGGACGTATTTCTTTTGTGTTTCAGTAAACATAATTAGAAATTTAACCTTTGAAAATATCCTTATCAAGGCTTTAATATACAGCTTACGTTAAATTGGGACTAGTATTAACATAAAGACAAATACATTTCATTTAGAAAATGTAAAAAAGTGTCTTCTTAGGTCAGGAAATTAAGCTTTGCAACATGATTAATAAACAACCATTAATAAGCAAATATGAATAATTCTAGCAAGATACGTCAGACACGACAAAATTTCACAAGATAATTAATTGGAGATCTACAGCAAATGCAAAATACTTTTTAGAGCTCATTTACAGCCACCATTCAGAGATAAGTAGACTTTCGTTACTAAAATTAAAACCGAATAGTAAAAAGCTGTGGCAGTTGGAAGTAAATATAGAGAAACTAAACTAAACTAAATCGCTAAATGGAACCAAACCTAGGATTTGTAGCTTAAAGAGGCTGTGCACCGTATTGGACACATCTTTCCAACTTCAAAAATAGCCAATCTGGTAAGAAGGGAATAACAAAGTTAGACTACCATATTTTCATGGTCGCCTTATGGATCAAAAAAATGTACGGTTGCTTAACAACTAAGAAATCATGGTTTTTGGGTTTAGACCGTGTCAAATTAAAATTACTTTCCTACATTTTGCCTTAGAGATCTTCAGGGATATTTAGTGTACAAGATCAAAACACTGAATGAGCTCTGATGAGCAGAATTCAGGTATTTATACACGACCTGTCCCACTGATACGTAACTCATTGTTATGATTGGTTTCCACGCATGATGTAGCATCTCTATCGAAATTTTCAGGGTGCTTGATAATCCTAATATATTCTCTAATTTTTTTTATAATAACCCGAGACTGATGCAAGAACTTTGGTATCTTTTACATTGTCCGGTGGAGTGCTGGTCTTCAGTGCTATATCCCTTTGATTTTAAAGTTTCAGTCAGTTTTTCTGTTTCGTCCGAAATTGAATTTGTGTCATATATTGACAAAGCCCTGAAGGCTAATGAATTGATGACGGATTGTTTTTGAGATAGATGATGGTGAGAACTAAAATTTAAATATCTATTCGTATGTGCCGGTTGCCTGTAAACAGCATTACCCAGGGTGCTCTTCTTTTTCTTTTACACTAACACATCAAGGAAGGGAATGACAGCATCTGACTCAATATCTATAGTAAATTTTCTATTAGAATGTTGTTGGTTTAGATAATATAAAAATATAGTTAAATTTTCTTCTGAATGAAGCAATTTCCTAGAAAAACCTCCGTATATAAGTTCGCTAACATAGGAGATTACAGAGATCCAACGGCGGCCGCAGCGCCAGAGGTTTACTCATAAAAGATCTCTTACGAAATAGATACATATCAAGTCAATATCTTGAACCCCTTCACAGGACGATCTAATTATTATATTAAAAACTCTAAATATTTCGCAAAAAAAGCTTAAAGAATGTAGTTTAGATCCAGGTGGTATATTAGTCAGTTCTGATGTTGAATCCCCGTATACAGTGTGCCTACTGACGATTAAATTTTTATAATTTCTGACATATTTCAACATAAGAAGCCTAATCCAATCTTAACTAAATGATAAGAGAATGTTTAAAGTTCTCTTGTTTTATATCTCACTATGCAAATTGAGTCATATGCTGATGGTCCTTGATGTGAATGAAAAAAAAATAGCACCCTAGGTTATGCTGTTGACATGTAATCAACTTGTATGAATAGAGATTTAAAATTTAGTTTTTATTATCATTCACCTCAAGAACAATCTGTCGTCACTTTATTGGTCTTTAGGGCTTTGTCATATGTGATACAAATTCAACTTCGGACGAATCAGAAAAACGGATATTGCACTGAAGATATTAGATGCTCGGTTAAGTTTTATAATGTATTGATCACTCAACCATCAAGTGATTCTATTTTACCTTTTATTTATGGTACCATAAATAAAATTTCTAGAGTTCTGCGGTGATCCAACAGTTAGTATACAAAAAGTTGGGCAATGCTTAAGGAAACCAAAGGATGTAACTTCTTTGCAATCAGAAGGAGTTTATAAAATTCTTTCTTCTTGCGGTAAAGTGTATGTAGATGAAACTGGACGGTCTGTATTTACCTAAAGAACATGAAAACTGTAGAAGTAAGAAATAAATTGTTCAGTCCGCTGTCGCTGTACATCAGCACCCAACAGGACACTTTTTTCTTTCGAATACACGTAGCACTTTCAAGAATTGGAATCCTGAATAACCTGAAATACCAAATGAACTAAACCCAGTTAGAGTTCCGATTTTTGGGAATACAGATCTTTGAAAATGTTTAATTGTCCAAAGATAAGTAATTTAATTTTTGACACGGAATTATCTCAATAATTATGATTTTTAACACTTCGTTTCGTTGCCGCAGAATGGCTGTAGCCTATTCCGTGAGAACAAGTTCCCTCTAAGCAGTTTTCTTGATTGAATTATATTACTGAATAAGTAGAACATCATAAAATAGTGAATCTGTAGAAATTCCTAGAAAAAAACTACCTTACTTACCTAATGATTTTACCCAAGGTGTAAAGGGGAACATTTATTAAATTAAACAAAGATCATATAACCGACAAAATACCAAAAAAGAACCTCCAAACGCATTATAGTTAACCTTCTCACTTATATAGACTACCCAAGAAACCAACCGACTACTGAGTTGTCGAAACACCTTCCCATTACAGGGTGAGATTATTTCTTTTCTCAGATTTATATTATATTTTGTATTTATTATTCCGAGAATGTGTATAGATTTTATAAAACTTTTAACTGAAAAGTATTTGCTATCACTGACTCACATCATTGACATAAATCATAATTGTGTCTAGCAAGTGCTTTGTGAAGCGCATCTTACATTGGAGAAATTAAGAAACCCAATGATATAACGAATCAAAGAAAACTAAAATCTTATAGGAAAAAAGAAAACCGGGTATCGCTGAATATATTGGGGATTTAAAAATTCCTTTTTCTCTGTTTGTAATATTAAAGTAATAAAAGGTGGTTATTTCAAAATGGTATAAGGTATCAAAAAAAAAAAACAAGGAACATAAAAGTTGTAAAACTAAATAGGATGCTCTATCGAAGTACTGAACTATGAAATTTTCGCCACAGCAAATTTGGGGGTCAATCCGAAAAAATTACATTCTCTATGCCGATATCTCTGCCGCTGTTTAAATGTTAAAGATCATAATTGCATAAAAATGTACCCTGTTGTGCCTTATTCCTACCTATTATTACAACAAAATTTTGATCTTTTCACCGTTTAGGAAAAATTATAGTTTTAGTGTTTTTAGGAAAATATTTTTTCACCCTATATCTTCAAAATTATTGATTTGAGGATCCCTGTTAATATAATTTTTTTTATTATTTTTATTAATACTCTGTATTAATTTCTGTTCTTCGTTTAACAATACTTTGAATATTCTAAAATCTATTTATTGACAATTATATACAAAGCATTCCTTACAAATTACTAATTATATTACTGCTTAACACTAACATATTGTACAAGGTTTTCGGTTATATTTTGAACGGAGTCTACATGCTTTATTCTAGAGGGAGGAAAAAACGTTAAATTCAAAAGTGGTTGAGTTCTGTCTGAACCGCCAGAATTTGCTAAAAAGATTAACAAATGACAATTGCAAATTAAAAAATTGAGTTTCGACTTTGTTATTTTAAATGAGACACCATGTATATTTTTAATTCGTGGGGAAGAACATTTTTTTCTGATTTCAAAAATATATACTTTGTCTATGTTCAGACTAACGGTTATCGCATAAATTTGGTCTAAAACCTGGAAAAATCAACTGATCTAGTTCATAGCAAATTTAACATAGGCGGCTTTGATTTCAATTGTTTTTAATTTAAGATGGCCATTTTGTCACTGGTTTTGGATACCTAATTAATTAATTTCTTAATTACAGGATATTTTGACGAAAGAAAATATTTTAAAAATATATACTTTCGGGTAAATAATTACCGTAAAACACGAAACCAATATAGAATGGCGTATCCTAATTTAGTTACTCCATCAACATTCGCAAATCTGCAGTGTATTATATTGTGAAACATTTTGAAAACAGAAAGACTGTGACAATAAAGAAGCGAACAGTCACTAGAAATGAAGAAAGAGATATGCAAATATTGTTATATTTTGAAGGTTATTTTTAATTATTATTAATTTTAAAGTAAGTTTATATTAAAAGTATATTCTATAGAGGGTCCAGAACAATCAATACCAGACGCTGTATTAAATTTGAATCAGAAAATATGGAAACTTAACAAAACTTTAAAACATTACAAGTATAGAGATAATAAGTTTAGACCGGTTCAGAACTTAACAGACTTAAACAAAATAAGTACAGAGGGTTGGGTTTTCCCGGGAAATTTTGGCAAGGATGCAGGAAGATGAAAATTTCGCCAAGAAATTTCTTTTTACAGATGAAGCTATTCTACGGGGGGGTGTTAAACAGGAGAAATAAACACTTTTGGGCCACTACCAATCATCAGAAGAAACAAATTGTAAAAATTCAGGGCCGAAAGTCTATTTTGGTTTGATGCGGCATTATAGAAAACAAAGTTTTGGGGCCTATAGTCATACACAGTTCTTTAAATAGCCGAAGATATTTAAATTTATTACGAAATGAGATAGAACGAGCTCTGGAAGAGTTACCTCTCCAGCTTTATAATAATATTGTTTTTCACCACGATGAGGCCTCTTGTCATAATATTATTGAAGTTACAGAATACCTTAATAAATAATAAATATGATTTATGGATAGGGAGACACGGTTTCATAACTTGGCCTGCGAATAACCCAGACCTTTCGCCTTTGGATTTCTTTCTTTGAGGATACCTCAAAAATAAAGTTTACTATAATAGACCACCAAAAACTCGGGAATTGACTTTAAAATTGCAAGGCGAAATAAATAGATTAAACGAAAATAATCCAGATTTTACATTTCAAGCCATAACTAATAGAGACAACTTAGAAAAATATCTCAGAAATAACGGGGATTAGATAGACTAAATAAAATCTATTCCATATATAATATTGTTTTTGTTTATTCATTGTTACTTCATATTTAATATCCTTGTTTCAAAATGTTTAAATAAAAAAAAATGTAGCTTCATTTTTTTCCGGTATCAATATTAAAACTTCTTTTATTATTCAGATAATTGTTTTATACAAATAACTCATTAAACTCAATTTAAATAATTTAATATTTGTAAGTAAGTCCCGGAAAAAATAAACAATAAATATGTGTTAAATTATAAACATTCGGAAATGATTTTTAAAGATTTTATTATTGTTATTTTTTATTAAATAAATTAAAATTAAATTAAATTACGCCTATGCAGTAAAATAATTGCTTTTTCTTTGTCAGAATACCTTATAATTGAGAAATTAAATTAATCAGGTGTCCAAAACCAGTGACAAAATGGCCATATTAAAATAAAAACAATCGAAATCAAATGTTAAATTTACTATGAGCCAGAGCACTTGATTTTTCCAGGTTTTGTACCAAATGTGTGCGATAGCCGTTAGTCTGAACATAGACAAAGTATATATTTTTGAAATAAGAAAAAATGTCCTTTCCAACGAATTAAAAATATACAGGGATCTCTTTTAAAATAACAAAGTCGATGCTCAATTTTTTAATTTGCAATCGTCATTTGTTAATCTTTTTAGAAAATTCTGGCGGTTCAGATAAAACCAAACAACTTTCGAATTTAACATTTTTATCTACTATTATCTGTACACATTTAGCGACATCACTTTTGTTCAGTAATGAAATGAAAAGCAAAAAAGGCTTAAGAGAAATTAACGCTTTATATATGAATTTAAAATATACATATTAGTTTTAATTAGATACTCTATAAATCGAATATTCTTATTTAAAAATTATCGTTTTATATAATATGTTTATCACTGTATGGCTTGACTGTATGCCAATTCCAAAACCGAAATTTCAAAAGTGTTAACTACAAATGCACTGGGTACCGTTTATTATCTAGTGCCGGGCGGTTATTCGGTATTCAGCTACGAGTTGGATAATCAATTGTCAGGGTAATAATTTTTCTAAGATATTATTTTTGCCATTTTAGACAAAATTCACAAAACGCATGTACTAATCGTTACGTTTTAAACCTAAACAAACAAGAATATGTGCTAACTTTGCTTTAGGGATGCACAATTTTTGTGAAGGACTGAGTATCATTTGGTTCGCTATAACCGACTAATGCACTCGCCCCGCCAGGGTATCCGTTTTAAGTTTTTGGTTTCCAGTTGATAATAATCGGGGATACATTGCTAAACGATACCTGGTGAACTATTACTAATTGTAATACATTATGCACACCGATTACCAAGTACCCTTATATATTGTGTCGAAAATAGTATATTGTGTAACAAGTGCTGAAGTTAACTTTTAGGTTTAGTTGTCATGGCAATCTAAATACTTAGGGCCAGTTTCGCAATATGTGGTGACCAAAAAGTCTAGGTTAGTAGATATAGATTTAATAGAAAATTCACCTTCCAAACTATAGTAAATAACCATAACCCAGTGGTTAACTCACTGTCGTATTTCGTATTTGTGATATTTAGATAAAATATATTATTGCTTCATTGCTGAATACCATAAACCCGTAATTTTCAAGTTAGACCTGGTCTAAATTTAAACCCTTATACGGTTGTAAAATATTACTGGAACTAATGAAAAATTACTAATTAAATTATTAATTTAGTAATTGCAAGAAATTTTAATGCAGTTCCATTTCACCTTCATTTACGTTGGATGATGTTTACACAAGTATATTTATAAATACACTCACTGATTTTAAAAATATTATGTTTGCTGTCTAGCCCTGGAATACGATGTGTAAATATTTTTGTGATTAAAGGTGAACTGGATTTATATCAACAAAATATTTGCTAGTCTTCAGCAAAAATAAGTATATATATATATATATATATATATATATATATATATATATATATATGTATATATATATTATTATATTATTATATATTATATTATATAAATTTGACAAAAACCCTGCCATAAGGGACAATGTGTTAACAAGAGAAAGTACATACTCATAAGTAATGTCATTAGATCCTTACCTCATATGCTATGGTTCTTGTCAATCAAATATCGGTTGTATTAAAAGACAAAAGTATCAAACCTGGTATTTTTTTAATCTACGTGTGCTTCGAGAGGGGAGAGAAAAATATCATCACAATCTACGTAGATGATTGATCAATGCTTCTTCCAGTCAGTTTTCAAGAAAAGTTAACAAAAAGCGTTTAAATACAATAGGTTATGGGCCCAGAAGCACGCAAAGACGAGATAATATTTATATTACAGAAAAACTGGGTCAGATATCTAGTAGCTATAAAATAGGATCCTTTCGAAGTAATTATTACGATAGATGGAAATAAGCACAAGCCATACAACGAAAGCGTATATATGAGATGTTTCTACTGGAAAAGTAGTGAAACCCCCCGAAAGAGCATGTAAGGAAAAAAAGACATAAGTGGAAAAAAGACGATTTAAATGTAAAATCGGAACTAATCTTGATTATTTCACCAAATGAGCTTAGACAAATAAAAACTGTATTACTTCAAAGGACACATGGGACACCCTACAAGATATTTACTAAAGAAAAGCCTCTTTATCAAAGTCTTCAATTTTGCATAAAAGTTGTCAAATCTTAAAAAGAATAAGCTAACGAAATGAGTTTTGGTACAATAAATTTCAAAAAGAGCATGGTAATATTCGTAATCATTTAAATAATTTTAATGATACTATTGATAAATTAGCATAGACGGATATTACCATAAATAATGCTCTTCTTAGCACGCTGTATTTGGGGGAATGCAATAGGATCTGTTTTTCCGTATCCTAAAAATTTGAAGATTAAAATAATAGAAAAAAAGTAAAGCAAAAAGTAAATCTTGTAGTCTAAAGCCAGAAGATGCATTTATGGACGGAAATACAGGAAGTATGTTTCAAAAAAGGTATATGCAAAACAAAACATTTAAATAAATTTGAGAATAGAGTAAAATCTAATCATTGTTCATAGTACGAGCACATAGCCAGAGACTGCATAGCAAAACCACATGAATATTGTTACAAGGAATTTTAACAGTTTTTAAAAACCCTTGATATCTAAAGAAACTATTCAGCACAGTATATACCTCAGCAAAATATGGTTGCTGAACGAAAAAATAAGATGTTGTTGGATAAAGTAATTTGTCTCCTCATTCAAGTAAAATTGCCATTAATGTTTTAAGCTGAGGCTACTTACACCACAAATTATTTAAAAAATCGATATCCATCAAGATTTTTAAATAAGAAAACTCCATTTGAGCTATGGTTGGTCGTGTACTATGGTCATGTATTCGCATTTGTTTTGAACAAAACACCAAATAAGGGAAAATTATCTCCAAATGGAAGATGGTATTTATGTGGCTTATTCCGAGATTTCAAAGGCATTTTATATATTTAGGAAAAATAATAATCGCATTACAAATAAATTGTCTGAAAAATACAAAGAAGAAACTGATTATAACTTTAATGATAAAAAAACATTTTAACCAGTACACAAGAAGTAAGATTAATGAAACAAGTGTAATGAAAATTGTTAATGAAAACAGAACTTTAGAAGAGTTTCAAAGCCAAATTCCAGAACTGACTCAAGAAAACCTGAAAACAAGCAACAGAACAGACAGAAGGAATACTAAATTTTGAAAAAGAAAATAAAGAAATTGAGATAAATGAGCAGATGAGCAGAGAAGAGCAAAATGAGAAAGCTGAAATTCCAGAAGACGAAGAAGGTGTAAACATAAGATCCACTTGTTCCAAAATCCTCCAAAATTAACTAAAAATTACGATGGTGAACCCAAATATTGAAAAAGTGGAATCTGGCAGAAGCTATTAGGAATGAAATAAAGGCATATTTAAAAATGAAACATGGGTTCTAACTGATACGAGGAAGGATCAAAACATAAATAACTGTAAAATAATACTAAAAAAATACACAAGGGATGCAAATTTAGAAAGAAGAAAAGCCAGACTAGTAGTAAGAGGTTTAACTCAAAGACCCGGAATTGATTTTTCAAAAATATATGTACCAGTTACAAAGTTAAGCTCTATAAGATTTTTGCTAGCATTAGCTGCAGAAGAAAATTTGACACTGAATCAGCAGGATGTGATAACCGCATTCCTATATGGCCATATAGAAGAAGATATTTACTGGACTAGAATACTTTAAAAAATACTTACAAGGAACAGTCATGAAGTATGAAAAGTATGCCATTTAAAAAAGTCGTTATTTAGTTTGGGTATTCAGCACATTGGCACACTCCTCAGCGTTGGAAAATATTTAGTTTTATGCTTTGCATTCACCCTGTAATATCTACAACGGCATTACCCACCTAGAAACCTGGGGAAGGGAGTTGTCTTTGATTAAGATGTATAGAACTAGTAGTTGTGAAAGTTAATTATTATTTTGAAAAGTTGTCAAATAAAGTTTAAATGAAAAATTCACAAAATGTATTTAAATACAATATTAAGTATCATGACTTGATAAACAAGAAATGAAAAATTATAAAACATTATATTTATATATTATAGTATATACTAACACTCGGTTATTGTTATTTCTTGTGGTATTACTCTCGGCGTAATTTATTTAAAAAGCATTTTAAGAAACATACTATCTTTTAGATATATGATCTGATAGTTTAGAATAGGCAGACCAACTAACTGAATTGAATATTTTTTCATGTAGGCTTTTTATTCTCTAAATTTAAATTCAAAATAAAATATCATTAACCATAATTCATTTGTTGCTGTTTAAAAATAAACTTGTTTGTTTTGTTTGGTTTTCTTTTGAGAAAATTTTGACTTTTTTTAAATTTAAGAAATTAAATGAAGTTTCTTATTCAAGCAGCAACTATCCCTCGGAGGTGATATTGTGGTTTTAGATATATGTAACCCATATTTCTTAAATCTAGGATATTAGACGCACAGCGACTAGTGCACATACGCTCCATTTCTTGCAGCTTCCTTATAACACAAACCCTCACTCCTATAACAATAACTGGGGCGTAAAAATCAAGGAGCGGTACCAGAATATTGCGATTAATTATGTATCAGTTTATCAGATGCTCAATTCAGTCCTATGCGTCTTGGACTATTATATAAGTATCGTAATTTGATAAGCTTGCCATGGATAATTAAAACCGATACTCACAGGCACTATTAAATTCTAATATCAAAATTTATTTAATAATACAATTGCAGTAGACAGACAAACTAATTAAAAAGTCTACAACACCGTTTTTTATGATTAAAAGAAACCAACAAAAAGCCAAGACAAATTTCTAAATACTAATCCCAACAAAAAGTACAGGCAATACAGAGATCGTAGTTCAACTGAAAACCCACAAGGTTAATATTAGGAAAGAAATCCACCTGATGATGGACTAAATTGTTGACGAATATACAACGAGGTATCTGCAGCCCTGGTTTCATTAGTAGCTTTGTTATAATGATCCCCTAGTAGGCAATATACAGTTGTTATTAACGGTATTTATTATTTATTAAATTTCATCAATTTCTTTTTTTTTATATATACTTGCAAAAGTGCTTGAAACTTCTACAAATGTTTAAATTTTATTACCACTTATTATTTTACACAAAAAAATCGTTCCTTATGCTCATAGCAGTCAACTAATTTTTGTTCCGTTAAATCCTTAAAAATTCTGTCTTTTGTCCAAGTTTTCTAGATAACTAGTATACCTGATTTCTCTTTAATTTAGTGGGATTTTACATTTAACAGCAAATAAGTCTATATATAATCGATTTGTTTATTACAACCGCCTCTTGTCTTTTGAGAGTATAATGAACTGAGCACTTTTTTATATATATTTTATCATACCTTACTAGCTTTTCAAAAGTATAGAAAGAACCTCTAATAATAATTATAATATAACAATAATAATAATAAAAATTCGATCATTTTTCAAATATTCTGATTTACTGGAATATACTTATGCACGCATTTTTGGAAGAAACGGTTTACCTTGCGGTTAACCTTATGTAGAAAATTCGTAGATTGAATCGAGTTATAAATAATAAGCAAACTATTTTGTTTCTAGTAGAAAAGTTTTTGTTTGGCGAGTGTAAGGCAACAGCAGCAGAAAGTTGGAAAAATATGCATAATGATAAATTAAAGTACAGATAAAGTAGGAACATTTGAAAATTGACAGGTACTTTGATGCAAAAAACAAAAGCATTTAGGTAAACAATTGAGATATTTACTCTACTTGGAGAAAATCACTTTCATCCGACCGGCATTATTATGCTTAGTTAACATCAAAGCGATTTTATTGGATTAAATATATTCGAGAAAAAGGGCAAAAGATCTAAACTCCAACAACTCTACTAAAAAAAGTAAATAAAGCGTTAAAACGCGGGTAGTTAAACCCAATGGCAGGATTTTTATTCTCCTTAGCACAGCGTTTCGTTTCGATTCTCCTATACGACTCTTAAAAAAGGATTAAAATAACAAAATGTGTACACAAATAGAAACGAAATGTCGAGATCGCGCCAAGTCGAGCATAATATAAAGAATAAGACTATTTCTTCTTTAAGTGGGCAACGTAGCATTAGTAGTTTGAGCAACAAATAAACTATTGTTTCTAGTCTCTTTTTACCCATTGAAACTTGTACATTGAGTGACAAGAGGTCCTTGTATGTATGTCTGTAGTAGTCATTGAAAATCCTTCTTTCGTTTCTGTAGCATGCCAGAGATATTGACCAGCTAGTGTAAGTTTTCTATAATCTAATTTATTAATATGATCTTTGTGACGTTGGCCGAAAACATCGGCATAAGGCAAGATGTATTTATACTTTTATTTCATACTGTAGAGTAAATCTACTTACCCTATACTGATTTGCGGCCGGTAAATCTAATATTACAGTATCTAATACCATAATGTGTTGCCTAGCAACATTACTATGTTATTGTTATTAGGAATGAAGCAATTATTTATCAGAGTTTGACATTGACATTTACTTACTTAAAAATAAAAGAAATAAAATATTTGGTTTTATTTGATTCACAGTAACAAGTAAAGGACAATCATATTGTCCATACAATAGATTGTTAGATTGCCGACCAATATTTCTTAAATTTTCATAAATATAACATTTAATTCATTAAAAAAAAGACAGTATAAAATAAAATATTATACGATACACGTCCGTTAGGTATTATGACCGGACAGGTATGGGTTTTTTTTTCGTATGACTGCTAAATCACAATGAATAATGACACACAATGAATAATGACAATACAGTCAATTAGTTGAGAGACGAGTACAACTAGCGCCACTACTTAATACACAGAACCACACTAGAGTCACCAACAGAAACAAAACCGACATTTATAATTAATATATATATATATATATATATATATATATATATATATATATAAAATTTTCGCCCTAAATTAAAATTTACCATGGAAACTGAAGAAGAATTTTCTAGATTTAACCCTAATAACAAGAAAGATCAACATATAAAAACCAGGTGGTATACAAAAAAGACATGGTCAGGGCGGTACTTAAACTTTAACTCCAACCATTCAAAGAATCAAAAAAATAGCGTTATTATAGGTCTAACCGATCGTGCCATCTCACTTACTTCCCCAGAATATCGTCCTGAGATTTTCAAGAAGGTTAAGGAGACTTTAATAAATAACCATTATCCGGAAAAAACATACTACGAGTTTTTAAACAACGAACTCATGTTTTTTATAATAACTTAAAGAAAGCAACAAAAGAAAAAAATGTTAATACTAAATACGTTGCAATGCCCTACACAGACGGTCTATCAGAAAAAATAAATCACATTTTGTCTAAACACGACATAAGTGTCTGTCATAAAGCACAAAATTTACTAAACAGTCTTTTCAGACCCTTGAAAAGCAAAGTAATAAAAAAAAAGAAATCAAACCTAGTTTATTCAATTCCATGTTTAAATTGCCCAAAAAAATACGTAGGAATGACAACACAATAATTAGATAGTCGATTAAACGGTCACAAATACACAAAAAATGCATCTACTGCACTCCACAAACACGAACAGTCAGAAAAACACGAATTCGATTTTAAACAAACCAAAATTTTAGAGCAAGAAAAAAATTATCGAAAACTCACAATAAAAGAAATGATACAAATTAAAAAGGAAAAAGATGCCGTCAACGATAAAAAAGACATCAATAACTTAAGCCAGATTTATCATAATCTGATATCTAAGTAAATTAATTTAAATATAAATAAACCACTCCATACATAAAACCCTGTACATTTCAATATTAACATAAACCGGTATAGCAATAAAGATCTAAATAAATATAATAAAAAAAAAAAAGAAAAAATTATCTCGTTTTTATCTACTAGAATTCCAAACCTGTCGAAATTATTGCTATCTCAAAACAACATTCGTAAAACTAACATGCTTTCAAGGTGCGTACTACGTATAATACTAATTTTGTTTTAGATGTATTTTTGCTTTTATGATCATTGTTTGTTTAAAATGTATGCTTTTGAGTATTTTTTTTAATAATGTTTTTAGTCATTTTAAAATATAAATATTAACTATACATGTTTTTATTGTACAAAATAAATATCTTGAGAAAGCTCAATATAATGAGCGAAACGTCGATTAAATTATAGTTTTACTTCTCAATGAGTTAACCTATGCCCAAGAAAATATTTAACAATATATATATTTAAATAGATTTTGCTTATGGGTTATATAATAGATCACTTCAGGTTATATAAATGTTTTTTTTTGTCACAGAAACATTTTTTTGTGGTTATGTATTCGACGCATATATGTATATTTTTTCTTTTTTTTTAATTAATTGAAAATGCATGTCCAATATATATCACTAAGATTCTCACCCGGCGTCTGATACCTGAGCGGGACCTTTACCAACTCGTGGAACAAGCAGGTTTTTGATGCGAATACAGCACAAATGACCATATGACGGTTAAAATTTTAATCGAGAAATTCGTTGAATACAATAGACCACTCTTATTTATGTTCGTCGATTACGAAAAAGCATTCGACTCCATAAAACATGTTAAAATATTCAAAGCACTTACTAATTGTCGAATAGAATATAGATATTCTGTCCTGATACAGTACATATATCAAAACGCAACAGCGAGTGTCAGACTACACGATGAAACGAACAGGTTTAGAGTGGAACGAGGGGTCCGACAAAGCAATACAATATCTCCAAAATTGTTCACCACTCTTTTGGAATATATATATTCAAAAACATCGAACTAGGGGATACCGGTATAACCGTTAAAGGGGAAAACCTCACTCACCCTCGGTATTGGATAGTGTGGATAAAGCAGAAATGTAACTTAAAAGATTAAAAAGGGTTCCACACAAGGTGCGCCTCAAAATCAACACTTCTAAAACACTGCTCATGACCAAGTTAGTTACCAGCCGCAATATATCGACAGACGGAGGCCAAATTTCTTAAGTTGCAACCTACAAATACCTAGGCCACGAAATATAAATAGGCAGGTAATATCAGACTTGAGAGACTGAGAGGAGAATTGTTTTAGCGTGAGCGGCTTTCGGAAAACTAAAGCATTTTTTAAGTCTGATATTCCTATATGCTTGAAACGGAATGTTTTTGATCAGTGTGATATGCCGATATTAACATAGTTTCGAGACATTAACCTTAACAAAAAGATCAATGAATAAGGTTAAAGTAGCCCAGCGAATCATGGAACCTTCCATGCTAGGAATCACGCTGAGAGACAGAGTTCCAAATGAACAAATACGACGAAGAACAGGAGTAACAGATGCAATACGACCTATAACCTGCCTGAAGTGGAATTGGGCGGGACACGTAGCCAGGATGTCTAACACAAGATGAACCAAGAAAATTGTGAAATGGCAACCGGGCAGGATTCCGTGAGAAGCAGAGGACGTTCCATAACCCGATGGACAGAAGACATAAAACGTATTACAACAAATTGAATCCAGAGTGCCCAAGATCGAGATCTATGGAAATTATTGAGAGAGGCTAATGTTCAGCAGTGGACGAGATAGGCTGTTTGATGATTACGATCGAATATATGCCTTTTGTACTAGTGGTTTGTTCAGTAATTATTAAATAGATTTTTTATATGTCGAAGTGCCGATTGACGTCCGTAGTCCGAATCAATACCGCTAACTAACCGGTAACGGGCTCCCTCGACCAGAGAATGCAACTCGCCCACGTAAAATGCATAAAGAATGTAGTTTCCAATGTAAATACCCTCATTGCAGTTTCAAAACTATCTCTTTTCCTGTGGTTTTGGTTTGCGCTTAAAAGCCAACGCTTTATATTGCCATATTTTTTTATTTTTTTTTATTTATGTTACAATTTTTACTTAATTTAAATTCAATCTTTCATTACGCAATTAAATCTATACAGTCCATTTATAGATCTTTTAAATATAAAGCTTAGATAGTTGTTAGATTATCCTACAGAGCATATAGCATAAAGCCTTCAGGGAAATTAATAATTTAAGAGTAAATAATTAAAAAGTATAATATAATAACATCACCACCAAAGCACAATGAAATCTGACCAACCATCGACCCATGTTTGTGACTAAAGATCCTTATCGGTACAGTCTACTAGTTTGACTAGCTCCAAACACAACACCATATCCAACGTCATCCGTAGAAAGAAACGCCGATATTTGTGGTGACCTAAAGAACCATCAAAATCTAATCTATTATAGTTTTTTTTCTACTTTTATAGTCTTTGTCCCGTTAATCTATCATATTTTCTCATAGTTTATAAGTTTGACCACAGGCGGCTTAACGCTGCTACTTGGTAATTCCGATCAAATCGAGTGAGGGTTTTGGATGTTCTCTTGGTAACCTCAATATCGGTTCTTTGCGGCTGTTGGTGACTCTGAGGTTTGAATTGAATTTTTAGTTTGGCGCTAGTTGTATTCCTCTCTCGGCTTATTAACTGTACTGATGAAGACTTTTAGTCAGAAGTATGTGTCTACTGTTGATCAGTATCTTTTAGCAGTTATCCCGAAAAAATCCTCTTTTTTTAACATTAAAAGTCACTTAAACAATAATCCTAATAACACAATCAGTGTCCCCCGATGGTTCTGACGATGGGAATAATGTTTTATTTGTGGGTTTTCAAAGAAACTCTGTACACTAAATCTGGAAAATGTATCTCAAAGAAATCTAATAAATAAAGTTTCAAAAATAAATTATTCAAATTTAATGTATAGGTTGCTCAAATTTTCAAAAAAAGTGAGGAGTATAGTACCATTATGCTAGTAATTAAGAAAAGTTTGTCAGAATTAATTTTTAAATCTAAATATGCAATAGCTCACTGTTCAAAATTTGACTGAGTTGCTTGAAGAGCAATATCCAGTACATTACAATAAAATAAATGTAAAAACATTTTGAATATTTTCTTAAAAGCATATGGCTTTTTTCAAGTGTGATGTCGTCTCACGCCTTAAGCTTTTAAAGCATTTTTAAAAGCTCTGTGTTTATGTAAGTTTATTTTTTTTTTCTTTTCAGTTCAATAGTTTATAAATAAAAGCTTGTATTTACAAATATTTTTTCTTCACACCCTGTATAAGACATTCACGATTGGACATCATAATATCGTATTGTCATCGGGTTTATATATACAGGGTGAGTCATTTAACTTGAGATAGTGATTTATCTTAAAAACGATTACTTTTAGAAAAAAAAAATTTAAATAAAATAAAATGCTTCATGTCGAGGGAAAAATAAAGTGGTTGTACTATGACCTTCATTTTTAGGTCGTTTGAAGTCAACTTTGTTTTTTAATGTGACATATATACAGAGTGTAATGACACTCTGTATAATATTTTATTCTTGGATTCTACGTAAAATACCTAAATTCAATTGTTTTCAAAATATTGACATTTCAAAATTGATATTTTGGACACTTTAACTAGCTACAAAATTTAAACGGTTTGCATCGGAGCAAAACGGTTTGCACTTCCTTGTCTTAGTTTTTAATTATCTATGGCAGGAAGCCAAGTTTCCGGTTAGGAAGTTCTAAGTTTTTAACTTCCGATTAAACCGAAATATAAGACATTCACGATTGGACACCTTAATATTGTATTGTCATCGGGTTTATGTATGTATACTAATATCCATCGGGAACTGCTTCAAAAGTTACTTTCGAAATTTCACCCAAACATACATAATAACTAACATACAAGTGAATTTATAAATAAAAATATTATAAAATAAAAGTTTTAAAAATATTCTCATTGGTGACATTTAAAATAAATTTAAACAATCGTTAAGCAATTTCTAGAATATTTGACTTCATAGCTGACGATTTTAAGAAGCCAGGACCAAATTTTAACTCAAAAACTGTAAAAACAACAGTATTTTATTTAATGTATAGGACAGTTGTGTCAGGTAAAAGCTGAATTTTTAAGATATATTGCAAGTTGTTGAACTTTTTAGCTATAGACTGACCGATTTGGCTCATACTATCAACAAAAAAATCCAAACAAACAAATTTGTAGCCAGATGCAGTTCTTTAAAGTTGCAGGTAAATATGAAATAATAACTACGTAATAGAAACGAACCAAATCGCTTCCGTAGTTAAATGTATATTTAGAAAATATACAGTAGTTTGGACGTTATGTAAATAGAATTTTAGCGAATTGCAATTATATCTACAATGCGGATCGATTATCTCATATCAATCTGGATGGTCGCGACCATTCAAATAGAGCATTCTTAAAATTTTAAACATTCAGCAGCAGCTACTCGAATTATTCGCATTTCCATGTACGTTCGTTGTTTGCTATCGCCCTCGATGCTCGTAAACCAATCATATACCCACCTGTTAAATATTAATGTCAGTTCTCTATTATTAATTAATAGTTGTTCCTGTCGCTTTTGCTGTGCGCTGCGGGTGTTTGAATAATGGTAATGCTCTTCGATACATGCATAAGTTTACAAATTGGGAGAGATATTAATGAGAGATAAAATAAATAGAAATATAATGGATTCATATAGACCCAATATAACGTTTCTTTTATTATTTATACTATAATTGGTTACACTTCGCAATAAATTTGAAAACCACTCATGTTGATTGGAAGGGGTTGATATTAACGAATAAAACGTCTGCCAAATCTATCGTTTGTATATGTTTATAGATTTCAATCGTTATAAATATCAATACCTACTCTCATGTTTTTATATTTTTAAATAAGTGATAGCACTAATATTATGCCTCATCAGTATTCGTCGTTATATTTATTAATTTCGTCAGTTTTATGTACTAATTTTGACAAGAAAAGATATGAACATGAGCAGTAATTTAATAAACATAGAAATAAAGAAATCGTTTGACTGACTCTAACAAAATATAAACTGGCAGACAATTGTACGCAGCCACCCTAATATTTTCTGAAAATTTAACGTTAAATGTTTCCAATACGGATAAAAATAAACAGATAGAGTTTTCAGGAGGATTTGCTGCAATTATTCTCATGTGCAGGTTGTTAATAAATAGTATTCTTACTTTTTTGGAAAAAAATTATGGAGTTTTTAATATTATTTTTGGTTTTTGATATACGAGGTTTTATAGTTGGTTGATATTTGGTCCAATCGTTTCCAATCTATTTCATTTTAAACATTATCATTTCGGTAAACGAGACCAGCCATATTCTCGGTAATATGGTCAAGCCTGCTTTGGTCATCACTATGACGCAAAAATGCTCTGGATGGCAATTGTTTCAACAACTGTAGTTATGGCAACCAAATACATAATTCTTCACTTTTCTTATCAAACATGTGTTTGATATTAATTATTTAATGTTGTTGAAAATAATTCAAATGGATTATTCTCAGGAAGAAAAATGAGAATAATACTCTTTTATTCAAACGATAATAACTTTGCAAGAGTTAGAATCGAATATTGGCAATTATACTTAGAAAGTAGCATTCCTTCCTAATAAATTAATCGCTTCGAACAACAAAATTCCATCCCATGGAAGACTAGAGAAAAAGAAAGAAGTTTAGATGAAGAACTTAACGTTTTACTGCATATTCAAAGTAAAACTAAGTATGTTTTTTAAATTCGTGAAAAATTACCATAATATTATTTTCTCTTTCAGGAAATCCTGAATATTCCACGTGTGAGGTGAGGGCAAAACAATTACAAGTCATAGCAAAATTCAGCGAACGCTGAAACCTCATAAATTACATCCATAACTCCGCCTAGTGCAAGAATTGACTTATGAAAATATGAGGCAAAAGCTTGTAACGAAATGTATCAAAGAATTCAGGACGATAACAATTTTTTGAACAATATAATATTCACCGATGAGGCGTTTTTCACAACAGGTGGTGTATATAACAGGAAAAATAAACATTTTTGGTCTACGGAAAATCCTCACAAAATCCAAGGGGTTAAAATACAAGTACAAAAGTCGCTTAATGTCTGGTGTGATTTGCTCAAAAATAAGGTGATAGGACCAATGATATATCAGGGATCCCTGACTGGCCAAAGGTATTTACATTTCAATAGAATAGAAATAGAGCAATTGCTAGAAGATATTCCAGTCTGACAGTATTTTGAGCTAATATGCCACCAAGGCGGTTCACCTCGATGAAAAATTTGACAATGTATTGAAAATAATGGAAGGTATGTAGAAAATATGTAGTTTTATAAGTATTTTTCAAATTTTGTTTAAAAAAGTTAATTTCATTAATTATTGTTAAATATTTTCTTGTTCTTTCGTTAAATGGCATTCCATTATCAGAAATGTTTTCTAGTTTTATGTTCTTTTGTCGAATCGAACTTTGTAGTGTTGTCCGACACGATTAATTATATTCTTGATTTTATTTATTGAAAGAATTTCTCTTAACGGGTATATTCGTCATATAATTTTTTTATTATATTTATTTAAGTTATTTTTTGAAATCTGAAATACCTAGAAAGTAATAGACAAAACACCCTACAACTTTTGTATTTAAATTTTTTTCTAAATCCTATAATTACGGCTGTAGGTGGGTGTCAACATATAATGAATCACCCTGTACAGGCTGTTTTCTCAGAAGCTGTATCTACAAAAAGAGCTGAACATAAACATTTCTTATCTTAAATATTACATCTTATATTTTAATAGAGATTTTAGTAGATTTTTTTAAGAAACCGAAACAGCAATAAAAGACAAATTAAACAATATAATATAACAGGATTTGCAAATTACTATTTCTAACTTATAAATAATTATTAACCTACGTTTTAATTTTTTTTTAAACAACTCCGAAGAATGTATCAAAACCAGACCTATTATATTAATGAGTTTTATTTAAAAGTTTTTCTCTGGTAAACAACACTAAATTAGGTAGTTGTAGAAACAAAAATAGTAATTATTGAAACTAATATAAGTGAATTAAACAGTACGTGTTAAACAGCTATTACGATAAGACAGCACGTCTTCTTACATGGGACCTCATGTACAGAAGATGTACATACCTATATATATATATATATATATATATATATATATATATATATATATATATATATATATATATATATATATATATATATATATATATATTTGCTGCGTTTTCTTAAACCATGTCTAATATTTTTTTGTTGAAAATTCTTGGGTACTGGTATATATATATATATATATATATATATATATATATATATATATATATATATATATATATATTTGCTCGTTTTCTTAAACCATGTCTAATATTTTTTTTGTTGAAAATTCTTGGGTACTGGTTTAATTTCTTAAAAGAATTATTTATTTCCTTAGCGTTTCGCGCTTCATAGAGAGCTTTTTCAAAAGGATATTATTGGCCTACAATAAATACAAAACTATAAAACATGGATTGACACAGTAAAAACTATTACAATAATATGTTAAAATAGGACGTTACAATTTTTGAAACTCCAGTTTAACATTAATGTTAAAATCGTGTTAAAATACATTGGTATACGCACCTCGGAAATAAAACAACTCACTGCATTATAGGAGCAATGATGTTTCAGTTGTGACTTGTGGAAATAAATAAATAAATACTACCAATATGTTTTTTTTTTGTATTTGGCTAAAAGCGATATTTATATATATATATTTTGACCCGCCCGAAAAGTTAACCATGAGACGACACTCTTTCGCAATGTAGCTAAAAAAACTACTTACCCGATGAACTTCAAATTTTGAAGTTCATCGGGAATCCAAGATAGCGATGTCTAAAAGTTTGCAAAAAAATACTTATTCGATTGATTTCAAATTTTGCGTAAAGAAAACTTTTTTATACAATTGTTTTAAAATGTTGCACATATTAGATGTGATATAAACTGGCAAAATTTTGGCACGAATTCAAGATGGCAGAACAAAATATAATTTAAGAAAATACCTACTTATTATATTGATTTAAATTTTGCCTAAAAATTAAGTGTGACACAAGTCGAAACCGGTAAAATATATAAATCCAATATGTTCGAGCAAAATAGTGGCTTATTAAAATATTTGGAAAAACGATTTAATAAAATCTGTAAATTTACCGCTCCCTTCTTTATAATTTCGCATCTAATCATTAGGTAGTTACATATAATCTTTCAGTTTTCTAGGTAAAGAAATGCGTTCCTTATGAAAAAAGTTCAGTGTAACTGGATAAAGCTAATCTGTAAAAGAATTTAACCGAACATTCCCATCCTGAATCCTTTCTTTTGTCAATAAATGTGAAAGAAAACAAAAGTTATATGTGTTACTAAATTTCTAAACCAAATATGATCATACTATTCC
The DNA here is from genome assembly GCA_030620095.1 of Kuschelorhynchus macadamiae. Lineage (NCBI taxonomy): Eukaryota > Metazoa > Arthropoda > Insecta > Coleoptera > Curculionidae > Kuschelorhynchus > Kuschelorhynchus macadamiae. Next base: position 35,810 of record JAUTXW010001368.1, read on the forward strand.
TACTAAAAGGAAAAGAAAATTAACCTAAAGCTTCAATTTTCATTCGTTCATAGCTATAAATTAAAATCAACCTTTTGGGCATTCAACTCGTTACAAAAAGAAATCGGTTACAGATGAAAAAAAAACGGTTTATGTATTCCTATAACAGCTTTCCTATACCCGTTTCTGTATCACATTTTAAAAGTTATTAAAGCATTACCTTCTAGTTCCATTGGCCTCTGGGCGCTGGGGGGTTTGGGACGATGAAAATTTTCAACAATTTTAATCAGAAAAAAAGTTTTTCGTTGTACATTCTGGGTTCTGGGGGGATACCATTCAATTCCGAAAAATAGGTCCTTTCTATATCCTATTTCTATCATTGTAGCTTAAATAAAAGTGGCTCTGGGGGGGAGGGTTTAACCTCCAAACCCCCCCTTATATACGCCACTGACTTAGGTATGACATTGGAATAGTTAAGCAGATTTTTATAGGTGTAAGGTGAGAATATGTAATTCCACTTTTCCTATCGTATATGTTTGTATCGGAATACATAAAAGTCGATTTTCATTCGTTTCTATTTACAAAACTAATAATTTTCAGCAATAGGTGTGTTCGTTGAAGAATGCTTAAAATATAACCATTTTAGTTATTTTCAATAATAATGGATATAGTAAGGAGTCAAAAGAGAATGAAACACCCCGTACAATTTTTATATGATTTTGCAGTCATTAAAATCGTTGCTTTTAACTTTTTTTAATACTGTTTCACAGAAAAGTTAATGCAAAAGAAAATAAGTGCCACATTATAGTTGTTTTCAATATTAGCAGACGCAGTAAGGAGTCAAAATAGAATGAATGAATAGTTTCAGAAAGAACGCGAAAATTTCTATTTATACATCTTTTTGAAATGCATGTTAAATTTTTAACTTCCCAAAAATGTATAATCTACCACGCAATAACCTTGAAAATGTAAATTGATATTATACTAAAATAAATATCAAAATTCGATATTGGAACTGAAACTAGGTAAAATTATCTGTATAATGATAAAGATATTTTTAGAATCTAATTATTAAACATAGCCAATATAGGTATGTACATCTTCTGTACATGATGTCCCATGTAAGAAGACGTGCTGTCTTATCGTAATAGCCGTTTAACATATACTGTTTAATTCGCTTATATTAGTTTTAGTAATTACTATTTTTGTTTCTACAACTACCTAATTTAGTGTTGTTTACCAGAGAAAAACTTTTAAATAAAACTCATTAATATAATAGGCCTGGTTTTGATACATTATTCGGAGTTGTTTAAAAAAAAATTTAAAACGTAGGTCCTGAAAATAATTATTTATAAGTTAGAAATGGTAATTTGCAAATCCTGTTATATTATATTGTTTAATTTGTCTTTTATTGCTGTATTTCGGTTTCTTAAAAAAGTCTACTAAAATTTCTATTAAAATACAAGATGTAATATTTAAGATAAGAAATGTTCAGCTCTTTTTGTAGATACAGCTTCTGAGAAAACAGCCTGTACAGGGTGATTCATTATATGTTGACACCCACCTACAGCCGTAATTATAGGGTCTAGAAAAAAATTAAAATACAAAAGTTGTAGGGTGTTTTGTCTATTACTTTCTAGGTATTTCAGATTTCAAAAAATAACTTAAATAAATATAATAAAAAATTATATGACGTATATTTTTTCAAATGAAACACCCTGTATAGTATTAGATAGAATGAAAGGTCTTATCATCCTGATTTTGAAAATTTATAGTTAGTAAACGAGACTCCAGCCATAATTTTGTAATTTGGTCAAGTCTGCTCTAGTTATCACTATGATGCAAAAATGCGCTGGATGGCAATTGTTTCAACAACTGTAGTTATGGCAACCAATGTGTGATATTCATTATTTAATTTTGCTGAAAATATTTAAAATGGGTTATTCTAAGGAAGAAAAAGGAGAAGTAATAAAACTCTTTTATTCAAATAATAATAACGTTACAAGAGTTAAAGTCGAATATCGGCGAATATACCCGTTAAGAGAAATTCCTTCAATAAATAAAATCAAGAATATAATTAATCGTGTCGGACAACACTACAATGTTCGATTCGACAAAAGAACATAAAACTAGAAAACATTTCTGATAATGAAATGCCATTTAACGAAAGAACAAGAAAATATTTAACAATAATTAATGAAATTAACTTTTTTAAACGAAATTTGAAAAATACTTATAAAACTACATATTTTCTACATACCTTCCATTATTTTCAATACATTGTCAAATTTTTCTCAACAATTTTCTATTTATACATGAACTGATAAAATGTGTGCGCTCTATGATTAATTCTGAAATTTCACTATTTAGTTTCTCTATTATGGTTTGTAAAGTTTGAGGTCTATTATAATAAATCTTGTAGTTCTTGAAGTAAACCCACAAAAAAATGTCTTCAATGGATTCAAATCCGGGATGTTCGCTGGCCATCTGAGAGTTCCATATGTACCAGTCGAAGTGGGTATTTACCGCCACTGCTGCGAAAAGGTAGGATCGACGGAATTAACGAAACATGCTTTCTTGGCATATCGGAACTCTCAAATGTGAAGAACTGAAAAAATCTCGGAGGGCTCATAAGAGAGAAGTAGAGACGGTTTTTTTAGGAAGAAAAACGTAGAAAAGCTAAAAATGAAATATTCAAAAATATGCCACCGTCAAATTATTTCACTTTCTGCCTATTTCTTTTCATATCAATCAAGATATCGTCAGAAAATTCAAAGAGAACATTTTAAATTTAAATTCTACAGAGAACGAAAACCGCCTAGGAATTATTTTGTTTCGCAAATCTTATAGTTAACGAAGTTTTACTTCCGTGAAGGCAGAAACTTGACTCCCTAAGTACACTGCAAATCAGTTTCTGTATCGAACTTAAATTGTTAGCTGTTTTCTAGTTTGGAATTTCCGATTCGACATGCAATTTTTCTTTACGTTTGTTTAAGTTAAAATAATTCAATTTGCATGTTTGCCGGCGTTTTCTGAACATCAGGGTAATTAAAGGGAAAGTAGTGTTTTACTAACGATTAACGGAATAAAACACAAAAGTTAATAATATTAACAATAATAATAATAATAAATTACTTTAAGTATGAAAAAAACACTGTTGTTGATTTTAAATAGGTACATTCGAACGTACATTTGCTTGATGGGCAAAGCTATTAATCTAATTAATTTGTTGGCCATTGCCTTATCTGTACATACATAATATGCCAATTAGAAATAACCTGGGCGACAAAACCACCTTTTTGAAAAATTCAATAGGTTCCAAATAGCAGGAATGTTCCTGGAACTGATGGACGTTAGATATTCAACGTGATGGTAAAAGGTAATCAGTATTGTCAATATTGCTTTTAAAAGAACAAAACAAGGTTTTTGATCCCTTACTATGAAACTCAGTCCTTAATCACCTTTTGCATCACGCAACACTGAAAGATTCTACATAATTCTTTGTGCAAGAGATTCTGTTACAGAGGAGTCCCCACGAGAAATGGTGAAAAGACCACGGTCTGGCAGTTTAACCCAGGAAGACAGATATGGTTTTCTTTACTGAGAATAGGTAGTCTTACCCAACAAAACTACTGGTTATTTCGTAAACACCGAACTAATTTAGTATTAGACATGAAATATCTATGTATAATATACCCTTCCACCGGAGGAAATTTAAAATTTATGTTCCAAACGGTGCCAGCGTGAAGAAGGTGGGAATTATGGCAAATTTAAGAAATATAAAATTTTTAATTTAACAACAATAAGATTTTTTGGCATTTCATGTACAAAACTGTAGTCAATAAAAGAAATATTTTAAATAAAGTCTAATTTCCTATACCTACACGTGAAAAATAAAAAAGGATTGTTTTTTCCCGGTAGAAGACACATTTTGCGTCATCTTGCTTGAGCGAATATGTTTATAACATATGTATACTTATTCATATTAAACTTGGCAACAGAGGAACTAGGCAGTTATTCCGTAATGTTAATAACTTGTATTACACTCAGAACGGTCTCGTTTTTTAATCTTATATTAATTCCTGTAACTTCGAATATTAAAGTTAAACCTTTCGTATAATTGTGTATTCATGATATACTGAAAACTAAACATAAGAACAACAAACATTACATGGTGGCAGCGATAAAGTGAAAACTTAGAGAAATCAAAATTTTGCTCACAAAAATAAAATTTTTAGGACATACAATTAGTGATGTTTGGATAATCAATCATCCATACAAATGGAAAGTATTGTACGGAGTCATATAAGGCCACACGAATAATTTTCAATGCTAGAAACTGTTTAAAGTTTTGGAGATAAATTGATAACATACATTGAATCGGAGTCTTTGAAAATGATAATTCTAAATAATTTTTATTAGACAAAATACTAAACATCGAGAAAAATACGGAACTAATATACATATCAACGAAAATTTTTCATAATATGCAACGTATTAAATAGCCTGTCAAATAAGTGCTCTGTCGAAGGGGAAAAAAGTGGTATTGTTACATCATAAATAGGAGAGCTACGATATAGTGTTGTGCAATGCTTAAAATTAGGTCCACTCATTTGTCTTTGTATATTAAAGACCTACTCCGGTCACATGACACTGTTCGCTGAAGATACAGAGTTTACATGAACAAGTGAAAACAGCGATAAGTTGCAGGAAATGGTAAACCGAGATCTAAACCTAAAGGGAAATTGGATGTAAACGAACAGATTGTCGTTGAATATTAATAATTCAAAAGGTATGTACATTAGCAACAAATCTAAAATATGTATGCAAATAAAGATAAAACTTAATTTAAAAAAGGACTTGAAATTCATAGGCCCTTACATTGAAAGTGGCCCTAAATGGGGTATCCACCAGTACTGACTAGTATGACTGTATGCGATAAATTCGACCTATAATTATATAAGCTACTTGCTAACTAAATCTACTATCCACCTGTTACTGAGTTTTTCTACAACGACAAATATGGAAATGAAATTTTTACTCCAAAAGAGAGTCACTTGTATCCTAAATGGATACGCAGCTAAAATGCCATTGCAGATCATTATTTAAAAAGACAAAGGTAAAGACATTTTATGATATATATATATATATATATATATATATATATATATATATATATATATATATATATATATATATATATATATATATATATATATATATATATATATATATATATATATATATATATATATATATATATATATATATATATATATATATATATATATATATATATATATATATATATATATATATATATATATATATATATATATATATATATATATATATATATATATATATATATATATATATATATATATATATATATATATATATATATATATATATATATATATATATATATATATATATATATATATATATATATATATATATATATATATATATATATATATATATATATATATATATATATATATATATATATATATATATATATATATATATATATATATATATATATATATATATATATATATATATAATTGAGAGCCTGCATTTTTAACATACATCTTCGGACAAAACTTCGAAAGGAAAAGGTGTCCTCCCATATTCCCGCCATCAAAATAATGAGCTTTCCATTCCTTAATCACACTTAACAATCACTAAAAATAAAATAAGCCATACCTAGAGAAAACGAACATCATTGATATAGCGAATATCCTAGAAAAATTTTGCCTGATAATTTCAAGTTGGAAAGAAACACAAATAAACGTAGGAGGTTCTTTTTGTTTCGTAGCCTTTTTTTGTAATCTTATTTTATTAGCTGTAGGTCCAAATATGTTTTGCTTTTATCAATGTTACTTATAAGCAATTGGATTATATAAAATAAAAGTTATGAATAATAAAATAATAAATGCGGTCTATACAAACTAAGAAAAACAAGTATTCCCTCACCCCACTGAATATTTTACCAAGAGGGGGTGCCCTTAAGAAATTTTCATACGCTTCAAATACGCTAGTATAGAACCTGTTGCAGGATGTGGCAAAACCCAATGACGCCTGTTGAATACGGCAACAAAATGTCTCCCTTAGAAGCGACAGTTAGCCAGCAAGTTTGTTTTCCACGGGTTCTACATAATTCAGACAGTTACTAAGAATGAATTCAGTATAGAACGAATAATGGATATGTTTTTGCTATAGATAGATCAAAAATAGAAGAAGGAGTTGTATTGTGTCATAGCAATATTTTTTAAGCTAAATGAGATGGTTAACCCTAGCTGCGAGGGCCTTACCGATGTAAACAAAACGCCAAAATTTTCAAAACCTACACAGACAACAGGCAAGTATTACTGGTATTAAAAGGCTTTAAAATAACCACAGCTTTTGCATGAGAAAGTCACAAACTTTATATCTGTTTGTTGGGCCAAAGGGCGTTTGCCGCGTAGAGACAAGGGAGTTTTAAAATTGGCTTGAAAGACGGTCAAGTTTTAAATCTAAGCCCCTATCTATTTATAGTCGCCGCAATAGTATAATTGTGCACCTAATCCAGATTTGTTAGGGATATGCGTAATCGCAGTCTGTCACTACGTTCGGAACTCAAAATGATATTGAAGATGTTTCTACTGATCATGAATTAGTCTAACTGCGATGACCCTCAAAGTAAAAATATAATTTTAACTTCTAAATAACTTAAATATTTTAGTGCTGAAATTTTTCAATTTTTCTAAATTTTCATATCACCTTCATCTTCATTTCTTAACATAATCGAGACTCCTGGGAATCAACATTCTAAACATATTTATTGAAATTCGTCATCTCTATCGTTTTAGAGAAATTCAAAGACAAACACATTCTATCTTGACAATCTCTTTTCTTATATGTTTATAGGATTCCAACTCTGTTCCCTTATCCATTACCGAGGAACTCGAAGAATTTTTAAAATATCAAAGTTTGCGATCTTAGCGGCAGGCGATAATAGCCAAGCAAAAAACATCAATGCAGAAGCCGTTCTGAGGGAACACTCTCAGCTAAGAGAACATCTTTACAATACGAAACTAAATAATAGTAATATTTCTAGAGGTTGCGAGCCGTAAAATGAGTGTTCTGCTGTCTCATCGATCAGATAAACTTTTCTAACCTACCATCGTCAAGTTAACGGAAGTCCACCTAGACGACGTTATTCGTTTTTATAAAAACAGACAATGCCCAGTGGGACCTAGATACTGTGGGTTTTATGAGCTAACATCCTCTAAGTATATTGTAGCACCAATTGTTTGATATTTGACATACGGGAGTTTATCTTATCAGAGGCTAGGTTTGAAAGTATCATTTCTCATATCTCTGAAGCCCAGTTCTTTGTGATTAGCTTGCTAAGCTAGGAAAGGCAGACTAGCTAAAAGATATTGAAGCTAATAAAAGACTGAGATGAAATTCATTGCCCTTCTATTTGTTGTTCTAGCTAATTGGCTAAATTGATTTATAAGTAGTTTAAGGGCTAACCTAATTTCTATAATAATGAAAAAACACCCCGGAAAGATTCATAACCTCATGTATGCTTTTTGTTGTTTGTTATTAAATATTTTTTAGAATACAATGTGACTTCACCTAGTTGAAATTTTATAAGAAGAATCTATATTTAAAAAAGGTTGCGAATAATTATTAACAATCGAAAAGTACTGGCCTTAATTCTAGACTAGAAGAGAAAAAAATGGCAGAACTGCAAAGAAGCATACTGAAACAGCTATCAGCACATGACTAAAGCACTAGGATGGGTCTAGAGTAACTTCTAAATCTTATGGAATTTTCTTTAATTGCATGTTGATCATAAAATATCACTACATTGTCCTCATAATCTTCATGATTAATTTTTTTATAGTAATCTAATCTATTATCGACAATTTTATGGATTCAGCAAATATGTTATCTCTTTGTTAATTCTGTACAAGAGAAGTTGTCGGTAAAGGCAATTTTACCGAATTTTTATTGGCTTTCAATTAATTATTATTATTAATATTATTTATTTTTTATAACTGTATTTACAGAATCTATGAAAAATAAATTGTCATTTATTATTTGCTCTTCAAAAAGGGGAGATTATATTTTTACGAAAATATTACCATTCCATCCTCATATGAACCTTGATTTTGGACTAATATTTAAACTCAATCAGATAATTAGTCTTTGAGCTATTCGGTGCGCAGGGTACATACATACAGACCGATGGAAATAAAAAGACACGTTTTTCGTGGTCTAGGGACCCTAAAATGCAAAGATCTCTACCCTCTTAGAAAAAGTTGATGCTACTACATAATACAGAATTTTATTTCGATAACTTAATCGGGGTAGTTTATGTTATTACTAGAAGGAATCAAAACCTAACTATTTTCTAAATATCATACCATATAGAAACCACGGTTCATGGGATTAGACCGTGTCAAATTGAAATTACTATCCAATTGTTCGCCTTTGATTGTACGAGGCCTCTTCAGGGATCTTTACTCCACGAGATCTGAACAGGGCGAAACGTTGGGTAGTAATTCCAATGTGACATGGTCTAATTCCAAGAACCATGATTTCTTAAGTATATTTCCCTGTTTATGCCTAAAACAGTTATTATAGATGTATAGTTTTTTAACAAAAATTTTTATTTTAGAGGTACTCAAGTTATTCCTAATATTTCCTTTGCCAACTTCTTTCTATAGATAGATTTTAGCACCATTTATATTAGGGTATACTTTAACTTTAAAAGCTTTAAATACTAGATACAAAATAAGCTTCAAATAATAATTCTCTAACTAAACTAGCTCGATAAAACTAAATTGACAAAACTTCTAATGAACTGCTTCGAACAAAATGCGAATGGAATGAAAAATAAAGGAATGAACCTTTTCGATTTCATCGAGAGTTTTCGAGTAGATCCCTTTTGATTATTTTTCTTAAAAATCTTCTGGACAATTGCGTTTGTACCAAAATTTCATTTACACATTTACACTCAATTCAGGAAATGTACACAGACAAATGTGTAAATACAATTAAAGAAAAAGTGGTTTGATTATACGCACTAGACTGCTTTTTGGCTTATGGACTCTTGTTCTTCCATCGACCAACATCACTTGCATTTGCGGACGTACCACCAGTGCTAACGGTCTGCTTTATTAAAATTTCTTCCTTGTACTGGCTACAACCCATTCCTTTTATTTCGACAAAAAAGTAGATACTAAATATTTCATTAATTTTCATCTAGCCCGATAAGACTAAAACATCAAAAACACTAGTAAAATACGGTAGTTATCGATAAGTATTTCTGCCTATCAATAGTTCGATATACGAGTATTTGCCAAATTTTATTGAAGAGCAAAAGAAAGGTCATTATCTGTCATTATCTTGGTAAATATGTAATCCATTTATCCATAAACTATCGATGGTTTCCGCCACTTATAGATATTTTCAGTTACTTATCGATAACATCGGATACCTATCGGTATTATTACACACCCATCGGAACTTATGGGTAATTATCGTTGCATGGGTAATTTTTTATTTACCTACTGTTACTTGATGACCTGTCGATAATTATCGATATATTTTCATGTCATTCATTTTTTAGTAAACAAAAAATTAATAGGCGATTTCGATAAGCAAAACTACCTGACAGGTAAATCGAAACGTGCAGCGTATAGGAGATAACATTTTTTATGACATAAAAAAATATGGTATTGGACGTATTTTTTGACGCTGATGGGAGAAATAAACAAAAAATACCTTTTGAAAATTTTGACCACGACCATTTTTTTTTCAAAAGTTATAATCTCTATTTCCTGAGACTTATTAATTTTTTAGTTAGAGCCAATCGTTTTTACTGTTTGTTCTATTAAAAGTTGGGCGTGGCTAGCTGTGTTAAGGTTAGATTTAGCTTGGAATAGGACCGAATTAGAAACAATTGCAGATTCAGATTCAGCGAGTAACCAGTCCCTCCAGACATTTTCCCAACCATTTTCTTTCAATAACACAAAGTAACAACGAAAATTACGTCTGAAAACTTTGAACTTGACTATCTTGACTTGACATTTTTTTTTTCGAAGCCCAAATCACTTTTTAACGAGATGGACCCTTTATTGTTTTTTAGTTAATGCAGAGGTTTATAACACTTTACATGTTAACCGATATTTGCACCAACTTTCAATATATATATATATATATATATATATATATATATATATATATATATATATATATATATATATAAAATTTTTCTTGTCAAACGCCTACGGTAACTTGAAGCTTATTTATGGCAACAGGCATTATATTTCTAGACGAACGCGGAAATTGCTCTGTGATGCGCTTGCGGTATCTCAGTTTAGTTATTGTCTTGATGCATCGATACAGTTTTCAAAAAGTACAACATTAATGTTTAAGATTGATTTATGGTGTAAGGAGGAGGAATCATATAACTCCATATCTTGCTCAGTCGGGGTAGCTCAATGTGTTCAATGGCTTCCGACTACATATGTATTATTTTCGATTCAAGATTATTAAGTATAATCAAATCAAAATCTGTATAAAAAAATAACATCTAAAACCAAAATTCATAACCTACGTAGAAGAGAAACTCTTATATTGCCTTATTCTCCATGGTCCCGTTCCTTTACTACCTTCCAGTGTTTCGCTCCAAATCTCATTACCCATCTTTTAATGTTTCTTTTTTTTTTGTTTGAGTTCTTGAAAGAGAAATATTAGTTTATACATCTTAATGTGTTTCCGATATTCTGTATTTCGGTTATTTAACTTTGCTTTAAGGTACAGGTTTATTAATAAAGAAATTGGGGCTTAAATAGAATCCAGGTTTTCGAGCTGGATGACTGCATTTGCAAAGCCTATTGCATCACCTAGTCCTAAAATATTATTATATTAATATAATTTAATAAATATATATATTTTTTTCATTTATAATGTGTTTTCATTCCGGGTGTACATCCGTTCACTACTGTCGATCTGGAAAAAACAGTTTTGCTGAAGTTTCGCCAAAATCACATTTGCCATTTTCAAAGCTTTCTTTCTCGCGTCTGAATAGAGACTTTTTTATTTATATATATATTCTTTTCGATTCACCTGTCAAGTAGTTTTACTCATCGAAAACTCCTGACAATTTTTACTTCTCTCATAGACGGGAAGTACCTAATGTTATCGTGAAAAGATCACCCTCCAAATTTTTTCTAGACCTTTACGTTTTAGGGTCTCTAGATGCCCAAAAACATTTTTTCTGTTTGTCTGTCTGTCGGTATGTCTCCTAGCCGCATAGCCAAAAACTACTTACCTGAATGACTTCAAATTTTGATCAAAATTTAAGGATCATATGGACATGACCTGGTAACACTTTGGTAAAAATCCAATTTGGCAAAACAAAATGGCGGAGTAGTAAAATGTTAAAAAAATATTAGTAAAACACTACATATCCAATGTAACTCAAATTTTGTTCAAAAAAGTATTATGTAGGAATCGACTGGTACAATTTGGGTACAAAACCAAGAAGGTGGAACAAAATGGCGTCTTAATATTTAAAAATTCGGCTTGAAAATATTACTAATAGATTGATTTTAAATTGTTTGCCATTACTAATTGTGGAATAGAGGTGAACTAGTATAATTGTGGTACTAATTCAAGATGGCAAAATAAAATAGTGGCCAAATTAAGTTATAAATATAAAAATAATTATTCAATTTACCTCAAATTTTGCACAAACATCAAGTGTTACATGGTTAAGAATATTTTCGTATGATTTATAAGGTAACAAAAAAAATTGCGGCCTAATAAATATTTAAAAAATCAAACTGAAACTGCGACAAGTTTTTTTATCCTTTTAAAAATATAAGGGATAGTGACTTGCAGGGCTGATGCCTGCCGGGTCGTTTTTCATTCTACTTAGCGTGGTGTGACGCTTCACTATGAAAATGTGGCAGCATTCGTGTGGGGCTGGTTTCTCGCTCCCACTCGTAAAATTAAATGGGTTTATTTAATATGTATTTTTGAAATTAAAGCCCTTTATCTATAGACGTGGTGACACTACATTAAGGTGTATAGATATTGTAAAAAATGGAAAAACACAATCCACTCCATTTTACTTCCTTAAGGGTAGAATTTCATAAAATTCAGAGCTTAGTTTTTATAGAATAATTTTTAGAAGCCACTTACGAACGAACTGTTTTAAAAACATATTTGCTTATTTTAAAAAAAGTTAAAACATATTTCACCTCCTTAGTGTAACAATATGAAAAATTTAAATTAACCTTATTTACCACATTTAATTTATTCTTATATTTTCATACATCTGTATGCCTTAAAAGAACAGTGTTATTATTGTTATTAAAACAAAACTTTATGCAGACACAGCAAAAAAAAATATGTTTTCCTACACATCCAAATTACTTCAAATAATATATAAAAAGTTGTTTTTTTTTAAACCAAATGTTATGACGATATACATTCTATAGTGGAAGGGATCTTTTGTGTATTATTTAATGGTAATTTAAAAATTAAAGATTTATAAAATCCTGTACCTTTATTCCCATTTAATACAATAAAATCGAAAACCCACGAGACGGCGGGTTGCAAAAAAGAGAAACTGCCTTACTTCAGTTCGTAGTGTAAATCTGGCAACAACTGATGTATAGCCCACCATTTGATTGATTGACGATAGCCCAAGCCCGACAGTTGATCAAATCTTTTGAGATCGCTAGCACTCTCAGCTATCATAGTAATAGTAAGTGATAAGGGGATAAAAAGGACGAACAAAAATTACTAGCTCCCCCTCGTCTTTCCAAAAGTGCCCAAACTTATACAGGAAACTCTTTGGACGTATTACTAATGCCGACATCAACAATTTTTAAAAATTGGTTATGAACATTGGGTGGCAGGGGGCGGGGGGTCATAAAATCTATTAAGAATGTTAGCACTCGATTTGCAATGGCCTAGCCTATTGTGAGAGCTAGCATAAGTATGGTAAAAAACGTACGCCATTTTATATTCAGAGGGGCAGCAGATCCATGATTTTTAAAAATGCTAGTAATTGATTTTTTAGTTAGCGCATCCTAGCACAAAATATTTGAAACTAGCACAGCAGAAGTAAGGGATATTTCCGGGTTGAATTAAACAGTTACCAACGATAGTTATTAGTGATTTTGATATATAATTGTATAATTATATATGAGTATTAACATACGGGGGAAGGGAGGCAAGTCCACGCTAGTCCGTTCCACCATATTTGATAAGATCTTTTGAAAATTTTAACAGTCAATCTTTATACCTAGCACAACCAAATTTAGAACTAGGACAGTAAGTGATACAGGGACATACAAAAAAATTACCAGCTGTTCTGGTTTTTTCAAAAGTGCCCAAACTTAGATAGGAAACTCTCTAGATATAGGGAAGGCTAGCACATTCAAAACCAATATCAAAACATTAGGTTTTGGGATACGCTACCAAAATTTGGGAGAAGTGGCTGGTTCACGCTAGCTCCATTCCTCCAGTTCATTTGTAAAACACTAGCACTCGATTTTTATAGCTAGTTTGCACTAGCATAACCAAATTTAGAGCTAGCAGATCAATAGGAGGAGATATACAGGGCGAATAAAAAATGAACTAGCCTCCTTTTTTCAAAGGTGCCCAAAGATGCACAGAAAATTCTTAACCTAGCGCAGGCTACTACAATTAAAATCAATACCACAACATTAGCAGTTTTGAGATATTGGTACGAACATTCCGGGGCGGCTAGCTTTTGCAAAAATAAATCATTACCATTGATTTCTATAAAAGACTTATTCCGTTTCACTTGATACACATTGATTGCGTAAGCCCATATCCAGGATCTGTTGCAGGATTTAAACATTTATTGCTAAGAATATATTGGTTTACCAAGTATTTGTTTCCCAATTTCTAGTTTCAAAACGTGCAAAGTCTTTAACTTATACTTACGTATGTTTCCGGTAATGAAAACCTTTATGTCTTTGATATTGTTATTAAGTTCCGTCGTTCCCAGCCAGACAATGGACAACCTTAAACAAACATTTTTTCGGTTTTACATTTCTTGACGACCTTTGAATAAATAAGCATCGCTACTCTATATTGATTTTTGTTTTTTGTTTAATACAATTCGTGACCTTAAATGTGAAACACGTGTCTACGGTTGGCTTAATTTCAATGTGCTTTAGCGGTCGCCCCAAAAAATTATTTGTCTACTTTTATGGTTTTTACAGCGCTAATAATTTCCTACTTTTGATTCATTTAATCTTGAGATTCGCCAAAGATGGCGTGGTAATAAGGTATCAAGTCAGGCGAAAATTTCCGATGTTCTCTTGGTAACCACAAATGTCAGTTTTGTTCCTGTTGGTAACTCTGGTGTCGATTTGGATGTTATGTTTGGCGCCAGTTGTACTGGTCTTTCAACTAGATGACTATATTAATGAAAACTTTAAGTCAGAAAGAGGTGTCTATTTCCATTGTGCTTTAGCGATCATCCCATATATATATATATATATATATATATATATATATATATATATATATATATATATATATATATAAGAAAAATATATTTTTATTTGTATTTATGAAGAGTGGGTAATGCAATCTTCGTTGGAAAATGAACCAGAGGTCGATATACGTCTTCACTGGGGTATTGAGTAAATTATTAAGATCGTAAACTGTAAACCAGGTATTCCACAGTAGCGGAGTGATACATATACATTATTTTATTCAATGTCCACTCAATAATTTTACACTCATTTCAATTTAATTTTTTTATCGTTTTGAATTTCAAGATTTTTATTACTATAAATTTCCCAAAATACGACTCTCTTTTTGATTATCATGCTGTTAATATCAATACGTTGGCATTTATTTTATTAATTGTTATCTAATATTCTTTTGAGCTTATTATGTATTTATTATAACCTACCCGGGGTCTATAACCTCCTTTAGTGAAGCTAATTATTAAAAAGAAAATTTTAAAGTTTATTTTCGGAATTTAAAAAGTCCTCGTTTAAAATATAGTTCACATAAGTTATGCGTTATTATATCATTGTTAACTTACTACGCGCACGTTAATTTTGTCGCGGATATTTAACGCTTTCACCTATATCCCTGATAACTACTAAATCCGATTTCGTTGTCTTTGTTCGTTCCAATTTTGTTGCTATTAGACTTTAATCATGAGTGTAAAATGACCGTGGTGGTAACTTGCAGATCTCTCTAGGTTTTACCTAGTTTTTAAACATTATTATAAGATGGAAATATAATTGTTAGTGTCCTTGATGGTCTGCCCAAACACAAAAGAAATATTGTATAATTATCACTTTTGAAATTAAATGAAAAAACATTGATACTCAAAATTAAAAGTTGAGACATCAGACTGTTTTTCGTATTATTATTTATTTAGATCTGACCAAGTATAATATCATTTGAATTTTTTAGGCATTGCCCTTTTTTTAACTGTCCAATTATGCAAATAAATTTACTTGCATTTAATATGTGAGTTTAAGCAGAGAAATATTTTAACACTAATAATCAAATGACGTCTATACTATTATTTGATTAGATCTGAGTTGAAAATTTTTGTATGTCCAATTACGAACCAATAGTTCTTCTTTTATTTTAAAATAATAAGTACTTTTAAAATTAATTTACCATGTACCTTCAAAAATTGTCAATCGAAGTCGAGATTTGATCAACTGATTTATTTCTTGTTGGTCGATTGATTTACTTCTTGTTACTACCCTATCCATAAATCCAAATTCAAGTTGACTGTATTATCTATTTTTTATCGTAAAATAAACTTGAAGAATTATATAATTCCTAAAATTAGAATCACTGGGTGTAACTAGTAAATTACATATACTATTTTTTGTGTTACAAGTAATGGTGTAATTTTACTCATAAAGATTTGTATGGCTATTTGCATTATGATATTAATTGCCGTGAATTAGCAGAGTAATTTACTTTACTAGCTACCCGGAGTTATCTCGCCTCGTATTATAGAAGTCGAGGTAACTGACCAACCCTTCTGTGCCGCCATTTAGTTTCACTGTAATAAAATCCCAACAACAGTGAAATAAATGGAAACAAATACAAGGTACATTTATATAGATTAGACTGAAGTGGGTTGTAAAACTCGAGGGATGGAGATAATGGAACAGACCTTCTCAACTCAGTTCTCATTCGGGAGTTTATACGTTTAATTAAGATGCCCACGCGAGTAAAAAAGACATAGTGGAAAAAAAATAAAAAATTCAAACAAACTAGATTTTTAATAACACACACAAATTAAACCAATCTAAACCGAAAAATAGAAGTGCGGAAAACTTATAAAATTTGAGGACATATCAAATAAAATGTTAAAGTCCTCGCTCAATCAGACTGCGACGGTGCATTGTAACACGTAATAGGTAAGTTTATCTGTTCGTAATGGTCAACTTTGAACTGCCTTAAAGTAGGTCATGTCCAAATTAAATTTAAAGTTACAATTTATAGGCTTATAAGTCCGATTTTTTCTGTAGTCATAATACTTGACTTAACGTTAGCCAAACATATTTAGAGTAATCACAAAAATCAATATGATTTTCAATAAAAAATGTCTGCTAAAAATTCATAGACTACTCTCAGAGTTTTTGTTGGTGTAGTAAAAGCTTTCGATACCTCTGTTACTTTGTGTTATTGGATTCACCGGAATAGATAACGTGACAATGGACTGAGTTTATTTTAATGTTGATTGTTTGAATAAAAATAAATGGTATCAGATAGCGTGATTAGCTTACTGAGAGTTGAGAGATCTCAGTAGGCATCATCATGGGACTATTACACTTTATCTTAATGTCAGTTATCTATTAGTAGAATATACCAAATTAGATATGTTTACAGAAAAAAGATACACATCATTGACCTCTCATTTTATTATTTGAAGACTTTTAGTTTTTAATAGGTTTTAAGTCCACAATTTATTTAGTTGAATTTTTTAACGAAATAATGCAAAGAGATGATTGATGCAACCTTTTTTTAATAAAAATGTTCATTTACTCGCATCTAAAAATTCACTATATAAATGAACTTAGTCCATGGAAAATATGGCAGGATGAACTTAGTCCATGAACTTCAATTTTAAACGTTTATTAATGCCTTAGACAAAACTACTTTAAGTCAGATAATTATGTGCTTATTAGTTATATATTTGATACAATATTTTAAAGTATAATTTATGCATTACCGTCATTCTAATATACTTCAATCATTATTGGTATATCAGTATAATATCAAAAAACGCTTTGTTTGCTCTCATTAATATTGTTCGGTTCATACTGAGTGCTTCTAAATGTGTATCGATGTCCTATTTTCAGGTTTAGTTTGTAGAGGGGGAAATTATTATATGGTTTAACTTAAGTATCTTTAACAACTTGCTAGTGATATTTTTACGGGACACATCAAATTACATTTCTTTTAGCAAGAAAGTGGACACTGGATCGCACGTATTTTCATTAACATTGGGAGATAATTAACAACAGCTTTTGCCATGTTGCGGTTCGTAAAATTTGAGACAGATACGATATCTTTTTTTAACATAAACATAAAATATGCATCTGTTGCTATTATCTAAACATTTCAATTTCTTCTTGTTTGAAAAATAAGAAAACCATTTTCACATTTGCAAATGATATTTAAATACTATGTCTACGACCTCATCTTTAGCGTGATGAATTTTCGGCTGAATCTGATGCCTCAAAAGTAATTCTATTTGTTACGACACTGTGCAAAAAAGTTAAGAATATTCAAAGTTGCAACGCATTTTTAAACTATTATAACTTTTCGAAAATATAATATTTCCTATGTTGTAGACTATCCTTGAGTAGTATGTTTCTTTGACCTGTAACAACGCGTATGAAAGTTAATATCTATGGTTTAAGAAAAAAAAATATGTACATATATATATATATATATATATATATATATATGTATTATGCATTGTTACAAAAATACAAAAAAATAAGAAGCGAAATTATTTATACGCTTTGCAAATAACACAAAATGCCTGAAAAGTAATGATAGAAATTTACTTACAAATAATACTTAGCTCTCAGCAGAATTAATGGAATGAGTAATTAAAACTAAACAAGAAAATCCTCGTGAAAGTCCAATTAAACTAAGCAAATTAAAATAAATAACTGGGGAAAAATGAGGGCTAAAATTAAATGAATTAAACACTTTACTTGGTGAATAAAACACCAAGTTATTTGTAATAACCGATTCAATCTTTTTGGCATACTTGCTACCAAAATTGTTGTGGTATTTGATCCCACAAAACTGGGAGAAGTTTCCTTGTTTCTTCTATTTCTTTATTATATAAACTTTATAAATGTTTGTGCCATTACAGTGAATACTAAATCAAAAGTATTTTATATAATAATACAATTTTAAAAACGTGATGTATAACGCAGACCCTATATGATTAATTTAAAAGGAAAAAAACTGCATATTAATTGCAACAAATATACTGAAATAGTTCCAGTAAATATTGTTTGAATATGAATTGTTTTTTTGGACAGAGTTAAGCATGTCTTAACATGTTTAACTCTATTTAAGCTATCTGGCTTAAGCAGAGGCTGCTGTAATACTAAAGGCTGGGTCTGATTTGTAATATGTGAAGGGTATACAAGTTAGCAGTAAAAAAGTATCTTCGGGCTCTAAAGAGAACACACAAACCATTGTGACTGCCATGGCAATTGATGCAATATGGTCGTAATGCGATACCAACTAGCATGGATTTCATTGTTCATTAAAATATTGTGGAAATTACCTATAATTGGTAAGACAGTAAACAGAAATGTGTCTTAGCGGTAATTAACTGAACAAGGTTCACAGCTTCGCATTCCATAATTTTAAAAAGATCCTTGGTTAAAGCGAAAGTCCTTACTGTACGCCTAGTATCCAGTTAGATTTTAAAAGCAGATCAGTGATGTGCAGTATGAATAGTGTTTCAACAATGAATGTCAAGTTTGATCGTGTGAAACACAGACGAATGATTGACAAACGCATCGAAAAAACATCGGTTAAAAAGAAAATTGGCAATTCAAGCTCAAAATATTGGAAGGTAGTTTATTGACAAACCTTATTTTAGTGCAAATGAATTAAAAATATCTTTATATTCTAACGCATTTAATACATGACCTTGAAATAATAATATTAAATAGTATTAAACAGGATGTTTTTTTAAATTCTAGATTGTGTAAACACTCCTACGATTCATTGAACTGAAAAAAAAAATGTATTAAAATTCAAATTAAAAAAATACTTTATTGTCATAGAAAAAATATTCCGCAAAGCTGGATAAAGTAAATTAAATCTAAAAATCTAGAATAAAAATGTAAAAACAGCAAGAGCTCTTACACAAAATACACAAGAACATGAACAAACATATAAATTAACATAAACCATAAAATCAGTAGAGTAGAAAATATATGCACTTAATTAAACTAACATACAAAAATTAATTCTAAGCTAAAAGTAACTAAAATGGTAGAATGCATGCTGCCTAAGTGAGCCAATAAAAAACATCTTAATAAATACTCAAAAAGAGAATAAAAATAAATAAGAGATAAAAAACAAACAAACATTGCTTAGGTAAGCGTATCTATAAAAAATTCACCCAGGTCATAATAAGCTTAATTAACAACTTTTTAAGAGACGTTCGAAAAAGCCTAAAGAAGTGGTCGATCTAACGGTTCGGGAGATGATTAAACATGTTTCTTCCTTCATATATGTGTGAATGTTGTGTGAAGTAAGAGCCTGGTTGGAATTGAGCCCGACGCGTGTTCCGGGAAGCTGGGCGCCGGATGCCATAGCGAGTCTTGTAGATCAACGAAGAGGTCTCGAGAACAAACAAGGATGTAAGAGTAACAATTTTCAGAGTGGGGTTTGCAAGGTTTTGATTGACATCAACAATGAAACGAACAGCCTTCTTCTGCAGAACGAACAAGAAATTAAGCAAATGTCCGTTCTTTCCTTGCGATTCTAATAGCAAATCACGCTGATAAGAGTTTTTTCTCAGTCCCATAATATAATCCCCAAATCGCAGGTCCGCGTCAACAAGAACTCCCAAGAATTTAGTTATAGGCTTTTCTTGCACCGGATCATTCCCTAAATGTACACCCTGCAAGTTACACCTAAATCCAACTATGTTTTTTCAATATCCAATGAACGTCGGTTAGCGCTACATCATTTTTGAATCTCCAGTAAGTCAGTTGATATACTAGACTTAAAAACTTCATTAATTTTACTGTGCCAGACTACAGACGTATCGTCAGCAAAGAGTGTGAATTCTCCAGAGATATTAAGCGAACAAAGTTGTTTATGTAAATTAAAAAAAAAGCCGTCCCAGAACAGATCCTTGTGGGACACCGCACTCAATACTCATTGACGACGACCTCCGATCAGACATAATCACCAATTGACGGCGATCTTTAAGATGGGATCCAAACCACCGATATGCAGACCCTCTAAAGACATAGCGCTCGAGCTTGGACAACAGTATTTCGTGATCCAGTCAAAAGCGTTCGAAAGATCACAGAAAACTGCCGCAACTGATTCACTCTGACTTATATAAACATAGGCAGTCTGAAGGAAGCTGAATATCGCATCAAGCGTTCCCTTAGCGCTTTGAAATCCAAATTGTTTCACTGTTATAAACTTTAAAGATTGCAAATAATTCTATACTCTACCCTTAACAATTTTTTCTATCAGTTTGGACAAAGTGGACAAAAGAGAGATAGGTCGATAGTTAGAAGGCTCTCTGACATCTTCACCCTTGCACTCTGGCAACCTTAAAAGTACCTCGGTGGATATTTCATAATCCCCACAAGATTTCTTATTTTTAATATCCTGAAAATATATGTATACTTCTTCTTTAATCAGTCCAGTTTAGCATATCTTTGTTTTAGTCAATTCCTCAAGAATCGTCAAATCACTATTTTTAAGAGGAGCTTTAGCACCAAAAACTTTTTTCCATTTGAAATTTTGAGTAAAATTCATTAAAACTACCCGAGATCGCGTTGTGGTTTCGTCTTGCTTAAGTTTTCCTATGTGAAAGCCACTGTCGATATCGTGAATGGAACACTCAATATTTATTTTGACTTAATAAAATCAACTATTAATAATATGGCATGTTCATTTTTTTCTTCAAGGAGATCAAGGAAGCGAAGGGAGTTTATTTTGTAAAATTGCTCAATGTCATCGGTACGCTCATCCAGAGATTTTATTGCATTGAATTTAGCGTCTATTTCAGACCGTAGTATTTTAAAATTGTTTTTTTATTTTGTGTAAGTTTCTCCTCCAATTTACTAAATCGTACATCAGATTTGGCTCTAATCTGGGTCAAAAACGTTGCACATACTTTGTTGGCCAACTTTTCATTAGGTTTTTCGGCAGTAGATCTATTGCGAAGATTTTAACCAGCCATCTTCCCAAGATACACAAGAAGACAACGTTGAACCTCAGAATGCCACTTTATCGCTTCAAAACTACTATGGAAACAATTTCGCGTGCAAAATACCAGTAGCAACAATCACAACTTACTATATAGGGACCACTTAACAGTTTCAGCATTTTGAACTAATTAGTTTGGTTAAAACAATGACTTATTTATGGGCTTAGCTAGATCACAAAGATCTACTACTTACACACGAAATTGTTGCTAACGTTTATTTAGTAGTAATAAAATATCTAGTAGTAGTAGTAAAATATAATAATTATAAACATGACGGATAAACAAACCAGTAGACTGGTAGAACTTAATCTAACAGTGGCTGGCACTGTATCTGTAGCAACAGCTTACTCAAATATAAATCACACAAACATTTCTACATGCTTTTTAAGAATACTTCGACGACAATTTTCGACGTTTGCCGTAACTAAACCTTATTCAGTATTATTGTTATTAATAAATATTATTGCATGTTATTGGTTATTTGACATTGATCAATTTAAAAATAAAAAATTGAGAATATAATTCATTGTGTCACGTGACTCATTGTGGTCCAATAGAAATTAATAATTTCCTTAGTTACATTTTATTACAACGGCAATATTTATATAACCTTGTTCGGTCCGTTGCTAAGCAAAGTAGAGAGTTGTCATGTTTGACAAATATAATTTTATTCGCTGTGGTTTTATAATTTCGAAGTAAAATAATGGCGTCTAATCGCTGGGTAGAATTAATAAAATTATAAGTCAATTCCGAGGAGTACAATTATTAATAAACAAAGCCAATTGCGTCAGTGCTTTGAAAATTCACCACCCTTTATATTTTCTGGTCAAATATGACTCGTGATAGATTAATCATCAAGGATATTGCTCATGAATTCGTCTGCAGCTCGATTTCATTCGTAAATATCATCGATAATAATCAAATCACTTGTTATATTATCCCATTATATTAGATAATATATTTTTAGAGAAATAATCTTAACATATTTTTGACCCTCTCCTCGAACTTTAACTTTTATCACGTATAATTGACAGAGGTAATTTTTTTTGCAAAATTTTGCCTTAAACCGAATGATTTTGACACTAACTATATAGTCTCAACCATTTCCCACCCTAAATTTAGCAAAAAAATACTAATTTTTTCCCAATAAAACTTAAAGATCTCAGGATATAATCTATGAATATTTACGAAATGGAAAATATAAAACGAACTTATTCGGTTTAATTTTTTGACTGTTTCCGGTGTGATGTAGGTGCTCCGCATAGCCTATCCTAATATTATTACCTAAAGGTTATCTTTTTCATCAGAGGGGGAGGTTTTGAGGCTTTAAATCCTTCCATGATATTTATTATATTTATTTTTTTCCCGACGAATTATTCCTTTAAGCGCAAAAAGCGATGACCTTTTTTTTAGTCGTCGGTTTTTTTTTCCGGTAGTTTAACTCACATGTCACTGGTTTTCGCTACGAAAGCTAAAGCAAAGGCTTAA
The DNA here is from genome assembly GCA_030620095.1 of Kuschelorhynchus macadamiae. Lineage (NCBI taxonomy): Eukaryota > Metazoa > Arthropoda > Insecta > Coleoptera > Curculionidae > Kuschelorhynchus > Kuschelorhynchus macadamiae. The sequence goes on from JAUTXW010001368.1 coordinate 58,827, forward strand.
AATAAAATCTAAAACTTTCGTAGCCTGTTCGGCCTCTGTTCGATTGGCCGCGAGTATTGGACGGAACCGGAATATCGGACATTTCTGGGATTACGTTAAAAGTTTGTCTAGAGACAAGAACATTTTATTAAACATTTTTGGCATACTACCTGAGCGTTATATAGGCCGATAGGGTCATGCACGTATTCGTAGTGACCCCCTGGAGCAATGAATGCTGTATATGAATCGATTTATGATCCACCGAAACTTAACTGATGCCAGTTCAAGCGAGGACTATCAATTTTTTTCAGTCGTCTTAGTGTACAAATAATATTTTTATACAGGCTTTTCATTTATATTTTGTCACAGCCTACAATTTTAACTATATTAGACACAAAAATAGGTAATTTGAATGCAAAAGTTGTAGTATCATTAAAGAATAAGCTAATAAGCAAAATAACCTTTATATTCTCTCTTTTTATCGTCTTTTATCGGGTCAAGTTTGAAACTTTTTTGGGAAACTTGACATAATTCTTTCTCATTTTCCGAATGGTTCTAAATTGATTTTAGCGGGTAAACAACATGTATAACTAAAAACTCCTCTACTACTATTGACTACATATGTTCCAATTTTTATAATGTCGGGTTGTACCTTGAACGCTTCTCTTTCAGATCATGAGGCAGTTTTATGTTCTTTTTCTAATTTAACAAACAAAGCCAAACTAGACGCCATCGTAGTAGAATTTTTAATAGAGCTAGCTTTAATAAGTTTCATCGTGTTAGTCTTGGTGTAAAGTGGCAGGGTATAACACTGTCCCTGAACCCAATACCTTTTTTCATAGTGCTTTGATGGACGCTTTAGTGAAGCATTTCCATTACGCATGATTAAATTTAAGTCCTGAAAATCAAAGGAGGATTGAAAGTGTCAGCTACCAATCTTCGTTCTTAACTACATAAACAAATTTTTAACAATAATGACTTGTCCTATTGCAACAGATACCGTAACATCTATCGAACACTTGTTAAAACTGCAATAAATAAATAATATGTATATATATATATATATATATATATATATATATATATATATATATATATATGTACATATATATATGTTATATCCGTTATAGCCACGTGTATTCATTGACCTTCAGTCGCATGGGAACGGATATGGCGATTTCAACATTTCAAGGAATGCATTGCAAGCAGTATTTTCGAGTTGCAGTTCTCACAGCTTGAAGGTGCTGCCTCATCATTTCAAAACATATAAATTAAGCACCAATTGTAAATATTAGTTAGTTCATATCAGATACTGTTATTATGTCAGTTTAAGTTTCAAATTATACGGTTTAAGTTTTACAATTATACAAAGTATTTTTAAGTGAATAAATAATATTTTTTAAAAAGTGAATTTTTGAAATAAAATTGTAACAAATTGGCGCAGTCGGTAGGATTCGTCTAACGTCGGCAGAACAAGGAAGACCTAACTGTTGACGGCGGATCGCAAATCCCTTAACGAAGAAAAGAACCATATCAAGGCGTCCTCACTCAAAGATAGCTGCGGAAGGAACACCTGGTGAAACCCCTGGCAGTCCTAAGAGAACGATTGTCTATACGTAATTTTCTACCCTGATTTTAATTTTCGTATATTCTACCCTGAATTTGAAGAAAAGCTAAACCTTTATTTACCAATTTTGTAATTTGAAAAATAGCCTAATATTTTGTGTTTTTATTTTCAAAAAGAATTTTAATTTGTATTCTTATAAAAATTTAAAGCAATTAACAAAATGCCCGAAACACGTTCTCAACAAATTCAACCAGCTGCACAGCAAACAACACAAAGTGCTGAAGTAGAAATCGAGCCTTACAGGCTATCCGAAATATTTTCTATAGTGCCTGAATTTGAAGGCGACCAAATCTCCTTAGGTACCTTTTTAAACGCGTGCGATTGTGCCTATAAAATGGCAACAGCGGATCAAAGACTCTTGTTAACGATTCACATAAAAAATAAACTTAAAGGAAGAGCCGCACAATTAGTAAATTCGAGAAATCCAGGAACATATACCGAAATTAAACAACTTTTAAATCTCCATTTTGGCGACTCAAGGGACTTATCGTCTCTTATACAGGATCTTCAAAGACTCCGTCAAGTTCCCGGCGAGTCCGCCCTTACATTTTATAATCGGTTACAAGTTTTAAATGCAAAAATGCTTTCGAGTATTCAAAAAGCTTCTAACCTCACTAATGATCAAAAAGCTGCACAAAGCAGATTAATTGAAACAATGAGTTTAAATACGCTTTTAACTGGACTAGAACCCCGTCTAGGCCAAATCATTCGTGCAGGAAACCCGGGAGACCTTTTAGAGGCCCACTCCCGCATTAGAAGAGAATTACAGCTCTCCTATTTTGAAAACCAAAAAATAAACAAACCAAATTCTCCGAAACCTCCTCAACCGATTAGGAAACCTTTACCACAAATTATAAAATGTCATAAATGTGGACGCACCGGACACATAGCCGTACAGAATGCCGTACACAACCAATGTCCCAACCTGGTTATTCCCAAAATAGCGGTAACGTAAACTACCAAAGACAGTTTCCTTCTTCCAGCCAACCTCATTTTTCTCAGCAAAACAGACCCAACACATTTTCATCTCAATATAGACCTCCTGCAGCTGCCCAACAAAACCAAGCTGCATCCCGTCCTCCTATCATGCAGAGAAACTCAAATTTTTACCCAAACCAACAGAGAGCTCACCACGTAAATTATGATAACCCATATTACGAAGAACCCCAATATTACGAGTATTCTCAAGATGATAGTAACTTCGAAAACCAAGAATACTGTATTCAAAACGACCAAACTTTTACAAGTCATTCTGAAGAATTTGACAGCTCAGAATTTCAAAATTTTCCGTCTCCCCTTCACAAGAACCACCCTCCGGACAGCATTACCAAATCGATCGACCCGATGTTGGAACTACAGAGTCAGATTCAGACAATGAATTTAGACGATTTCGACCCCAATGTGAACTTTCCGGAACAAGCGTTCCTTTGAACCCATTTCTTACTGTTAATCCCAAGAACCTGTACTATATTAACGATGCTTCAAATACCTTCAAACTTTTAATCGACACCGGAGCAGGGATATCTATTTTTAAAGAAAACACCGTCAAGAGATTTCCCCATCGGACAGCAGAAAACGTTACTATTCAGGGCATAACAAATCAAAAATTGTCTATATTTGAATCCACCCTTGTCCCTTTTGAGATAGGTAACCCACATAAAGTGTATATTTATAATCTAGATATCGATTTTGATGGCATCTTAGGACTTGATTTTCTTGAGCATTATGAATGCATAATCGATCTTAAATCAAAAAAATTAATAACCAATTTTAAAACGATTCCATTGCACAAAGTCGGTGCTATTACAACCCCAAATAATGTCCATAAAAGTGAGATACACAATAAAATCTCTATCGATGCCCGCACAGAGAAAATATTCAAATTAACCTGTAATCTAAAAAATACTGACGCCCTGTTAACGGCTCAGGAAAAAGAAAAGGTTCGTTTACCTAGTGCGATTGTACATGTTAACGAAAACGGTGAATTTATGACTTCTATTTTAAACGCAAACGCCATCCCGAAATCCATAGATTTTTCCGATCTTTCTATAGAGCCATTCACGTCAAGTGACGTCATACTAAACTTAAATACTCAAGATGATTATGCGTCCGACCAAATTGATAGAGTACAAATAATCCGAAATGAGCTAAGAACGGAACATCTTAACTCCGAAGAAAAGGAGATGATCACAAACCTCTGTTTAGAATACTCTGACATATTTTATATTGAGGGTGATAAGCTAACGTTCACCAATGAAATCAAACATGTAATAGAGACTAACAACGCAAAGCCTGTATTCACGAAATCTTATAGGTATCCTCAGATACACAAAGAGGAGGTGAAAACACAAATAGGAAAAATGTTAGAACAAGGAATTATCCGGCCCTCTATCTCACCGTGGTCTTCACCGGTGTGGGTGGTACCCAAAAAACTCGATGCATCCGGGAAACAAAAGTGGCGTGTAGTTATAGACTACAGAAAGCTGAATGATCTTAGTATTGACGATAAATACCCTTTGCCAAATATTTCAGATTTATTGGACCAACTTGGTAAATGTCAATATTTCTCGACGCTTGATCTCGCGTCCGGCTTTCATCAAATTGAGATCACTCCCGATGACATACCTAAAACAGCATTTTCAGTCGATAACGGACACTATGAATTCGTCCGAATGCCATTCGGTCTAAAGAATGCCCCGTCCACGTTCCAGCGTGTCATGGACAACATTCTTTTGGGCATCCAAAACGAGCGTTGCCTTGTATACATGGACGATATAATCGTCTACTCGCCCACCATACATGAACATATAGACCGACTAAAGGAAGTTTTTAAACGTCTCCGAAATGCAAATCTTAAAATCCAACCCGATAAGTGTGAGTTCTTGAGAAAGGAAGTTGCTTATCTGGGACATCTTGTCACGAAAGATGGTGTAAAACCCAATCCCTCAAAAGTAGAATGCATTAAAAACTTCCCAGAACTAAAAAATGCAAAGGACATTAAGTCTTTCCTGGGATTAGCGGGATATTACCGAAGATTCATCCCGAACTTCGCAAAAGTGTCCAAGCCTTTAACCCAACTCCTAAAAAAGGACGTCCCATTTCTCTTTGATTCTGAATGCAAAAAGTCATTCGAAGAACTAAAGAAAGCCCTAATTACAGACCCCATTCTCATCTACCCTAATTTTGAGGAAACCTTCCTCCTGACTACAGACGCAAGCGCATTCGCAATAGGCGCTGTGCTGTCACAAGGGCCAGTCGGAAAAGATCTACCAATAGCTTTCGCATCTAGAACACTTTGTAGCGCAGAAACTAAATACTCCACCATCGAAAGGGAGCTACTGGCAATTGTATGGGCCGTAAAACATTTCCGCCCTTATCTTTTTGGACGAAAGATTACACTTATTACGGACCACCGGCCATTAACCTGGCTCTTTTCGATTAAGGACCCTGGTAGTAGGCTTGCTCGCTGGCGTCTAAAATTAGAAGAGTACAACTATAAAATCGAACATAAGCCCGGAAAGATAAACAAAAATGCAGACGCCCTATCCCGAATAAAGATTAATTACTTCCAAAAATGCGCAAATTTCCAATCAAAATGTGCCATTTTTGCCGCTAACGAAAATGATAGCGAAAATGACGACCAAAGTCAACCAGACCCAAATGCCGTCGAAATAGACGACGAACACATCACACAAGAATATAACAAATTTGTAGATCTCTACCAAACGAGATCAATAATTGACTATTCCAAAGTCGAATTCTCAAATTCGCAGCTTTTAGATAAATCGCATAAATTAATTATTACCTTTTTCTGGCAAAACAAACTAGAGGAAATGCATTACAAAATAATCGAGGATATCTTCGAAGAAAACATTCATTTTGAAAACATGAGCGTTAACATTGCCTCTAGCAAAACTGTAAAAGATAGAAAATATTTTATTATCCCAATACCATTCGACCCTGAAATTGTAGCCCAACACCTGTTCTATGTTCTATTTAAGGCCCAAAATAAATTCGATCCCTCTAAAACATTTTATGTAGAAAATAATTTAGCACTGCCCATTCTCGAAATGTTCTCATTTATCTTTGCCGATAAAGAAATAAAACTTAAAATCTGTCAAAACGTTGTAAGATCCCCAGACGCTGACGAAATTCCCCAAATTCTAGAACACTACCATTCAGGCAAAACCAATTTGCATCGGGGAATAAACGAGACAGTCAGGCGCATAAGAGAAAAGTATAATTGGCCGAACTTAACAAAAGATGTTGAAAAATTAATTAAAGCCTGCGAAATATGTCAGAAGGTGAAAATATGTCGGAAAAATTTAAGTACACCACTCGTTATAACGGAAACCCCAAAAACCCCGTTTGAAAGAGTAAACATTGATATCTTCGAATATCCAACCAGATATTACGCACTCACAGTTCGAGACGAACTTACGAAGTTCACGCAAGCCTACCCACTAGACGACAAAAAAGCGTCAACGATTGTAAATACCCTATTAGTATTTTTCCAGCATTATGGAACACCCCTAAGAATACATTGTGACTATGGGCGTGAATTTGATAACTCGTTAGTTAAAGACCGTTGTGAATTGTTTAACACAAAACTAACATTCTCTAGTGTAAATCATCCCCAGTCTAATGGGTCCATCGAAAGGTTCCATGCAACCTTATCAGAAATGATTAGAGCGAACGTAGCAGAAAACCCTACAGAACATCCGTTTAATGTACTACCCTATGCAGTAATCTGTTATAATAATACTAAAAATAAAACACACGGGTTTACTCCGTTTGAACTCATTTTCGGTCACACGTCAAGTAGGCCACCTGAAACATTATACAATCAGGAAAAATTAATATCGAAATACATACGAGATCTTAATAACCGCATGGAATATTATTACAAAATCGCTAGGGCAAAAACAGAAAGACAAAAAGAAAAAGCAAAAGTCAGGTTCGACGAACACGTATCTCCTATCCCCGAATACAAAGTTGGCGATAAGGTATACGTCAAAGAGTCACAAATAAAATCAAAATCCGAAAACAAATTTAATGGTCCTTTTGAAATTACACAAGTGTTTCAAAATTCCGCCATTCTTCTTAATCCTCGGACAAATCAGTCATCTAAAGTCAACTTCGATAGGTTAAAACCCTATTTTGAATAAGAATATTCTTCTTTGCAGATTCCTCGGGCTGCTCTCGGTAGGCCTGTCCCAATTTTCCATAACACCTATCAACAACACACTCGGAATATTCTTCCATGAAGAAGGTTCTGTCAAAGTGTCAAACGACAAATGGACACTCCTTGTGTATAAAGATATTTCTTACATAAAAAAAGCTATCGTGAATAACGATAAAATCCTAGAAGGATTACTAGACGGCTTCATAAACGTTGACTCGCCTAGAATGATATCTTTCAGATCCGAAATACAAACACACGTTAGCCTGCTTAATCAAATATCCGATTCTGTCAATTTAAAATATAAAGAAATAATCGCAGATACGAAAAAATATAGTCACAGGGAGAGGCGCGGAATATTTAACGGAATTGGCACGGTCTGGAAATCCATAACTGGAAACCTCGATGCCTCAGACGGTGAATATTTCAATGAATGCATTGATAAAGTCAACCAAGACGAAAGACATATCGAGAACCTCCTTAAAAATCAGATATCGGTTACTACTTCAGTCATAAAAACTTTTAACACATCAATACAAAAACTTCAAATAGACGAAGAAACATTTAACCGAGACATAATCGAAATCCATAAATCGATAATAGACATATCTGATGACCTTGCATTTTACGATGCTCAAATAAGAACATTAGACTTATGTGAATCATTAATGGAGAGTTACTCCTTTCTAGAAAACTTTCTTAACGACGCTCTAAATGCTATATCATTCGCTAGACTAAATATTTTACATAGCTCAATAATAACCCCAGGAGATCTGATTAGTTCCCTTCAAGAAATTTCACAATCTCTTAGAAAAAATAATCTACCTCTACCTGTGTACTCTTCAACACTCGCACAATACGTTGAGATTATCGAACTTGAGGCATATCAATCAGACACTAAAGTAGTGTTTATTTTAAAAATACCTTTAGGAAATCCTGAAAGCTATACCTTATATCATCTTTATCCAATACCTGTGTTGGATAATCGAACAGAATTTCACCATATAATTCCTACAACACAAAAATATATAGCGCGGGACGATGATTCAATGTTATACGTTTCTTTTCAAAACCTAGAAGGCTGTAAATCAATAGGACGAAACCAAAAGATCTGTTCAGATGTTCTACCCTACCCAATAGACAGCGAAGCGATTTGTGAAGCTCAGCTCCTTAGAGGACCAAACCAGTTACCTAAGACATGTCAAGTATCAATTCTTCTGGCAAAAGGTTACAACGTCAAAGGTATCGACCTAAACTTTTGGTTGATTACTGTGTCAGATCCATTACCAGTTACTATCAAATGTGAAGGAAGAGAAGTCAAGACGAACATTATCAATGTCAATTCCCTCCTTAAACTTCAACCGTATTGTAACGCCTTTATAGGGAGCACACGCGTTCACGCCAAGGCAATCATCGACAAGTATCAAAACGTTACTTACAAAAGCCACCCAGTTTTGATCCCATACAAGTGCTGCCAACACATCTCATCGAAGCTTCATATCCGAGACCTCAAACCTCTAAAACTGAACAAGATAGATGTAGAAGATCTCAATATTGCTCAGCACAAACTAGACCAATATTCAGAAGAATTGGACAAACTAATAAACCAACCTTTTGTCTACAAACACTTGTCTTGGTTCACAATCATCACAATAGTACTTCTAGCCAGCCTACTCGTCCTGTACATATTATGTAAGTGTCGTCGTAAGAGACTACCCAGCATCACCATGGCTCCACTAGATGATGGTTCACCACCTCCGCCCAGACCACTGCAGCGAAAGACAGTCAAGAGCAGACTAAGCAGTATTCTTGCGAGAAGACGGCCAGCTATCCATCCCCAAGCCGAAGAAGAAGACGAAGACGAACTTTAAGTGATTTTACAAAAGTTAAAACATTGTATTAACTTTTGACTAAAAGGGGGAGTTGTTATATCCGTTATAGCCACGTGTATTCATTGACCTTCAGTCGCATGGGAACGGATATGGCGATTTCAACATTTCAAGGAATGCATTGCAAGCAGTATTTTCGAGTTGCAGTTCTCACAGCTTGAAGGTGCTGCCTCATCATTTCAAAACATATAAATTAAGCACCAATTGTAAATATTAGTTAGTTCATATCAGATACTGTTATTATGTCAGTTTAAGTTTCAAATTATACGGTTTAATTTTACAATTATACAAAGTATTTTTAAGTGAATAAATAATATTTTTTAAAAAGTGAATTTTTGAAATAAAAGTGTAACATATATATATATATATATATATATATATATATATATATATATATATATATATATATATATATATATATATATATATATATATATATATATATATATATATATATATATATATATATATATATATATATATATATATATATATATATATATATATATATATATATATATATATATATATATATATATATATATATATATATATATATATATATATATATATATATATATATATTATATATATATATATATAAATATATATACATATTATTTATTTATTGCAGTTTTAACAAGTGTTCGATAGATGTTACGGTATCTGTTGCAATAGGACAAGTCATTATTGTTAAAGAATTTTTTTATGTAGTTAAGAACGAAGATTGGTAGCTGACACTTTCAATCCTCCTTTGATTTTCAGGACTTAAATTTAATCATGCGTAATGGAAATGTTTCACTAAAGCGTCCATCAAAGCACTATGAAAAAAGGTATTGGGTTCAGGGACAGTGTTATACCCTGCCACTTTACACCAAGACTAACACGATGAAACTTATTAAAGCTAGCTCTATTAAAAATTCTACTACGATGGCGTCTAGTTTGGCTTTGTTTGTTAAATTAGAAAAAGAACATAAAACTGCCTCATGATCTGAAAGAGAAGCGTTCAAGGTACAACCCGACACTATAAAAATTGGAACATATGTAGTCAATAGTAGTAGAGGAGTTTTTAGTTATACATGTTGTTTACCCGCTAAAATCAATTTAGAACCATTCGGAAAATGAGAAAGAATTATGTTTCCCAAAAAAGTTTCAAACTTGACCCGATAAAAGACGATAAAAAGAGAGAATATAAAGGTTATTTTGCTTATTAGCTTATTCTTTAATGATACTACAACTTTTGCATTCAAATTACCTATTTTTGTGTCTAATATAGTTAAAATTGTAGGCTGTGACAAAATATAAATGAAAACCCTGTATAAAAATATTATTTGTACACTAAGACGACTGAAAAAAATTGATAGTCCTCGCTTGAACTGGCATCAGTTAAGTTTCGGTGAATCATAAATCGATTCATATACAGCATTCATTACTCCAGGGGGTCACTACGAATACGTGCATGACCCTATCCGCCTATATAACGCTCCGGTAGTATGCCAAAAATGTTTAATAAAATGTTCTTGTCTCTAGACAAACTTTTAACGTAATCCCAGAAATGTCCGATATTCCGGTTCCGTCCAATACTCGCGGCCAATCGAACAGAGGCCGAACAGGTTACGAAAGTTTTAGATTTTATTTTAAGCCTTTGCTTTAGCTTTCGTAGCGAAATGACATGTGAGTTAAACTACCGGAAAAAAAAACCGATGACTAAAAAAAAGGTCATCGCTTTTTGCGCTTAAAGGAATAATTCGTCGGGAAAAAAATAAATATAATAAACATCATGGAAGGATTTAAAGCCTCAAAACCTTCCCCTCTGATGAAAAAGATAACCTTTAGGTAATAATATTAGGATAGGCTATGCGGAGCACCTACATCACACCGGAAACAGTCAAAAAATTAAACCGAATAAGTTCGTTTTATATTTTCCATTTCGTAAATATTCATAGATTATATCCTGAGATCTTTAAGTTTTATTGGGAAAAAATTAGTATTTTTTTGCTAAATTTAGGGTGGGAAATGGTTGAGACTATATAGTTAGTGTCAAAATCATTCGGTTTAAGGCAAAATTTTGCAAAAAAAATTACCTCTGTCAATTATACGTGATAAAAGTTAAAGTTCGAGGAGAGGGTCAAAAATATGTTAAGATTATTTCTCTAAAAATATATTATCTAATATAATGGGATAATATAACAAGTGATTTGATTATTATTATTATTATTATTCGATTATATTATATTATATAAATAATTGTACTCCTCGGAATTGACTTATAATTTTATTAATTCTACCCAGCGATTAGACGCCATTATTTTACTTCGAAATTATAAAACCACAGCGAATAAAATTATATTTGTCAAACATGACAACTCTCTACTTTGCTTAGCAACGGACCGAACAAGGTTATATAAATATTGCCGTTGTAATAAAATGTAACTAAGGAAATTATTAATTTCTATTGGACCACAATGAGTCACGTGACACAATGAATTATATTCTCAATTTTTTATTTTTAAATTGATCAATGTCAAATAACCAATAACATGCAATAATATTTATTAATAACAATAATACTGAATAAGGTTTAGTTACGGCAAACGTCGAAAATTGTCGTCGAAGTATTCTTAAAAAGCATATAGAAATGTTTGTGTGATTTATATTTGAGTAAGCTGTTGCTACAGATACAGTGCCGGCCACTGTTAGATTAAGTTCTACCAGTCTACTGGTTTGTTTATCCGTCATGTTTATAATTATTATATTTTACTACTACTACTAGATATTTTATTACTACTAAATAAACGTTAGCAACAATTTCGTGTGTAAGTAGTAGATCTTTGTGATCTAGCTAAGTCCATAAATAAGTCATTGTTTTAACCAAACTAATTAGTTCAAAATGCTGAAACTGTTAAGTGGTCCCCATATAGTAAGTTGTGATTGTTGCTACTGGTATTTTGCACGCGAAATTGTTTCCATAGTAGTTTTGAAGCGATAAAGTGGCATTCTGAGGTTCAACGTTGTCTTCTTGTGTATCTTGGGAAGATGGCTGGTTAAAATCTTCGCAATAGATCTACTGCCGAAAAACCTAATGAAAAGTTGGCCAACAAAGTATGTGCAACGTTTTTGACCCAGATTAGAGCCAAATCTGATGTACGATTTAGTAAATTGGAGGAGAAACTTACACAAAATAAAAAAACAATTTTCAAATACTACGGTCTGAAATAGACGCTAAATTCAATGCAATAAAATCTCTGGATGAGCGTACCGATGACATTGAGCAATTTTACAAAATAAACTCCCTTCGCTTCCTTGATCTCCTTGAAGAAAAAAATGAACATGCCATATTATTAATAGTTGATTTTATTAAGTCAAAATAAATATTGAGTGTTCCATTCACGATATCGACAGTGGCTTTCACATAGGAAAACTTAAGCAAGACGAAACCACAACGCGATCTCGGGTAGTTTTAATGAATTTTACTCAAAATTTCAAATGGAAAAAAGTTTTTGGTGCTAAAGCTCCTCTTAAAAATAGTGATTTGACGATTCTTGAGGAATTGACTAAAACAAAGATATGCTAAACTGGACTGATTAAAGAAGAAGTATGGAAAAAATAAAGTATGGTCGGCCGGGGGAAGTTTTACCTTTGGAATGAAACTAAAAATAAAAAGGGCTTATTGTCTGATTAAAAATACTAACTTCAATACTTACATTCTATGAGGCAAGACTTAATCTAGCTAATTAGGATCAATGTCTACGTTTTTATCGTTATGGTAGTAATATATCTGTAGTTTTCTTCTTTTCTGTATGATACCCAAATATTTGAAGATCTAATTAACAAATACATTCTAAACCTGTATCTACCTTCTACTAACAGGCGATTACCACAAAACATCAATCCAAACAACAAAGCATCGGGCGAGCAGCGTAACGGTCGAGGACGCTGCGGGAAAGGACAGCTCGACCGAAACGATCACGACCAGGCAAAGGAAAATAGACCCACCGAAAGTGTTTTGCTGGCTAAGCTGGCACCCACCAAGGCGGGAAAGGCAGGGCAACGCATGAGCCGCATTACAGAATCGAGCGAACCGCTCATGCGCTGCCCAAATGGATACACAAATAAATCTGACACAAATGCTAACCAAACACAACAAGGCACTACTACACCGCTACCAAACTTGAGACAATTTCATCAGTATACGGACACTTTTCATAGCACAATATCCAGAATACAAATCACTTATCACAGAACAGAGAGTAATAGATCAAAAAAGAGTCATTACTAAGACCAGTAAGCTCACCCCACTCGCATTGAAAAACATCAAAGCTATGGTAGCTGCTGAACTAGCAATATATATATATATATATATATATATATATATATATATATATATATATATATATATATATATATATATATATATATATATATATATATATATATATATATATATATATATATATATATATATATATACATACCAAAAATCGATAAAAATGCGCTTTCACACATCTTTATCGAAAGTTCTTGGCCGGAAAAGATATATGTATAATAGCAGAAATATATAATTTCTGCAGGTGCAAAACGGCCTACTAGAAGAATTGCTTTCGATTATGTCACAGGGTACTCTCCTGCGAACAAGATTTCTGGGCCTCTATCCTCATCAGGCAGGCTTGTACCCAGGGAGATCTGAAATAACAGATTGCTCGATATGACAAGATCGAAAACGAAACGTCTATCATACTGAAACAGTACTACACGCTAAATATAACATTTAGCACCACCTATAGAAATTATATATTTCTGCTATTATACATATATATATATATATATATATATATATATATATATATATATATATATATATATATATATATATATATATATATATATATATATATATATATATATATATATATATTGTATTTATGTTATTGTATTTTATTTTATAAAATGCTGTAAATCTTATCGACTTTTTAGATCTGGTGAGAGAAATAGAATTTGAATGCGTTCGAATAGCATGGTATTTGGTATTTTATTCCTCAAGTACGTTACCGCTTATATTATTTTATTGTTATTATTATTAACATTACATAAATACAGTGCACTGTTAGGTTTTATGATTATGTTTTTTTTCTTTAACGTTACAAAATGCAACGCTTTTTCTGAAATTGTTTCTGAGGGCTTCTTATATATCATAGTCCTTTCTGAAATTTGACTTACACCAAATATAATTGGCAGCGGTTTACCAATTATGGATTTTAATTTAGTTAGGAAAGATCGTAATGGGAGAGGCGGCGGTGTCTGTTTGTATGTGAGATATAATCTAAAATTCTGTGTTTTGGATATTAAAAATGCTTATGGGTAAGCTCTTGAACAAATATAAATATCTATAAAGGTTGCAGGGAAGCGTTTTTGTTTAGGGTACCTATACACACCCCCTGATGCAAATTTAGTCCAGTCTCTTGATCAGTTACAAGTCACTTTGGTGGATATTATTCGTCGACATGATTTTATTATTTTCGGTGGCGATCTAAAGGTTGATCTTCTTAGCATACATAAGCTTGTAAGTCTGCAAAATAAAATTAGTTAAAAGAAAAATAGTCCTATCTATCGCTCATGTCGTGATTTTTCATCATTTGAATAATAATTTTGTGCACGGCTTAAATCTAGTAAAATGGGATTTTTTATATACCTTACATAATATCAATAATATATTATCTTACTTCTGCACTAATGTAATACAAACGTTTGATATACATGCACTTGTTAAGACTTCTCGAATAACCAAGGCCCCAAAATATAGGAAAAATAAAACGGAAGCGGCGCGCCTGGAATGACTACGAACTTTTAAGAAACCGGGTAAATATTACTGGGAGGGTTGAAAAAAAGGAATATTTAAAATTTACTTTTAAGAGATCCTAAAAATTTCTTAAAAACGATAAAATATTTAAATCTTAGCTCTAGCTCAAATAGGTTTGATTCCGTATCAGATTATTGTTCTCCAGACGATTTTGAAAACTTCTTTTCGACTTCCCTTCCAGTTATTTCAATGACAACATTAACTTTGTTTAAAATAATTAAGCCAATAAAAGGGTGGGACCTCATGAGTATCTTGAATTTGTTACCGTAGAGCCTGTTGCTTCTGATATACAGCTGACTTTTCCTCCTTTCTAAAATTTTGTCATAGGCATCAGTATGCGGATGATACACAAATATACTATTCTTTTGCACCCGATCAGATTGCACTCTACATTAATAAGAATAAGTCGGATTTCGGAATAATAGCTCATATATCTACTTTGTTTGAACGAAGCTAAAACACAACTTGTGTTTGGCCGAAAAAGAGAGAGTATGATTGCCAGTTCTTATTTAAAAACTGAAATTAATGAAGTAGTTTTAAAACTTCTAAACACATGTAAAAATTTTGGCCTTATTATTGACTCCGAACTAAGATTTTCTGGTCATGTTTCTGCTTTGGTCCAGAAGACTTTTGGAAAACTAAAACTTTTGTATATGCATAGGGATAGTTTTGACACAGATACAATCCGTAGATATAGCATTAGAAAATTTGACCACATATCTTCTTATTATTTAAGACAGTCTGGATGGTTGAGTTTATCTGAGAGATTTACCTATTGTATGACAAGTCTTGTGTATAAAATAGCAACTTTTAACAATCCTAAGTATTTTGGCCAACAAATTGATAAAACGATCTGACATCCATGAGAGAAAGACTCATCGATGCAACAAGCTTTTTATACCCCGCCACAATACTAGCCTTTTCCAAGAATCCTTAATATAACGCGGTTAACTCCTTGCCTGATGATGTCGAAACTGCTTAGAGGTTCTTGAGGGAATGGTGAAGGCGTTTGTGACTGCAGATGGATTCGCTATTTCGAATTAGGTATTAAATAAATTATCGTTGTTTGGTAATTTTCTAGTGCTAGAATAGTCTTCTTTCAGTTTACGTCAGTTTGAAAAACAGTTCGCATTTCATCCTTAGAAGCTGGGAACTAAACTGAACCTAAATAGTTGTTAATTATATTCTTATAATAATAGTATTTTTAATTAGTTATTAATTCAGTTAAATGGGTGGTTGTAAGAGCAACGGTTTTTGGATACCGCCACCACTTAAGGGGGAACTGCACGCAGTAATATGGTTCATTTGCAAGCCTTCCTCCGCTGCAATATTATTCTAAAACTATAAGAGATATGTATTAGCTTCAATGTGATTTTAATAAGGAAATATGTATAGTTGGGTGCTAAATGCGAATTTTTATGAAAAAATCAAATCTAGGGTTATAAAACAAAAGTAGATTTGTCCATTTTCGACCATTTTTTGACCACTTTTTGACGCACATGCCTTCGCATATAATTTTTTTCCCACAAAATGGCTCTTTACCGCCTTACATTGATCCTTTGTCTATGTAACTGCAAAATTTAAAATGGTAAATCGTACTCATGTCTTTGTATTTCTGCAGCGCGTGAACCCTTTTGAACCCATTTTTAACCGAAATGCAATTTAAATTACCTATACCTAACACATTTTTTTGAGGTCGAACGTGCAGCAAGTTTTTTTAATGCGTAGGTACCTTTTCAATTTACTTTCGACTCGACTAGACCTTGTCGCTGGTTTTTCACTTTTTGCGTGCAGTTCTCCCTTAAATACTTCTTGTAATTTTACATTATATTATCTAAATAAAGGCATTTTAGTAAAAGCTGGAAATCGTTAATCAGTGTAATATGGCTATTATGGGTTAAATTTTTAACATTTTTTGAAATTTGTTAGTACGTAGGAAATAATTATAGATATATATTAGAAAATTAGATCCTCAAGCAAAAACACGAATGGGGCAATTTACGGGGCTTGAATGTAAACAAGCGCGAGTAATTACGAGTGTGCGCAGTGAAAATATCTACGAAGATTGATTTTTAAAAATATTTACAATAAAAAGATATTTATATACATACATACCGTATCATAATGAAAACACTTTCCGAAGTTTCGTCTTCGATTGCACGAGGCATCTTCAGGGATCTTTACTTCATGAGATCGGAATAGTGAATGAGCTCGAAGAGACCTAGGCCTGTGTTCACCGAACCGTGACTTAGTGTAATGATCAGTTTCCACGTATGATGTAGTTTATAGAATCCCGAGACCTATTCAAATATTTTGATTCCTTTTACATTTATGACATGATCAGTGGAATGTTGGTATTCAGATACAGCATATTGTACAATTTGTTTCGTTCTAATATTTTTTCTCCAATATAGATATCATTACAGGAACGAGGAATTGCATACACTACTTTCATTTGGAAAGAAATATTGTCCTTTATCGATTATCTGTGAATCCGTGAATAACTGGAAGAACTACACTCCTATCGATAACTCCTTATTAGTTTCATTTCATGGAGTAAGATTATTATATTTTCTAATTGACCGCCTAATATTCTCAGTGCAATATCCATTCCCTCTTAAAGCTTGAGTCAGTTTCTTTGTTTCTGATTATTAAGAATTTTGGTCACAAATCGCGAGGTCTGTGTAAACCAAAAAATAAAAAAAAATTGCTTTTGTGCCGGATGACGATCATGATATAATAAATGGAAGGTTTGATATGTTGAGGGGAGGAGGTCTAATTAAAAAAAATGCAGGTATTAGAGGGAATAAAATAACAAACACTAAACAAGTTTAATCTTTATGTGTACAAGTGCAAGAAATCCGAAAACACTTTTAGACAGCCGGCGTTAATCACACGATGACGTAGCAGAGCCAGGCGGGAATGCGCAATATCTTACCTTCGGATTATTATATCATGGATGACGATGATACACTGGAATTTGCGTTTAGGTATCTGTTAGTATGCGTTGGTTTTTAGTTCCAGAGTATCCTAAGGAACCATCCGCTTTCCTTTGTACAAGATCATCTAGAAAGGAAATCGTGCCTTCTGATTCAGTTTTCATTGAAGATTTTATAATAGGATTTTGCTGATTCAGATGATTAAGAATTACGGAGAGTTTTTCTGGACTATGCGGTCATTTACAAAAATAGCGTCTATATATCTGAATCACAATTTTGGCTTTAAAATAAAGGTGGCCGTACAAAAATGTGTCAACACCTGACACAGTTTATCTAGTTTTAATATTTTATTTAGCTATTTAAACAGCTATTGGCATTTCACTTTTTTTTTGCAAATGAGCACAGACAAGCTCTCTTGTAATATCGATTGACAGTGACTTCAAAATAAATTAGGAAAATTATGAAAATAACCGATCAGTGTTACTAGTAAATTTATAGTATTATATTAATTTAGAGGTGCTGTTTTATTGATCATTATTAAAAAAAGTGAACTAATTCCTTAAACACTTAATTTATGCTTATTTTTGATTCATTACAAAAAATAGGCTTGTCAAAGATGAGAGCTTTGATAGTATTGATAGAATTTCATCCACTTTGCCATTGCTTTTTGAGAAATCGCGAGTTTTACTTTTTTTTTTTATAAACGCTGTCGATTATAAGTGGATAATTTTAAAATACAGGGTGTCCATCTATAATGTATCACATATTAACATGTTATAACTCAAAAACCAGTAAAAATATTAAGATGCGGTTTTCACTGAATTTGTTAGAATTACTTCAAATTCTTGCATACGTTGTTGCCAAGTGTCAATAATTTTCTGAAAATAGCCAAAAATAAAAAGTTTTTTCCAATGCAGATTGAGGGCTTATTTCAAATGAAATACCCTGTATCTCTGATTTTTAGATTTAGAAGCTTGACTTTTCCTTTTTCTGAAAATGTATAATTTGTTATAACTGTTCAGAATAAAAAACAACAGAAACAACAACAAATCTACATTAATTTTATTAGATACAGCAGAACAAACGCATTAATTAAATTAATAAACCAATACATTAACTGCAGAATATGACCCTATGAGGAGTAGAACTATAGCACCTTTCCTTAATACACCTACATATAAAAAATCAGGTATTGTTAAATCAGGAGAATAAGGAGCTTATTCGATGAGGCCAACTCGATCTATTCAGTTGTTTCCAAAAGTTGTGTTTAATGAATACCTTGCTGTTACAGAAAAGTGAGATGGGGCACCATCTTGTTGGAAATATACATAATCCAGTATTCCTTCTTGTTCTAGTTAAAAACTAACATATCTGTATAATTATTGTTTCCAGTTACAGTTTTCTCTTGGAAAAAGAAGGGTCCATACATTTTTGTTTTTGACACACCACACCATACATATAACTTAGAGGCATCTCTTTCACACTCGTTGTAAGCTTTAGGATTTTCGTCATACCAAATTCTGCAATTATGTTTGTTTACTCTTCCACTTAGGTGAAACGTTTCTTCATCTGACATTATTAGAATTGCATCCGGTTGATTTCTAAACAGATATAATAATCTCTCACACATGATATATTATCTGTTTTCAATAGCACGATTTTCAATTTTCTATCTTATACGCTTTAAACGTAATTATTTTTAAAAGATTATGATTGAAGACTTTGACATATTTAAGACTTGGGCGATTTTTCTAACAGATATTTTATTATTGTTTATTGTTAAAACTTCTTGGACCCATAAAATGTCATTCAAAAGATTGTTTTCAAAGTCTCTGATTTCTCTTTTTTTCCCCCATATTGTCTCAGTTTCTGAAAATTCTCTTACTCAGCTTAGGATTGACTTTTGAGTAAACGGTTTTTTTTTATAAATTATTCTGAATCTTCTTTTTGTTAAATGTAAGTGTGGAGCGTCAAAAACAAAAATTTATGAACAATGTTTCTTCCAAGAGAAAACTATTTCTAATAAAATTAATGAAGATTAGGTGTTTTTGTTGTTGTTTCTATAGGTTTTTAGAAAGGGGGAGGATCAAGCTTCTAAATGAGTGTTAGAGATACAGGGTGATCTATTTCAAATAAGCCCTTAATCTGCATTGAAAACCACTTTTTTTATCGCAATTTTCAAAAAATTATTGAGACTTGGTAACAGTGTAGGAAAAAACTTAAAGGAATTCTAAGATATCCAGTGAAAACCGCATCTTAGTATCTTTACTCGATTTTGTGTTATAACCTGTTAAAATGTGATACTTTATAAATGGACACCTTGTATTGATGTAACCTTTAGTAATACTACATTCGATAAAATGCCAGGAATATTTAGCATACAAGATGTCTTTTGTCATGTTGCATAATTTACCACTGTGGCAATATCATCGCTGGATACGCTGCAATTTTCTGGTAAGTACAATTTAATTAGTCAGTTTGCAATATGGTTATAATTTCTAGTAATTTGAATTTAACAATCTATTTTCAGTTATATTGCGGTTATTGTTCTATTGGAATTCAGCAATCTATTTGAAAATATTTGATCAAAAACTGTGAGGAAGGCCAATATTGTTAAAATTATCAGGATGAAAAACATAATACCTATTAGAAATTAACTTAATATTTAGATAGAAATGTTTTCGTTTGTAGTTACTACTCATTGACATGTTCTATTATTATTTTTTATTCCAGTTATCATTTAAATCAGTTATTCAAAATAACAAAATTATTCCTTTTTCCCGATATTCTCGGCAAACCTAGAAATAATCAATTTAGGTCATGCATGGGTATTTTTATTCATACTCTAAGAGTATAAATGCCGTTTTACATGTAGTGTATGGTCAGTACTGACTATCAGGAAGTACGTGATAGAACCGCATGTTTAAATAAACAGTTTCACATGGGCGCTTATGATCGGATCGTACGGTTAGATCCGTCGATCCCATGCGTTCAGGGATGGTCAGCGTCCTCAAGGACAACATGTATATATGAGATATTTCACATGTAACGTTATTGTATTTTATAAACCTAATAATATTAGCCAATATTATTAGGTTTATAAAATAATATTATTAAAAGTACAAAGTTGTAAATCATGTATTTTAACCCGGATTCGTATATTCCATAAGCGCAATACCTGCTTTCCATTTCAGAAAAATTATATTATGTTTATAAAAAAACATTTTTTTTTGCAAAAGATAATAAAACCACTATAATAATTTTAATAGCTTAGGGCAGGGACAAACATAAAGGGAGGGTAGGAGTATATTTCCTTTTCACGAATATTTTCTCCTATTGACAAATTCTCAACGTATTAATATTATAATATATAGCATTGATAGCAATTGAATATTAAAAGAAAATATTTGTGTTCTAGATATTTTATTTATTTATTATATTTATTTCAAGGAAATGCTCTATCTTATTCCTCCTCAGCAGGTTATCGTTATGGACATCTCTGGTTACCAATCTAGGAAACTTGAAAAACTGTCAAATGTTTCTTGGAGGAGAAAAAAATGTTTTTTTTTATTTGCTCAACGAGGTAGGTTTTAAATTTGTGGTTTACCTTCCCTATCATTCCTGTAAAAGATGAGGTTGTGACAGTATATTTTTGAATATTTTTTTAATATGTTGATTTATGGTCCAATTAGAATTTCTTAAAGGATACCCTCTATCATAATATAAAAACGAGGCTTTGGGTTTTATTTGGAAGAGCTACAATTTTTACTTCAATATGCAAACTTTATGCGATTTACACAGACTTAAGATCGAATCCCATAAACCCCAATTTTTACTGAAATGGGAGGGTAGGTGAACTACTCTCAACTTTTGAAACTTATCCCGTTAAGTGAAAAATCCACTTTTTTCTATCTACCCTAATGTAGATCGTGCTATTAATGAAGAAATATAAACGTAGGAAATATAACGACTTACTAGATGCAAGTATAGAGCTGCTAATTGCTTTTTGGAATCCAATGATGTTATTTGTTATTTTAATTAATTAGACATACCTTAGTTCTTGGTCCATATTACGACAGTGTAAAAAATCTCCTTTGAGTGTTCTATTAGGCTATTCAGAAGTCGAAAGATACTTCTGTGAAAAAACGATTGTATTAGAGGCAAAATATTGATAATAAAAGAAATTGTTTTTATAAATTACTACTTGCTGATAGAAATGTCACCGGCATAACATTTTCCTTTAGAAAAAAATTAAATCTATTCCTTCGCAAATTAGTTTTGATCTGTCGGCCATAAACAAACCAAACAATCTAAAGTTTGTAAAAATGTGTTAGAATTTATGATATTTTTTTGTCAACTCTGCAAAAGACGAGCTTTCTCGATTGAACAAAATTTACAAATCTTTACCTTTTTGAAATGAGGTATGGTCCTCAGTTGTCATAAATAAATGTATTTACTAAACTAATAAAATAAGAAACTAAACTAATATTATTATTTTATTAGTCTAGTCTGATCACAATGGTACAATGGCGCTGATGACCCGCACTTAAGATCATGTCCATTGTGTCCAAGTGACACGCCACTAAAGAAAAGTTAAACAAACCGGTTAATATACACATCACAAGGCAAGCGATTCTGATTAAACTAAACAATACTTTAACCAAACCGTTCATAAACGAGCATTTCCCATATGTAGTCAACTGCAGCCAGTTGCTAGATATTCAGGTTGTATATTAAACAATATTTAATGAAGAGTGGTTATGAGGAGACATTTTTTGATACTCCAATTTCTAATTTACAGGATGATACAGTTATCTACTAAAGATACAAGAAACTAAATAATGACTATACTAAATATTACGAGTTCCTTCCTCTGAACAAATTTGGAGCATGACGGGGGTCAAAACTTTTATTTATTTCTTGTAATTTAAGCAAGTTACCTAATATTTTTTAAATGACATTCTCGAAGACTATTAGTTATATTATTATTAATTCAATTATTAACGTTTTTGTTTAAATAGCCCAATATCAAGGGCAAGTTAGCATAGCAAGAAATTGTGGAATCCAAACTATATATATATATATATATATATATATATATATATATATATATATATATATATATATATATATATATATATATATATATATATATATATATATATATATAGTTGTGAAGTTTGATAATCGCGCTACACGTGTTTCGGTCTTATTATACTTCATCAGCAGAGCAGTTTAACCAAGTTAAAAGTTGTTGAAAATCCTAGAAAACAAACAAACGTGGAGTCAGTGACAGGAGCCAGCCACACATTTGTAGATTCGGCCAGAAAAACCTTAAATTTAAGGTAAATTTTTGACGTCTCCACGGAGGTGACCTTAGCCACCTGACGTGACATCCAAGCCCAAGGTGATAAATCAAAAGAGAAGGATGATTGCGTGGATGAATTCTTAAAAAAAGAAGGAAAAATAAATCGTGGGCATATCCGCAAAAAAAAAAGCTGTGAAGTTTGGTAACCGCGCTACACGTGTTTCGATCTTATTAGACTTCATCAGCAGAGCAGTTTAACCCAATTAAAAGATATAGGAAAGTTATTGAAAATCCTAGAAAACAAACAAACGTGGAGTCACTGACAGGAGCCCGTCGCACATTTTTAGACTGAGCCAGAAAAAACCTAAAATTTAAGGTAAATTTCTGAGTCCCCATGGAGGTGACCTTAGCTACCTGCCGTGACATCCACGCCCAAGGTGATGAATCAAAAGAGAAGATGTCATGATACAGATATATATATATATATATATATATATATATATATATATATATATATATATATATATATATATATATATATATATACATTTAAGCTATCTTAGAAATTTGGATTTCACAATTTCTTGTTATGCTAACTTGTCCTTGATATTGGGCTATTTAAACAAACACGTTAATAATTGAATTAATAATAATATAACTCATAGTCTACGATAATATAATTAAAAAAAAAAAATAGGTAACTTGCTTATATTACAAAAAATAAAACTAAGTTTTGACCCCCATCATACTCCAAATTTGTTCAGAGGAAGGTACTCGTAGTATTTAGTACAGTCATTATTTAGTTTCTCGTGTCTTTAGTAGATAACTGTATCATTCTGTCAATTAGAAATTGGACTACCAAAAAATGTCTCCTCATAACCACTCTTCATTAAATATTGTTTAATATACAACCTGAATATCTAGTAACTGGCTGCAGTTGACTGCATATGGGAAGTGCTTGTTTATGAACAGTATGGTTAAAGTATTGCTTAGTTTAATCAGAATCATTTGCCTTGTGATGTGTATATTGACCAGTTTGTTTAAATTTTCTTTAGTGGCGTTTCACATGGAGCGAATGGACAGGATCTTAAGCGCGGACCATCAGCGCCATTGCACCATTCTGATCAGACTAGACTAATACAATAATCATAGTTTCTTTTATTAGTTTAGTGAAGACATTTATTTATGACAACTGAGAACTACACTGAATATACAAGAACTATACTTCATTTCAAAAACGTAAATATTTGTAAATTTTGTTAAGTCGAGAAAGCTCGTCTTTTGCAGTGTGGCAAATAAAAAATTATCATTAATTCTAACACATTTTTACAAATATAAGATTCTTTGGTTGGTTTATGGCCGACACACCACAGATCAAAAAAATACTAATTTTGCAAATTAGGAATAGATTTTTTTTTTCTAAAGAAAAATGTAATGCCAGTGGCATTTCTATCAACAAGTAGTATTTTATAAAAACAAGTTTCCTTATTATCAATATTTTGCCTCTAAAACAATCGTTTTTTCACAGAAGTATCTTTCGACTTCTGAATAGCGTAATAGGACGCTCAAGGAATATTTTTGACATTAACACTGTCGTAATATGGATCAAGAACTAAGGTATGTCTAATTAATTAAAATAATAAATAACATCATTGGATTCCAAAAAGCAATTAGCAGCTCTATAGTCACATCTAGTATGTCGTTATGTTTCCTACATTTTTATTTCTGCCCTAATGGCACGATCTACATTATGGTAGACAGAAAAAAAGTGGATTTTTGATTCGCTTAACGGGGTAAGTTTCAAAAGTTAAGAGTAGTTCACCTACCCTTTCATTTCGGTAAAAATTGAAGTTTATAGGATTAGATCTTAAGTCTGTGTAAATCGCATAAAGTTTGCATATTGAAGAAAAAATTGTAGCTTTTCCAAATAAAACCGAAATCCTCGTTTTTATATTATGATAGAGGATATCCCTTAAGAAATTCTAATTGGACCATAAATCAACATATTAAAAAAATATTCAAAAATATACTGTCATGAATATGTGAATTTGCATCAAAAATGAGAATTTTACTTAACTTGATTGAATCCCACAAACCTCATTTTTTTACAGGAATGATAGGGAAGGTAAACCACAACTTTCAAAACCTATCTCTTTGAGCAAATAAAAGAAAAACATTTTTTTCTCTTCCAAGAAGCATTTGACAGTTTTTCAAGTGTCCTAGAATGGTAACCAGAGATGTCCATAACGATAACCTATTGAGGAGGAATAAGATAGAGCATTTCCTTGAAATAATCCTCATTTGCTTTCGTATTTGCGTGATAATAACTAGTTTTATTTTAATGAAATAAATATAATAAATAAATAAAATATCTAGAACACAAATATTTTCTTTTAATATTCAGTTGTCATCAATGCTATATATTATATTATTAATATGATGAGAATTTGTTAATAGGAGAAAATATTGGTGAAAAAGAAATATACTCGTAACCTTCCTGTATGTTTGTCCCTGCCCTGAGCCAATAAAATTATTATAGTGGTTTTATTATCTTTTGCTAAAAAAAACGTTTTTTTATATAAATAATATTATTTTTCTGAAATGGAAAGCCGGTGTTGCGCTTATGGAATATATGAATCTGGGTTAAAATACATGATTTACAACTTTAGACTTTTAATAATACTATTTTATTAACGTAATAATATTGGCTGATATGTTAATAACGTTACATGTGAAATAGCTCATAGATACATGTTGTCCTTAAGGACGCTGACCATCCGTCGACGCACGGGATCGACGGATCTAACCAGCTAAGAGCTGATCAAAAGCGCCCATGTGAAACTGTTTATTTAAAAATGCGTACTTCGTGACAGTCAGTACTGACCATACGCTCCATGTAAAACGGCACTTATACCTTTAGAGTATAAGTAAAAATACCCGTGCATGACCTAAATTGATTATTGCTAGGTTTGCCGAGAATATCGAGAAAAAGGTATAGATTTTGGTATTTTGAATAACTGGGTTAAATGATAACTGGAATAAAAAATAATAGAAGAATAATGAGTAGTAACCACAAACGAAAACATTTCTATCTAAATATTAAGTAAATTTCTAGGTATTATGTTTTTCTTCCCTATAATTTTAATAATATTAGCCTTCCTAACAGTTTTTGATCAAATATTTTCAAATAGATTGCTAAATCACAATAGAACAATAAGCGCAATTTAATTGAAAATAGATTGTTAAATTTAAATTACTAGAAATTTTAACCATATTGCAAACTAACTAATTAATTTGTACTTACCAGAAAATTGCAGCGTACCCAGCGATGATATTGCCACAGTGGTAATTTATGCAACATGATAAAAGCAACAACTTGGATGCTAAATATTCCAGGCATTTTATTGAATGTAGTATTACTAAAGGTTACATCAATACAAGGTGTCCATCTATAAAGTATCAAATTTTAACAGGTTATAACTCAAAATCGAGTAGAGATATTAAGATGCGGTTTTCACTGGATTTCTTAGAATTCAAGTCTTCAATATTTCCTTGAAAATTGCAAAAAAAAAGTTTTTTCTAATGCAGTTTAAGGGCTTATTTGAAATAGAACACCTGTATTTCTAACACTCATTTAGAAGCTTGATCCTCCCCCTTTCTAAAAACGTACACAGACAACAACTAATCTACATTAATTTTATTAGAAACAGTTTTCTCTTGGAAGAAAAATGGTTCATAAATTTTTGTTTGTGACGCACCACACCTTACATTTAACTTAGGGTTATGTGTTTCAAACTCGTTGTAAGCTTTGGGTTCTTTGCCACCCAACGTTTTCAGGTGAAACATTGCTTCACCTGACATTTTTTGACAAAAGTGTCAGATTATTATTAATTATGTACGTGATTCAAAAATGTAGCATAACAAGAAATTGTGCGTTGAAATTATTATTGCAAAATTTTTATAAAGAACAAATTTCACCTATTTTACGAACTACTCCACAATAGTATAGCAGGAACGGTCCTGCGACACCTCGACGGCATCTTGACCAACGATCGGTCCCAGGAGCTCTTCGGCTCACCTGCCTGCAAGAAGTGTTTACCTGTCAACTTTTGTGCACCTGTCTTAAGCGTGATACCTGGTTTGCACAGGTAGCTGTTATTTACCAAAAAATTCCAAGAAGCGAGCTTCGACGAGCCTGTTAATTAAAATTAATGTTCGACGTAAGACTAGAGGTCAGGTTCGCAGATAAGAAAAGATCGAGGATGTAGATAAGGAGATGTTTGTGTAGTATTAAGATGAGCAATGTTTGAATAAATACGTAAAATATTTGTTTTTCGAAAAATACCGAGAATAGCTTGTTTTCATTAATGTGTTCGACGCCGTAAGACCAAAGGTCAGGTTCGCAGATAAGAAAAGGTCGAGGATGTAGATAAGGAGATCTTTGTGTAGTATTGAGATGAGCAATAATAATGTTTTAATAAATAATATTTGTTTGTTAACGTATAGGTGATTAAAAAATAATAGCACACGCCTTCTATAAATGAATAATTCCTAATTAACACGGGGACTTGGACTATGCTATACAGTAATGACGGATGAATATTAAATCAAATTAAGTATTTATTGACTAAACTATGACTATTATTTAGATAAAGATTCATACTGTGTACCAAAATATTACAAATATTTAAGGTTTATCAGTTATTGTAATTCTTCATTTAATTAATCTACTGCGTATTAAGCATTGTCAAATATTGTGCAACGTTTTTCAATGGTCTTATCTACGTGCAAAAGCTGATGTATTATTATGAAATGTTGTGCAACATTCTATACAGGTGTGCCAGATATTTTCGAAATAAAAACATTTATCTTGAATATAAGCCTGTAGAACTAAAAGACATTTTTAGTGTACATTCCACTGTTTACAGCACTGGTCAGAGAGAATTAGGAGACATTCTTAGTGTAAATTCTACGGTTTACAGTACATGTCAAATTACATATTTATTATAATAAGACTCTGTACGTACACAAAATGGATTTTGAAAGAATTCAAATTTTATGTCAAATATGTAATTACATTCCACTGTTTACAGCACTGGTCAGAGAGAATTAGGAGACATTCTTAGTGTAAATTCTACGGTTTACAGTACATGTCAAATTACATATTTATTATAATAAGACTCTGTACGTACACAAAATGGATTTTGAAAGAATTCAAATTTTATGTCAAATATGTAATTGTTTAGTTGAAAAAAAAAATAATAATAAACCCTTTAAACATAGAGTAAAGTTATTAAAATTTTGTGATACTTGTTTAGTGAATTATGTATTTGGTGTAAATAGTATTAGGTCTATGATTTTAATGTCAAAATAGAACAGTACAAAAATATTGAAATTAAAATGTAAAAAAAACTACTACGGTTTATTTTATGTGTTGTTAGTTTTACTTAGTGGGTCTCGTAACTTGGACTATGGCAGGAGAAAATTCAATTTTGTGTCTTGATATCCAAGGATTTAATTGTGCCTCTGGGTTTATTCCAAAAGAACTAGCTGTGTATGATGGAACACGTTGTTCAAATTTTCTTTTCAAACCACCATATAACAAAAGCATGTTAAAAAGCCAGGATTTAAAAACGATATCTTATCTAGAAAACTCATATCATGGTCTAATATGGGAGTCTGGTTTAGTAGACTTGAACGAAATAGCAAATGTCTTAGAACATGTGATGAGAAGATATGATGCCCCAAAAATATACGTCAAAGGAGATGAAAAGGTGAATTTTTTAAGAAAATTTATAAGGACGGAAAGAATTTTTAAAATACCGCTGGAAAGTGAACCGAAACTAAGCGAGTTTAAGAAAGTTGCCGAATGTCACTTTCACAAGGATCCATATGGCACTACTTGGCATTGTGCACTATCAAACGCTAAGTTATTATATAATTATAAATACTGTTTTTATGTTTAAAGATAAATAAATTATTTGTAGAAAACATGTAAAATTTTTTTTTATTATTAAGTCACTCTACATTATTTTTATCTATCCAACTATTAACCATTTTACAAATACTCTATTGTTTTTACGTTTCAACACTTTTTCTGCATCTTGAAGTAGGTATGTCACTGGATTTGTAAGTTGAACTTTTTTTTTAATATAAATTCGGTTTGGATTTATAAAAATTTGTAGTTATAGTGTGTTATGAGTATAGGTGTTTTAAATAAAAAACGTAACATATTTTAATATTTTATTTAATATTATCAGATGATCCGAAATCTTTATTTCCCCTTAATGTCTCAAAAAGAATACTGATAGTCGATACAAAAGTGCAATTAATAGATTTTTTGATGATGATTTGTGCAATTTTGTCTGATTTACAAATTTTAAATGCGATATTTGAATGATTAAACAAAACTATAAATACATTCTTGCTCAATGATGCCCGCTCCGACTTCGATTCCATATTTGTAGCTTAGGCCCGATCTTGAATAGATATCAGCGTAGAATCCATGTGGTATTTCAATTTGTATGCCTGTGTCAATTTTTGTCCTTGATGATGGTTCAATGGTGTGGTCTTCTACGCTGAAAAGATCGAATCCAGCCGCTTCAGAGGTAAATTGTCTAGGAGCTAGAGCCTCTGGGTGTGTTTTTTCTTAATTTGATCTGAAAAAAAAATGTAAATTTAGTTATTATATGAAGTAAATATTGGTATTCAACAAATTTATTAATTTAATAGCTGCCTGGATATTTGGTTGTGTTGTTGTTGTTGATGATGAGAATGATGTTTTATTCGTTCTAATCTACGAAATTCTTTTTTTACACTTTTTGAAGCACCTATCGGACTTTGTCGCAGGACCAAATGGTTGTAATGGATAGGATTATAACTTTCGAATGTTCCATCTTCATCCCAACTAGAATCAACCAATTGTGATGATAATGATGGTACTGCTGTTTTTGTTGTTGTTGTTGTTGTTTGTGCTGCTGTCAACGATGACGACGACGACGACGACGACGATGATGATGGTGCATCAAAAAGATCGGTTCTTGGTGTAGTCATTTTTTTTTCGATTTATTCTAAAAAAAATAGAAAATAGTAATTTTTATGTATATCCTATTTATTATAATTTTTGATATATTTAATTTTTTAGAATATAGTTACCTTTTGATATTATTGTTTACTTTTTGTTCTAGGTGCTTTATTCGAAACAGATAATAGATAAATTAAAAAAATTAAAAAGGTGAATATTGTTTTTTTAATTAGGTAAATTTTAGTTTTAAGGAAATTCCCATTTTTTGTCTAATTAAATGTACAAACTGTATGTAATTTTGATACAATCATTTTTTGATTAACATTATTACAAGTATTCTTAAAAATACATTGATAATAGTTATCAAAAGTTATTGTTTTAAGTGCAGTTTTATTAATTCCCTTTGCTTTTTTAATAATGTTATAATTTTGAATAAAATTATCAATTTCTTTTAAATCTATTCCTTGATTTTTAATTTTTTTATATCTTGTTCTAATTCCATTTGTTTTTTATATACTTTTATAGAATACGTTTTAAATTTGAGACCTATAAATTCTAACATAATTGTTCCATTTAGTTCATCTTTCATTAATCCTAAAACTTTTTATTTTTTAAGGGCATATTATATATAAGTTGTTATAAGGATAATCTGAAATAAATGAATATCTTCTTTAATATGTTGATAGATATCGTTAACGAAATAAAAAGATATATTAATGAATCGGTATCTGTATACAAAAGTTTTGCGTTAGATCCAAATTTATTTTTTATATAGTTATAACGTTTTTTTTTTGACAGATCCAAAAAAATGCTAAAACCTACAAATATTGGTTTATTTATTTTTACTTCTAATCGTGACATTTCGATAAGAACAATGCCATTAGAAATACAAGTACAACTATGAAAGTTTGGTTGTGAAATATAAAAATTTGCTCCATATCTACCACTCCATCTTGTTACTAACTTAATATCTTTATGTTTGCGTACGTTTTCTATGGTTTTTCCAAAGAATGCATTATTTAATAACTTAAAAAATTTTCTTTCAAAATCATTTTCACTTTCTTTTCGTAAATTTGTATTTAAATCAATATATTTTTTTAACCAACAAGATTGATCAAATTTAATACTTTATCTATTTCTATAATTTTTAATCCTAATTGTAAAGCTTGTTTTAAATTTCGATAATGAATTACATAATTTTTTTTAATAAAAAATGTAGTTAGCAATTTTGGAAGTTTTGATTTTGGTGGACATAAATGTTCCGGACAAAGTGGTAAATCTTTATGTAACTGAAAAAGTTCTTTAGGATATTCTATATCAACTTCAAATATATATCCAATGACGCTATCGTCAGCAATATTTAAAATAATATTAGGTGTAAAATTATTTGGATTACTGCATTTAAACTTTTTTAGAGGTAATGGTAAACTCATTGCTGCACCATATGAATTATTAACATCAAAATACATTAAATAGGATTGAGTTAATTTTGAATCGTAAGATGTTTCCATATATCTATTATTAGCTTTACCATATCTATTCGAACATTGAGATATACCTCCTCGAATACCTCTTTCGATAAATAAAAGCATATCAATGTCAGTTAGTAGTAGTTCTAATTCGATACCTTGAGACAAAACAATTATTTGATAAGTTAGACCTGGAACTGTATAGGTCCACGATGCATCTAGTTCGTATGTTGTTAGGCACATATCTCTAAAGTTTTCTAAAAATATCAGCCAAAAGTAAAACTTCAGTTTTAAGGTATAATTCTGCATATTCTTGTAAATTTTTAATATTAAAAGTATTCATCTTGTGAAAATTTTTTTACCACTAATGGAACTATAAAAAGATTCTATTTTCGGTAATGTTGCGTCTTAATTTTTTCCAATAATCTAAATATCCATATGGAAAAAACTCCTTTACGTGATAGTAATTCAAATTCGTTATTTGAAGTATAAAAACTTTTAAGAATATTTTATATCATTAGGTAAATAAGAGGATAAACTGTTAATACTGGAAGACATAAATCTATAAGAAACCAGAAATTTAAAATTAATGTTTGTATTTTCTATATATTTTGTAAAAGAAATATTTTTTTTTATTAATGGGTAATAAAATAATTTTTCCCTTTACATTAAGACTGAGTGCTTTAATTAAGCAATGACTATCGTAGCCGGAGAGAGATTGTGGAATAATACAGGTATCATGGGGTCAGTTTCGCAGATAACAAAAGGTCAAGATGATTACAAGATGAATGAGTAGCACCACGAAACTGAAAATGATCTCTAACTTTTTTTTCATCGAATGCAAAAATGGTTTTTTACAAATAAAACAATGAGGTACAGAATAAAATGTATGTAATTCTTCTTTGTTTAAAGGTTTTATTGGAATTATATTTGTAAAAATTTTGTCAACTTGGTATGCAATATTCTCAAGTTCTTTTACACACCATTCAATGCAATCTTTTCCTGTAAATATTTTAAAATATGATAGAGTTATTATATTTAAAATAATATGTAATGCTGAAAGCTTTATGTTCTTGATATATTGTAGTAGTAGTAATAGTAGACTTTGAATTAATTGTGTTTGTATTTAATTTCTCTAAAATACTTTCTAAATCAGCATAAATTGCAAGGAACTCTTTGTTTAAATTTAAAATTTGTAAATTTTTAAAATATTGTTATCTTCAGATGGTAAAGTTATTTTGGTTTTATTCATAGTTTTACAACAAATTAAATGTTTTTGAAGATTTTCTTCAGTTTTAAAATGATTTAAACATCTTTCACAAAACCATTTTTTGTGACTTATATTACCCATTTGTTGGTTTAATACACGTGATAGATCTTTAATTAAAGCAAAATTATATATATTTGTATAGTTATTTTCATCATTAAAATAATCTATTTTATTATTACAAGGAATCATTAATAAATTTATTTTTAGAGAATAATTTTGTTGACTTGAACACAGTGGAACAATTTGAGATTTTTTTTATAGTGAAAATGTTAATTGATAATTTATTTAATATTTCAAATTTTAATATACATTTAATGCATATGGGAAATTCAATGTTATCATACTTTATTACATCTCTAAAATGAGGATAAAATAATGTTCTGTTTATATTTTTGTTTTTTTTTTATCACTTACTGGATATAAAGCACAAACAATTGACCATAAAAAACAATATTGATCATTATTTTTAATGTTAATAATTCCTTTGTATTTTTAAGAAATTGAGGTATTTCTGTGTAAGTTGAAAGGTCAACATTTATAGGGGTAAAATTAGTTATATTTACTTTTAAATGTAACATTTCGTATAACGCAAAACCAGAATCTCTTTCTTGAAATTCTTCCAATTTTTTTAAAATTTTATTTTTCACATTTTCAGTATACCAATTTTTTTTAGATTAGTATTATTGTCAATAATTTCGTTTTTTGTGGAAAAATGTTTTATATCAGTTTCCAAATTATGTGGTTAATAATAAATATTCATCTTTTTTTTGATTAATCTGCTTACCTGCTTGCTTTTATGTAACACTTTATTGACCAACTGATCAAGAGTCTGTAAGCTAATTTCAGAATTAACATCCATTTTTATAATGCACTGAAGTCTATTAGAATATTTGAATAGGGAATGGTTAATTTGAAGTTATTGTCTAATATATACTGCATGAATTTAAATTAAGTA
Source organism: Kuschelorhynchus macadamiae (assembly GCA_030620095.1). NCBI lineage: Eukaryota > Metazoa > Arthropoda > Insecta > Coleoptera > Curculionidae > Kuschelorhynchus > Kuschelorhynchus macadamiae. Next base: position 92,326 of record JAUTXW010001368.1, read on the forward strand.
TAATTGATGCAATACTTTATTTATTATATCGTAATACGACGCAGTTCCTTCTTCTACAAGGTTATTAAAGTTTTTTGCATATACCATAGAAAAAATCAGCAACTTTCAAAGAAAATCAAAATAAATAAGACAAGTTCGAAAAAGTGACTATCAAAAATTTTATCTAGACCGGCTTCGTTTTGAAATAAAAATGAAAGAATGTGAAAGTGTACTTGAAAAAATTCTAAATACAGAACAAAGATATAAAATATACAATGAAAGGATAAATATATTAAATAAGTTTAAAAAATAAGTAAGTTCCTGTTAAATAAATATAACTTGAACAAAAAAATAACTTACTGAAACAGTTGATTCATGACAACTAAAGCCATTTTTAACGGAAAATTAATTTTATCTTTTACCAATACCACGATTGTAGATGGTGTCGTAGACATTTTTTCTTTTTGATTTTAAAACTTTTTAATTATAAAAAAATATATTTATATATAGAACTATTAAAATGTAAAAAACTAACTCCGCATCCAGTCGTTCAGTTAGAATTTATATAACATCGAAAAAAAAATTAGAGATTTTGACGAAGACGACGATCAAAGTACTCATTAATTTCGAAGGAAATTTTCCACAAAATTTGCTACGTTACATATTGGAATACTACGTCTATAGTAAATGCTCTTTATGTTTTATCATAATTACGAGCATAAATAGCAATATGCAACGTGACTTGTATTATAACTGAAAATAAAAATGCAAAGGTCGTGAACGTGACCTATATTTGATAAAACATGTTTTTGGTGCAACGTGACTTTTATCTTCTGGAAAATTTTACATATAAATGATTATACCATGCTACTTTGTGTATGTGTGTGTTGTAAATAGAAATGACGCGAATGATTGATAAGAGTTTTGTAGATAAATTATCATGCACATACCGAACCTGTCGAGTACATCGCTCTTGTTATTGTATATCATTTTCAAGTGAGGCGGTCCGAAAACCTGAAATGGTAAGTAGATTACTTAAAAGAAAAGAAGACTACCAAACGCATATTCGTTATCTAAAAAAAAAACAATGGCAATTGTACGCCTTTAAAATGTGTTAATTTAAAAACACTTTTTATTACGTTTTAAATTGCATTTAAAAATACTAAGGCTCTGTTGAAAAGAAAATTAGTTTTGGAAGATTTGGATTCCTGTTTTAATGGGAGAGTAAATAAACTAGGAAATTTAGTTTCAAACATATTATTTTTGAAAAAATATAAATTTTAAGATAAATATATTTCTTATGAAATGTTTAATAAAATAACACAAAAAACTCAAACCTCTCCTAATTTATAAGGACAAAACCATTACTTACATTTACATATGCAACTACGCAGTAGAAATGATTACTTAATTTGTAAATAGAATATATTTTTTATATAAGGTGTAAAAACTTATTTCTTTAATTGTGGCTTAGCTTGTTAACTTTAATATTTTGGATTCACTGTAATTATTTTATGTATTATAATAAAATCTAATTCACTGCAACAACTTAAAAAATATGTATATACCTAGATCCCTATTCAACTATTCTAATAGACTTCAGTCCATTATAAAAATGGATATTAATTCTGAAATTAGCTTACAGACTCTTGATCAGTTGATCAGTAAATTGCTACATAAAATCGAGCAGATAAGCAGATTAATTAAAAAAAAGATGAATATTTATTTTGAATAAAATATTTAAATAAAATAATAAAATTAATTAGTAACTGTCGAAAAAAAAGTAAATCAAAATGTATTGCAAATTTTTTAAAAATTGAATCAAGTTTAACTTATTTAACAAATTATAAGGAAAATTTTAAAAATCAAAAAAGAATAAAATTTAGTCGTTCTGCTCTATTTAAAAATAATAAAAAAAAATTTATTATGGCAAGATATTGAATCGTGTTTTCAGGAACGGATACGAACAGGTGCTATTATAAACTTAAATATTAAAGGTCCAACAATTTTTTTTAAATATATAAAATAAAAAAAATCTATTAAAAAATATTATATTTTCCACAAGTTTATTCCAACAATTTTTTTAAATAAAACATTTTTAAAAAGTTGGAAGAATTTCAAGAAAGAGATTCTGATTTTGCGTTATACGAAATTTTACATTTAAAAGTAAATATAAATAATTTTACCCCTATAAATGTTGACTTTTCAACTTACACAGGAATACCTTAATTTCTTAAAAATACAAAGGAATTATTAACATTAAAAATAATGATTAATATTGTTTTTTATGGTCAATTGTATGTGCTTTATATCCAGTAAGTGGTAAAAAAAAAAACAAAAATATAAACAGAACATCATCTTATCCTCATTTCAGTGAGGTATTAAAGTGTGATAACATATTAAATAAATTATCAATCAACATTTTCACTATAAAAAAATCTCAAATTGTTCCACTTTGTTCAAGTCAAAAAAATTATTGTCCAAAAATAAATTTATTAATGATTCCTTGTAATAATAAAATAGATTATGTTAATGATGAAAATAACTATACAAATATATATCATTTTGCTTTAATTAAAGATCTAACACGTGTATTAAACCAACAAATGGGAAATATAAGGTTTTGTGAAAGATGTTTAAATCACTTTAAAACTGAAGAAAATCTTCAAAAACAATTTAATTTGTTGTAAAACTACGAATAAAACCAAAATAACTTTACCATCTGAAGATAACAATATTTTAAAATTTACAAATTTTAAAATTAAACAAAGAGTTTTTTTTGCAATTTATGCCGATTTAGAAAGTATTTTAGAGAAAATAAATCCAAACACAATTAATTCAAAGTCTACTACTACTACTACAATATATCAAGAACATAAAGCTTTCAGCATTACATATTATTTTAAATGTTTGTATAATAATTCTTTATCGTATTTTAAAATATTTACAGGAAAAGATTGCATTGAATGGTTCGTAAAAGAACTTGAGAATATTGCATACCAAGTTGACAAAATTTTTAATAATATAATTCCAATAAAACCTTTAAACAAAGAAGAATTACATAAATTTTATTCTGTACCTCATTGTTTTATTTGTAAAAAACCATTTGCATTCGATGAAAAAAAGTTAGAGATCGTTGTCATTTTACTGGTCAGTTTCGTGGTGCTACTCAATATCTTGTAATCATCTTGACCTTTTGTTATCTGCGAAACTGACCCCATGATACCTGTATTATTCCACAATCTCTCTCCGGCTACGATAGTCATTTCTTAATTAAAGCACTCAGTCCTAATGTAAAGGAAAAAAACTATTTTACCCATTAATAAAGAAAGATATATTTTTTTTACAAAATATATAGAAAATACAAATATTAATTTTAGATTTCTGGATTCTTATAGATTTGTGTCTCAATTTATCCTCTTATTTACCTAATGATAAAAAAATATTCCTAAAAGTTTTTATACTTCAAATAACGAATTTGAATTACTATCACGTAAAGGAGTTTTTTCCATATGGATATTTAGATTGCTGGGAAAAATTAAAAGACACAACATTACCGAAAATAGAATCTTTTTATACTTCCATTAGTGGTAAAAATATTTCACAAGATGAATATTGTTTTGCTCAAACCGTTTTTGGAATACTTTTAATATCAAAAATTCACAAGAATATGCAGAATTATACCTTAAAACTGACGTTTTTCTTTTGGCTGATATTTTTGAAAACTTTAGAGATATGTGTCTAACAACATACAAACTAGATGCATTGTGGACCTATACAGTTCCAGGTTTAACTTATCAAATTGTTTTGTCACAAGTTATCGAATTAGAACTACTACTAACTGACACTGACATGCTTTTATTTATCGAAAGAGGTATTCGAGGAGGTATATCTCAATGTTCGAATAGATATGGTAAAGCTAATAATAAATATATGGAAACATCGTACGATTCAAAATTAACTCAATCTTATTTAATGTATTTTGATGTTAATAATTCATATGGTGCAGCAATGAGTTTACCATTACCTCAAAAAAATTTTAAATGGAGTAATCCAAATAATTTTACACCTAATATTATTTTAAATATTGCTGACGCTAGCGCCATTGGATACATATTTGAAGTTGATATAGAATATCCTAAAGAACTTTTTCAATTACATAAAGATTAACCACTTTGTCCAGAACATTTATGTCCACCAAAATCAAAACTTCTAGAATTGCTAACTACATTTTTTATTAAAAAAAAATTATGTAATTCATTATCGAAATTTAAAACAAGCTTTACAATTAGGATTAAAAATTATAAAAATAGATAAAGTATTAAAATTGGATCAATCATGTGGGTTAAAAAAATATATTGATTTAAATACAAATTTACGAAATGAAAGTAAAAATGATTTTGAAAAAAAAAGGTTTAAGTTGTTAAATAATGCATTCTTTGGAAAAACCATAGAAAATGTACGCAAACATAAAGATATTAAGTTAGTAACAAGATGGAATGGTGGATATGGAGCAAATTTTTATATTTCACAACCAAACTTTCATAGTTGTACTTGTATTTCTGATGACATTGTTCTTCTCGAAATGTCACGATTAGAAGTAAAAATAAATAAACCAATATTTGTAGGTTTTGGCATTTTTTTGGATCTGTCAAAAAAACGTTTCTTTATGACTTTCATTATAACTATATAAAAAATAAATTTGAATCTAACGCAAAACTTCTGTGTACAGGTACCGATTCTTTAATATATCATTTTTTTTTCGTTGACGATATCTATCAACATATTAAAGAAGATATTCATTTATTTGATACTTCAGATTATCCTTATAACAACGTATATAATATGCCCTTAAAAAATAAAAAAATTAGGATTAACGAAAGATGAACTAAATGGAACAATTATGTTAGAATTTATAGGTCTCAAATCTAAAACATATTCTATAAAAGTATATAAAACACAAATAGAATTAGAAAAAGATATAAAAAAAATGAAAAATCAAGAAATAGATTTAAAAGAAATTGATAATTTTATTCAAAATTATAACATTATTAAAAAAGCAAAGGGAATTAATAAAACTGCACTTAAAACAGTAACTTTTGATGACTATTATCAATGTATTTTTAATAATACTTGTAATAATGTTAATCAAAAAATTATTGTATCAAAATTACATGAAGTTAATACATTTAATCAGACAAAGGTTGCTCTAAATCCTTACGACGATAAAAGAATAGTCAATTACAAATATACAAATATTTTACCATGGGGATTTCCTTAAGACTAAAATTTACCTAATTAAAAAAACAATATTCATATTTATTATCTGTTTCGAATAAAGCACCTAGAACAAAAAGTAAACAAAAATATAAAAAATTAAATATATAAAAAAATATTATAATAAATAGGATATACAAAAAAATACTATTTTTTTTTATTTTTTTTAGAATAAATCGAAAAAAAAATGACTACACCAAGAACCGAACTTTTTGATGCACCATCATCATCGTCGTCGTCGTCGTCATCGTTGACAGCAACACCAACAACAACAACAACAACAGTACCGAAAATAAAACATCAAACCGAAACCCCAAAATCAACATCATTATCATCATCAACAACAACAAAACCAAATTTCCAGGCAGGTATTAAATTAATAAATTTGTTGAATAGCAATATTTACTTCATATAATAACTAAATTTACATTTTTTTTCAGATTAAATAAGAAAAAACACATCCATAACTCTGAAGCGGCTGGATTCGATCTTTTCAGCGTAGAAGACAACACCATTGAACCATCATCAAGGACAAAAATTGACACAGGCATACAAATTGAAATATCACAAGGATTCTACGCTGAAATCCATTTAAGATCGGGCCTAAGCTACCAATATGGAATCGAAGTCATTGATCAAGAATGTATTGATAGTTTTGTTTAATCGTTCAAATATCGCATTTAAAATTTGTAAATCAGACAAAATTGCACAAATCATCATCAAAAAAATCTATTAATTGAACTTTTGTATCGACTAACAGTATTCTTTTTGAGACATTAAGAGGAAATAAAGGTTTCGGATCATCTGATAATATTAAATAAAATATTAAAATATTTAATGTTTTTTTATTTATAAAACCTCTACGCATAACATACTATAACTACAAATTTTTATAAATCCAAACCGAATTTATATTAAAAAAAGTTCAACTTACAAATCCAGTGACATACCTACTTCAAGATGCAGAAAAACAAGACATCAAAGGAGGATTCTTTGAACTTCAATTGCAAAAAGTTAAATATCCAGACATGTATTTAGTTGGAAAAGTGTTAAAACGTAAAAATAATAGAGTATTTGTAAAATGGTTAGGTTTCAGTGATAAGGATAATAGTTGGATAGATAAAAATAATGTAGAATGACCTCACTTCACTCTCCAGCGGTATCTTATAAATTCTTTCCGTACTTATAAATTTTCTTAGAAAATTCACATTTCCATCTCCTTTGACGTATATTTTTGGGGCATCATATCTTTTTATCACATGTTCTAAGACATTCGCTATTTCGTTCAAGTCTACTAAACCAGACTCCCATATTAGACCATGATATGAGGTTTCGAGATAAGATATCGTTTTTAAATTCTGGCCTTTTAACATGCTTTTATTATATGGTGGTTTGAAAAGAAAATTTGAACAACGTGTTCCATCATACACAGCTAGTTCTTTTGGAATAAATCCAGAGGCACAATTAAATCCTTGGATATCAAGACACAAAATTGAATTTTCTCCTGCCATAGTCCAAGTTACGAGACCCACTAAGTAAAACTAACAACACTTAAAATAAAACGTAGTAGTTTTTTTTTACATTTTAATTTCAATATTTTTGCACTGTTCTATTTTGACATTAAAATCATAGACCTAATACTATTTACACCAAATACATAATTCGCTAAACAAGGATCACAAAATTTTAATAACTTTACTCTATGTTTTAAGTGTTTATTAATATTTTTTTTTCAACTTAACAATTACATCTTTGGCATAAAAATTATATTCTTTCAAAATCTATTTTGTGTAACGTACAGAGTCTTATTATAATAAATATATAATTTGACATGTACTCTAAACAGTAGAATTAACACTAAAAATGTCTCCTAATTCTGCCTGACCAGTGCTGTAAACAGTGGAATGTGGTCTAAAAATGTCTTTTAGCTCTACAGGCTTATATTCATTATAAATGTTTTTATTTCGAAAATATCTGGCACATCTGTATAAAATGTTGCACAACATTTCATAATAATACATCAGCTTTTGCACGTAAATAAGAACATTGAAAAATGTTGCGCAATATTTGACAATGCTTAATACGCAGTAGATTAATTAAATGAAGAGTTACATTAACTGATAAAGCTTAAATATTAGTAATATTTTGGTATACAGTATGAATCCTTATCTAAATAATAGTTATATTTTAGTCAATAAATACTTAATTAGATTTAATATTCATGCGTCATTACTGTATAGTATAGTCCAATGTTAATTAAGAATTATTCATTTATAGAAAGCTTACATATATATTAATTATGTGTGCTATACATATTTTTTAATCACCTGGTATACGTTATTATTCTAAACAAATCTTATTTATTAAAACATTATTATTGCTCATCTCAATACTACACAAAGATCTCCTTATCTACATCCTCGATCTTTTCTTATCTGCGAACCTGACATTTAGTCTTACGTTTTCGAACACATTAATGAAAATAAGCTATTCTCGGTATTTTTCGAAAAACAAGTATTTTACGTATTTATTCAAACATTGCTTATCTCAATACTACACAAACATCTCCTTATCTACATCCTCGACCTTTTCTTATCTGCGAACCTGACCTTTAGTCTTACGTCGAACATATTTTATTAATAACAGCTACCTGTGCAAACCAGGTATCACGCTTAAGACAGGTGCACAAAAGTTGACAGGTAAACACTTCTTGCAGGCAGGTGAGGCGAAGAGCTCCTAGAACCGATCCTTGTTTAAGATGCCATCGAGGTGTCGCAGGGCCGCCCCTGCTATACTACTAGAGTCTGTAAATTAATTTCTGCAACGGGCAATTTTGCTCTTGGATCTTATCGATGCGCATACATACTTTTGCGTACCGGTGAGCATATTTGGCTTTATCTCATTTCAACTTCACATCTGTTATAGATGTCGTTTCTTTTAACGAACACGCACTGTGCTTCGACCGCCATCCGTCGAGCTTTTGAGGGTTAAATTATAATGACTTTTAAAATGGGGTTTTCAGAAACTACTGTCTCACTAATTTGAAGAGATTTTGTAAAAATAAGTAAAATTACCTTTCACCACCCTTTAAGATTAATTTTTAAAAGCCAGTGAAAATAGAATTACCCTAAAATATCATTTCACTACTTTTTACTTTCGTCTAGAAAATCCAGAAATTGATTTTTAGATATCTATTTTTAGAATATCATTAGTTTAAGTAGATATTTTAAAAAAAGTAAAATCACATCTCCCTCTTTTCATCTTCTTAAGCATCCTTTTAAACATGAAATGTCGAAAAATCCAGAATATGATTTTTAAGTTATTATTTCTGCAAACCGTTGTAAAAAGAGTAAAAATACATTTCACGTCTTTAAAAGTGGAATTTGAAAAAATCAGAAATTAGTTTCTAGATAAATATTTTTGAAAGCCATTGACAAAAGGGTTATTTAAGGAACTCATTTACTTCTAAATACATATAATGAAACGTTTCAGTTGGTTTTTAATAATTATTAAGCCGCTAACAAAAGAATTGTTGTGGTGGGCGTAGGATGGAGGTGTGGCTGTGGGTGGATAAAGAAAACTTAATTGCAGAGCGGTGGGGATGAGAAAATAATTTTTTGAAGGTATTCTAATTTGTTTTGTAAGGTAGAACTTACAAACGTTTTTTTTCACACAAGAGAAAACTCATATTATGAGAAAAATTTATTTTTGAAATTCTTTGTAAACATAAAGTTCAAAACTATTACTGTACACTCGAAATAAGAAGGGGTAAAATTACGATTAAGCACTGTAGGGTGTACAGGGTGTCTGGTCATATTTTAAACGGCACTGTTATTATTTTTTATTATTTATTAGTTATGAAAAAATTTAAATTCAAAAGTTTTTGGATTTTATCGGAACCGTTAGAATTTACAAAAAAAGACGAACAAAAGATGATTGGAAAGTTAACAAATGATCATCAACTTCGTTATTTTAAATGAGGCAGCTAGTATAATATTATTTCAGTACATAAATCTCTTCTTCCTGATTGTAAATATACCAGATTTGATACCTTTATTTTTGAAAACAACTGATAAAAATACTGCAATAAGAAGCAACTTGTAAGAGAGACGGAGGACGCTCCTCTAGATAGTGGAGTTAATGGGAATACATTGCCCCTTGTAGCAGGGTTTTTCTCATATTTTCCGGGAATCTTTAAAAATAAAGGTATCAAAACTTGTACATCTATATTCAGCAGGAAAAGACCCATTTGACGGACATTTATTATAGAGGGTTTTTAATTTAGAATAACAAAGTTGACATTCATTGCGTAACTTGCCTTCTTTGTTTTTGAAGTACAGGGCACAATTGAAAACGGACACTTTCCGAGCACCCTTCTTGGTTATAATACAAGCAAATGAAAAAGTATAATCGGTTTATTATAGAGTTTTTTACTTAGAATGCAATGGCGTACGTGTTTTTTTTTAAGGGTCTCAAATACTGAGTTACAAAACTAAACTGGTATTTTTTTAAATAATCATCCTGTATGCTTTAAAGCAACTAAAGAGATCCTTTTTTGCTTTTCAAAAATATAAATATATTTTGAATAATAAACCTGTAATTTGGAATTATTAACAAAATAAATAATCATCCTGTATGCTTTAAAGCAACTAAAGAGATCCTTTTTTGCTTTTCAAAAATATAAATATATTTTGAATAATAAACCTGTAATTTGGAATTATTAACAAAATAATAACATTTTTAAAATTTGGCTGTGGCTGTAGGTACGCGGTGGAAAACAAAAGCTTTAATGACAACTATTAGTGTCTTGAACTTATGTCGAAATCTGATTGTTGTGCAGTGCTTTTCGAAAATTATGACTTGTTAGTTTGGTTTATTCAATGTAAAGAAAAAGCAAATGAAACTTCTGAATTATATTTAAATAAGTGAGTCCTCAGTGGTTTATTACTATTTTTTAAAACAAGTTTCATGTTTTATTCAAATGGATACCCTGATTTTTTTAAGAATCAACATTACAAGAAAAGATTGTAGATGGCGCTGTGTGTAGGCTGTATTTGCAGAGGCAGATCCAAAAATTCTAATTATTAATGTTAGATTGAGTTTTATTTTTCTAAATAGACGTTCAGGAGGTGCATAATAGTGCGTGGCTACCCCTGGCAGAGACAGTTTTGTCCAATTGCTGTGATCAAACCGATAACCTGCTAAAATGTTTTTTGTGTCGTTTCGAGGTCAGTTTCCCTTGCGTGTGAATTAAACATCGTTTTATCAGACAACGATTTAGAAAAAATAAAAGACATTTTCACAGATCGTTTTCTGCAGAGTGTGGCGGAGAAGGTTGTACTAATCCTTGATAAAAAATATGAGACGAAATTGAAAGATCAGGATCAACGTATTACTAAACTTCAGCAACAAGTGGAAAGCCTTAAGAAAGACAAACGTGAAATGCAAGAGTCTACTGATAATCAAGTACAAGCTTCTCGTAATTTAAATATAAGAGTATTAGGGGTTCTGCTCGAGAAAAACGAACATTTGCCTTCCAAAATCAAAGAATGGTCTAGGCAGATGTATGTAAATATCAGCAAGCGTGATCTGGAACAGTGCTATAGGGTTCACCCCTAAAATCCCACCAACAAACCTCCGGCAATACTTGCCAGATTTCACAACGATACGGAACGTTCCGCTGTTTTGAAAAATAATTTATTTATTTACTACAAAATTTGCTTTTTTTCAATTGTTTTAAATAACAGATGTTACTTTACTTTTCTGAATTAGTTTTAAATTGCGCTGGAAAGTTGTGGCTGCAACTCCGCATTTGTATTATGCTTACAAGCATACAGCTTTTTGTTTTGATTTACACTATCATAATATAATAAGTTTAGCTGTATTTCTATTTTATATTACTTCGTCCCTTTTTCTATTGGCTTCTTTTCCCACCTTAATATGGTTCTTTTTTTACTATGTTGCATTTTCCTCATTTAAATGTGAGGTCACTGACAAATAATTTCGATATTTTTAAAAATCATATTATTTTAAGTAATTACAGTGTAATTGCTATATTAGAAACATAGCTAACGGCAAATATGTCGGATGATGTTGTTGCTATTAATGATTACCGCTTTATTAGACAGAACAGGTTTGGGCGAGGTGAGGGTGTAGGAATTTACATTAAGAATGAATTTGTGTTTTCTATTCTGATCAGCGAGTGCAGGGATGCGATTGAACATAGAAAACTAAATGCAATAATGAGACTATTATTATTGGTTCTATTTATAAGCCTCTGTATACAAATTGTAACGAATTTTTGGCATATTTTGAGGATGTGCGTTGCGTTACGATTCTGCTCACGTTTCCCAGTTAAGTTACATACTTGACGATTTTAGCATGAAGCAATTAATTTTGTCACCCACAAGGGTTTCAAATTTTAGTTCCACTTTGATTGATTTGATCTATTTCCGTGCGGAAGGAGTGCAGGATATAGGGGTCAGGGATATTAGTATTTCTGATCATTTTTTAATTTATATTTCCCTTTACTTTGGATCTAATGATCCCCAAAATAAATCTTACAAATATAGAGCCTTTGATCATATAAACTTAAATAATTTCCAAACCGACCTAGAGAATTGCCCCTGGAATATCATTTATGACTTGACTGACATCGATGGTAAAGTACAATTTCTCACAGAAACCATATTGGATATCTTTAATAGACATGCTCCCCTAAAAGTACGTAGTACTGTTAGAAAGCCCTATTGCGCATGAATACCTGACAATATTAGATTTATGAAAAATTTTAGAAATCGAGCACTTGATGATTTTAGGCACACTAGACTGCCAGAGCAATGCAACTACGACAAACAAATCAGGAATTTGGTCATTTCTTCTATTAGAGCTGAGAAAAGACCGTACCTTAATCATAAATTTCAAAATTGTTTTTCAAAAGACCAATGTAAAGAACTAAAAAGACTGAATATTTTAAATAAAAAAAAAATAAACATATCATCACTTTTGGTTGTTCATTTATAATCCCTTATAAAACTCACATCATTAACAAAATTCGGGAGACTTATTTTCTAAAGACCCGGAAATTATCAAATGTCATAACTTTGCCTAAAATTAAAAACACTACTGAGTTTGAACAACTTCGATCTATTTCGATATATACGTTGTCTAAGATCTTGGAGAAAATTATGGAGACTCAAATGGTTTCTTTTATATCAAATAATAAATTCATACCAGAAAAAACAATCGGGGTTTAGAGCTGGCTATAGGTGCTCTACAGCAATTTCTGATATAGTGGACGACGTGGTAATAGAGTATGATTAAAACAGGGCCTCTGTTCTTATATTACTCGATTACACAAAAGCCTTTGAGATGTTGGATCATGGCAATTTATTTATTTAAAACATATAGGATTTAATGAAGCATGAGCGTTACTTGTATGATCGTTTTTTTCTGACAGAGCCCAGTGTGTAATCCTCGAGGGCGATTGATTAGGAAGACGTGGTATTGAGGCAGGTGTTCCTCAGGACAGTATATTGGGTCCCTTTCTTTACTGCATTTATACATTTAAATGTATAAGGTCTCTTGATCATTGCCAATATCACTTATATGCCGATGATACCCAACTTTACGCCTCGCTTAAGCCGGACATGGCTAAAACTATAAATCTTCAAATAAACTAGGACTTACACAATTTGCTCTCCGTCTCTAGTGATCACCTCTGAAAAATTAATCCAACTAAATCAGTAGCCATGTTATTTTGTACTGAGAATAAGACCTAAATTGGGATATAATTACATTCCTTTCAAAAACACAGCTAAAAACTTTGGTTTGATAATAGATAATAAACTAAAATGTATAAACCATATTACTGCTTGTCTAAACAAGGTATATTCCATGTTAAGACAAATCTATTTCCATGGACATTATCTCTCTCAAAAGACTAAATCCGTGCTGTGCGAGACTCTTAGTCTGTCCCACTTTAACTTTGCAGATACCATATACGGTCCTTTTCTAGACGTGGTGGATGTCAGGCGAATCCAGAATATACAAAATTGTTGCATCCGGTTAATAAATATAATAATAAACGAAATAAAACGCAGTCATAGAGAGTCACATAACCTGGCTGAATTGGGTTGGGTTGATATGATTCACCGTCGTAATATGCACTCGGTCTATTTTTTATAAGATTCTAAAATTTAAACGTCCTCCATATCTTCACAGAAAGCTCGTGTTTCGAACAGATGTTCATAACTTAAATATACGCAGACAGTTTCTTTCAACAGTACCGTCTATAAAGAATTTTTCAAAAAATCTTTTTCCTATCAAATTTTAACGAATAACTTTAAAATAAAAGATTTTTCCGCTTCAGTTATCACTTTCAAAAGAAAGATGAAGCGTGACTTATTTTCGCAACAAAATATTAATTTTACTGTATAGCAAAACTTAAAATCAGTGATCTCTTTCTCTTCCCCCCCCCTCTCTCTCTCTCTCTCGCTCTCTTTCATTTCGTTAACCTCCGTTACTCATCACCATATTTTATTTATTTTAAAATATATTATTATAGCTTCATTTACTAAGCAAGCTATTTTTAGGTAGGTTATCATTTAGTACCAAATTTAAATCTATTCTTTAAGTTTTTTCTTGTATTTATAAACATTTAAAATATTTTTTAAGCATGGAAATACTGGCTACAATAGCACCTTCTTTTTAGAAGGAAGCTGAATAAGTAGCCCTTTATTCCCAAATATTATTCTTACCTTTGTAACATTGTATGTTTTTCTCGAAATAATAAACCTATTATTATTATTATATGACACTTTTATGTGTGCGCGTCCAAAATTATATAACAAAGATAATCAAGAAACAGATAATGTTAATGTTTTGGCTTCTGTGGAGGCAAGGCATTCAAATTCATGTGGCATCGTAGAAAAACAAGTTGGTATTGGCAAGTCTCGCGTACATAGAATATTGACGAAATACAAATATCGAACTTATAAAAATCGTACACCATTTGCATCCTGGCGATGCCGGCCGAGGGAATTTTTGCAATTGGTATATTGAACAAATTCGAAATAATAATAACTTGGTAAGATCAATAATATGATCCGATGACTTTTTCAGTTCTGGCAACTTTAATCTCCATAACACTCCATTTTGCTCCGAAGAAAATCATCATGTCATTTTTGAAAGGGAAAAACAAGGAAGTTTTGGTTTTAGCGTGGCATGTTTTATTTTAGAAAGACGTATAGTAAATATCTCTGAGGAAGGTGTGGCAATGAATCGCTATTTAGGAATTCTTGAAGATGTTCTACCTGAATTACTTAAAAACGTACCTTTAAATCAACTAAACAACATTTACTTTCAACAAGATGGAGCACCTAGTCACAACTCTTATATTATTCACTTTTTTTGGATAATAATTTTCCTGAATGATGGATTGCCATTCATGGACTGATAAGATGGTCAGCACGATTACCAGATCTTTCTGTTTTAGATTTCATTTTATGGGTTTTTTTCAAAAATAAAATTTATAATAACATCGTTCTATAGAAGAACTTTGTAAAGCTACACATTTGGTTTTTTAGTTTTTTTAACGTGGTTCAGTATTTATTCTAAATACAATTAAATACAGTACAAAATTGTGTGAGTATGTCACGCGAGCAAACGGAAACCATTTTGAATCGTTTCTACAGCTAAACAAGGTGATTTTTTTTTAAATATTCAGTATATAAACACAGCCAATCTGTAAATTTGTTATTATTTTGTTAATAATTCCAAATAGCAGGCTTAATACCTAAAATAAATATTAAGTGCTATATATTTTGGAGAAGCATGAAAGGATGTGCGTTTAGCTGCTTTAAAATATACAGGGTGTTCTATTTAAAAAAAATAGAAGTTTGGTCTGTAACTAAAATTAATTACGACATTGCAATCTACCTAAAAAACTCTATACTAATCCGTTTTTTACTGTTTCAGTAGCTCGTATTATAATTAAGATACGAAGGGTTCCTGGAAAGTGCAAATTTTCAATTTCGCCCTGTATTTCAAAAACGAAAAAGTTCATGCAAATTTTTGTTTACGGCATCTTTCGTTTTACAAAAAAGTACCACAGTGCCTTGAAAAGTGCACCCTTTGATCTTAAATAACTTAGATACCCTGAAAAAGTATCAATAATGGGGCACCATGTACATCTTGGACATTTTAACTTATCTACATTGTAATCTGTTAAGAAGGAAGTATTAATTGTTAAACGTATTAAAATAACTTGCATTTCTTAAATGAGACACCCTGTATAAGCAACCTTTTCCTGATTATAAATATATCGGGTTTGATATATTTATCTTTAAAAAAGATCAAATGAAAATGAAGAAAAACTGCTCCATAAGACCAATGTCTGTGACAAAGATTATCTTTCTTCACTACATTTCTCTTGCAGCGAAAATAAGTTTCTTTTATTTCTAAAGATAATGGTATGTAACCCGGTATATTTACAATCCGCAAAAAAGATCTATCTATTATAAGTATAGTAATGCTGGTCAAAAATCCAATCCGGCGAAACAAAATGCCAGCCTAGTGAAATGTTGAAAAAAATTATTAAAGAACTACTTATCCAATTTACTTTAAATTTAATCATTAAGTATTATATAGGAACGAACTGGTGAAATGTTGGTACGAATCCAATATGACGGAAGAATTAAGTGATATAGATGTGAACTAATAAAACGGTGGTACGAATTCAATATGACGGAAGAAAATGGCGGCCGAATAAAAATCTCCCTTTCAGATTTTACAGATCTTCACGTTTTAGTGTCTCTAGATGCCAAAAAAACTTGTTTTTTCAATTCCTTAGACCTGTCTGTCGGTCTGCTTGCCTAAAAAGCGGCAAAACTAAAAAACTACATACCGGACTGATTCCAAATTACGGTTAAAATTTGGGGCCCATATGGGGTTGACCTGGTGATATTACGATAAAAGTCAAATTTGCCGAAACAAAATAGCAGCCTAATGAAACAGATTATACAAACCTTAAAAAGTGTGTTTAAGTTTTCAAAATATAATAATTTAATATTTCTGGATTGAAAGACTCAGTCCATGATCATCAAAGGCTGTTGCAATAAAGATAGAAACCTAAATGCACAAAGCATAAGTTCTCAAAGCCAAAAAATGTTTTAAAATTATTTTCACCCCAATTTCAAATTCTTTAATTATTCAGTTAAAAAATACTGCATTGTGAGTATTAGCATGCAACCCTTGCTCTGGTTTATAACCATAGGGTGCAAGATTGCTACGCTCTTTTTTTTTCAAATAATAAAATAAGAAATATTTTATTTTATTAATGTACTGAAATAAAAAAAACTGTCGAAGGTAATTAAAAAAAAAAAAGGCAAAAGTATCAAGAGACAAGCTCGTGGTCAATAAAATTTTTTAATTTAAAATTATAGTAAAAAAGATGAGGGCCACCAATTTGTTACGGCCTAAATTGGAAAGCACCTGGAAGTGTTCGGCACTCACTTGCTCCTGATACTTTTATAAAAACAAATTTTAATTTAAAATTAAGAAGTTATTTAATAAAAAAAAACTGGGAAAGCAGAGAAAATGTGAGCTAAATAAAACACAATCTAAAACAATAAAATCTATTTAATAAAAGTTGGTCTTTTTTTTGAAATGCCTGTACAAAAAAAATACAAAGAAAAAAATACACTAGTATGAAATAAAATGTTCACCAATTGTATAAGCGTCCCAGCGTGATACGTCACTGCAACCGTTGTAAGGTGTACCAGTAGACAAGACCTTAGAAGCCCGTACTAGGACCCTAAGAAATTAAAGGGTTTTCTAGTTTTTTATTTAATAATTACATAAAAACAAAAAAAAATGTAAATTAACTTATGAATACCAGAATTCAGTCGAAACGTCGTGTCGCTAAAATAAATAAACAAATAATAAAACCTTAGAAGTGAACTGAGATCGAGAAAGAAAATCTTAAAATATTTTCAACTACAATTGCTTAATTCAGTATCAAAATACAGCATTACGTAAGCGTTTACACTAAAATAAATACCAAAGTTTGAACTAAGTCTGGTTAATTCAAAATAAAAATAAAAATCATACTAGAATTTAACAAAATCTTACAGGAACTTCAGAGGCCCTGATGAATATTATAATATAAGCGAAACGTTGTATAAAAAATCAGCATAATATTATAATATTAAATGCGATTTGTAATAAAAGATATTATAGAAATTGAATTTAATTAAAAAAAAAATAATAAAATATTAAACAACAATTTTCATATCCATCTATACAAAATGTACTGATTTCGGTCAATCTAAATCAAAAAATGCAAAATAAAATATAAAATAGCAAAATCTTCCCAAAATAAAGGCACTTATGTACCTGAAGAATACCCAATATTGAAGCGAAACGTTGTAAAAAATAAATTTTAAAAATTAATTCAGAATAATAACGGTATGAAATATAAAAACTGCAAAAATATATTTAAACCCCATTATAAAAAACTTGTATAATAAAGTTTTCTTTCAACAAATTATTTTCAGACGATACCAAAGTTAAAAATACAAAATAATATAGATTAAAAAAAAACTACGTCATATTAAATTACTGAACAGCTTGGCAAGATATTTTAATTAATAACCCAATTTATAAAAAAAAACAATGGCAACTATTAATTTATTTCAGCTCTGTGAGCCGCTACAAATGTTGCCTAATTTATACTAAAAGTGAAGACATGAGTCTCAAATAAAATACAAAAATTAGCTAATATAGCAACTATGCTGACCATCAAAAATTTAATTTGCAATCTATCGGTAATCTCTTTTCTTTTTTTTTGCAACCCCGTTCGAGGGTTCAAAAGGAAATTTATTATAAAAATTAGCCCCAGTCCCCCTTACAAAAAAAAATCATTATTATACGAGTAAAAGTTAATTTCTATATATGACCAAAAATTACCAAATTACGTAATATAAAACCAAAAGGATTCAAAAGGAATATACACTTTTCAAAATAGATTGAATTAAATGACCTATTCAATAGGATTTAGTTCGTCACGGACAGGAAGACTTCTTCACAACGTGGCAGGAAAATGGCGGCCTGGTCCAACTTCAGCACCAAAAATCCTTTCTTAGAGAGATTACTTGGAGGTTACAAAATATTATAAAATTCACTAATACACAACCCCAAGTAAATTAGTACGAAGCTGAGGAGAAATCCCACTAACGGATTTCCAAGAAAATCTTGGATTTTATTTTCCCCAGTTTGCGCTGAAGACCTTTCGATGTTACAGGGGACCAGAAAAGTGAAGTGAAAAAGTAGTTCCTTTCTGGAACCAGCTCCGTTGTACCTTCTAGAATTTACTCAATTCGGATACCGAACTATCATTGGTTAGATTGCCCCAGGTGACATCAGTGTTGTCAAGAAGAATTCGGAATGATTTAAAATAGGGATTGCAGGGCAACAAAAACGATCACTGATTGGTTTATAATTCAAACGGCAACCACCTGAGAATAAACTTGGCAACAGTTGGGATCTTAGCAGGTGCCTACTTAATAATAACCCTAAGTTATACTGTGAACAAAGCAAAACGAATAGTAAACAAACATCTTCCAGCTTCCAAAACTTAAATAATTAGAATAATAGTTGAAAAGGCTATCATGAGAAATCAACTTGCAACTAAAACAGATAATTAAGCTATGCGGAAGTGAAAAAACTCTGACAACAAAAAGGTACCTAGAATTAATTTAAATGAAATTTTCCAACAATACAATATAAATAGATTTGTTATTTTAGCATTAAAGGAGATTTATTCATAACGAAATATTTTAGGCAATTCACAGAAGACAAAAAATGGTCGAGTAATAAATCAGGACATAAAAGGGTCTAAATACTCATGCAACCAGGAGAACATGATTGAAAAAGGAAATATTTAAGGAAGTAATTTGGTTTTCCAAACACTACACAGCTTCTAAAACTTAGATAATTAGAATAATAGTTGAAAAGGCTATCATGAGAAATCAACTTGCAACTAAAACAGATAATTAAGCTATGCGGAAGTGGAAAAACTGTGACAACAAAAAGGTACCTAGAATTAATTTAAATGAAATTTTCCAACAATACAATATAAATAGATTTGTTATTTTAGCATTAAAGGAGATTTATTCATAACGAAATATTTTAGGCAATTCACAGAAGACAAAAAATGGTCGAGTAATAATTCAGGACATAAAAGGGTCTAAATACTCATGCAACCAGGAGGAAAAAGGAAGTATTTAAGGAAGTAATTTGGTTTTCCAAACACTACACAGAATCGATTTAGTTATACCAATCTGCAACTGCTACCTAATCCAAGAAAAAAAAGGTATGAATATTGTTTTAAAATCGAGAAATTTTATGTGCTTAAAGGCCAAAGTTAACTGAAATAATTTGTACTAATATTGCCCTTATGTGTTAGATATCCAGGGCCAAATTAAAATAGGGTAAATTTTGAAAAAGTAATAAGCATGTATTGGCCTAAAAACAATCTTATATATATCTAAAATAGAAATATTTATCAAAGTAACCGTGCTTCATAAACATAAATTCCTACATATGAGTATTAATACAAAATATCGACCTTACATCCAAAGAAAATTCAATGCCTTAATTGCTTGTATTTTATTATTTACAGCAACAGAAAAGATATGTTTGGACCCAAAAATAGAGGTTTGAAGTTGAAAATGCAGCATCCTGACAAGATTATCGAAATGCCAAAACTTCCATAAAGGACGCAAAACAGGTTTTTCAAGATTACTAAAATTAAATTCTTATTTACTCTGTAATATTAAGAAATAAATATCTTTAGATGTTATTTGGGTTTCGTTTTTTAAGTAATTATAATTTTAATTGATGAATGATATTGTATGAATCTAGGCAACACCATCCCATGTAACAACGTTGGAACTTGCAGTAAAACATTTCTTTAGAACGGGGTGGTGAACTACTTTAGCTTAAGAATACGGATAGTTGTTGATAATAGGTGGCGCTATACATACCGATTAATCATTATAATGTAATCCGGTATAACAAATGAAATCTTCGCTTGAGATACGGGTAATCTAACTAAACTATAAAACCAATATATAATTTAAATAAAGCGAACATAACAATTATTAAAAATTAACACCAAAATAGTACATTATAAATGTTAAACTTAAAGATTAAACTATATAACAAAATTAGAGTGTTACAACTCCCCCTCTCCAAGGAAAGGAGGGAAACATTAAAAAAAAAGTTGACCGACGATCAGAACAAAAAAGTAATATATAAAAAAATCAAGGCAAAATATTTAGAGGTAAACTAATAAATTATATTTTCCAAGCCTCTGGTCGTACCGCTCTTTGAAGCTCAGTGGAGAGGATGTCAAAATCAATTATTTTATTATATAACCTATCAAGTTAGGGAAGCTTCAAATAGCCGAGAGAGGGAAAACCCAAAGTAAATACAAGAAAGAAAGGAAAGGAAAAAAAACTTCTTTTCAGAACTCTAATTCAAACAGAAATAGGAAAGAAATCAAGCGCAGGGTCGCCTCAAACAACAAGTCACACTCATACTGTGTAAGCACAAATCAATTAATCAGCGGAGAAAACCACGAGAAAGCCAGCTAAGTAAGACTATAAAGGTACTAAATCAATGACAAAGTAAGGATGACAATCACTTAAGAAAGCCAACCAAACCAAGGTAATCACAATAGTATCAAAATAAGTTACAATCATGAGGTGCACACTTGCGTAAGCACAAACAAATTAAATCCCAAGCAATATGGCAATTCACGAAGAAAACCGACCAAACCGCGGTAATAAAGGTAGGTTAATCACTATCAAAACATCAGATATAAATGAAGAGTGGAAATAACAAAGGTGCTAAGTGCCATTTTTCAATTTTTTAAGATTTTTCCTTAAAAACGATCTATGTGCCATGGCCAATAACCCATGAAACGATCTAAGTGCCAACGTAATATTTGCTATTTTTCCACCTCGATCAAAGAGTGTTGTGTGTTTATTGACCAACGCAAACGAACAGCACCTGGTAAGTTTAGTACTGATGACGTCAACATGGTTCGAGAGCACATAAACAGCATTCCACGTGATGTATCTCACTATTCCAGAATTAAAACTGAAAAGGAGTATATAAGTCCCGATTTAAATATTAATCGGTTACACATTGCCTTTAAGGATAAATATCCCGGAGCGGCGTTACATATAAATTTTATCGAAAAGTTTTTTTAAAATATTTCCCTAACCTATCATTTAAGCGACCACGTAGTGATACTTGCCGAGTTTGTGACAAGCTGCATTGTGAAATTCAGTTACACAATGATAAAAGCAATGAGGCAAAAATAAATTTAGAAGTTCATCAGCGAAAAGCAGAAAAAGCCCAAGACATCATGAATAACGACAGAAGTGAATCTCAGCTTCCTGGTTCTCGCATAAGTGTCTTTTCTATAGATTTACAGCAAGTTTTGTTTTTACCTAGCCTAACGCATTCTCATATGTTTTATATGAGCCAACTATCCTGCTACAATCTGTGCATTAATTTAGCCGACAGTGGAAAGTCATACATGTGTCTGTGGCATGAAGGGGTAGCGGGAAGAGGAGGAAACGAAATAGCTTCTTGTCTGCTACATATTTTAAACTCAGAAGCTACTAGTAATAAAAATATTGTCATATGGAGCGATAACTGTGCTTCTCAAAATAAAAACAGAATGATGGTGTTTTTATATTCATTTCTTGTAGCTATTGGCTTATATGACAGCATTGAACATAAATTTTTAGTGAGCGGTCACAGTTTTCTGCAGTGTGATCGAGATTTTGCTCTTATCGACAAAAGAAAAAGAAAGTGCAAACCAATGATACCAGATGATCTGCATTACTTGATTGAAAATAGTACACATACCAAAAAATTTCAGGTCGTAAATATGGCAAAACATGCAATCTTCAGGCTGCTGCCGATTCGGTTTTGAATATGAAGGCTGTAAAGATCAGCAAAATTGTAAGCATGAAAGTAGACTCTACATATCCTAGAATGCTACTTTGTAAGGACCATTATGGTCTTTTAGACTTCGCTAAAATACCAATCCTTAAAAAGGGTAAAACTATTCAATATATAAAAAACGCATCACTTGAAGAACTGCGTCATCAAAATCATATTTCTAGTAACAAGAAAAAACATCTAGAAGCTATGCTACCATATTTAGAAAAAGACGAGCACAAAATGTTCTACAGAAATTTACTGGAAACTTGCCAGTAGCTAGTTCTTCTCATTTGGCACATGTCACGTTTCTCAGTGATTTTCAATTTGGCACTTAGCACGTTTTTTGAAAATTTTGAATTTTTCGACGACTTGTTGTATTTCAGTTTTTAAACACTAATATTACCTTAGAGAGTTAATTAAAAAATTATTTTAGCTATAGTTTACTAGTGTATTTCTCAGCGTTTCGGTTTAATAAATATTTTTCACTATATCTCTAGTTTTATTTTTTGGCACTTGGCACCTTTGTAATTTCTACTCTTCAAATATAAAATGTAAGATAATAATAAAGGTAAGTTAATAATAAAGGTAAGATAACAAACTACAATAATACAAGGTGAAAGTGTACAAGGTAAATAGTTAAATTCACTCTGAGTGTGACTCGTCATCGTCAATGATGTTTTGCCGGAAAGCCGGAGCTTTTTAAGTGTGGACACTTGGTGGACGTTTACCACCAGCAGGTACCCGCAGCGACCAAATTCTTAAGGCCCAGACCGCAGGGCTGGGATAGAGAAAAAAATGAACTTAATAAAGGTAACAAGAAAAATTCCAAATAAGCCCAAAGAAATCCATGTAAACATTGTGATGACCATTAAAGCCAAAACGGCCTAGAAGAAAATAAATAATCCAACAAAATATTATAGATAACAAGGTAAGGTAGAACTATTTAAAAATTCAACAATAAAGGTAGTCAAGTAAACCAATAACGACAAACATTTTATTCTTCTACCAAAAGAAGTAAGTTTGCCCAAAAATCAAAGATAAACTAAATAGCAGTAGTACCGCTCAATGCTATGGTAAAGGAATAGGCCTGGCATAAGAACATATACGCCATGCTAAGAAGTCACAATAAGTCCGGGAAAATAGTCAAAATTGATAAAAATTTAAAAGTGACAGGTAATAGTTATTGATCGAGTCTTACAATATAGAACAAGCTACAATGTCATTAACCCTATACTTAAAAATAAAGATAAGCAAAGTACTAAAGATAATAATAAGTAATACGAAACAGATGGTAATAAATTTTGTTTTGATCTTTTAAATTAGTTGGATGGACAGTCAGATTCAGATTCGATTAGCACTGGTTTAAGCTCTTAAACGTGCCAAATACCTTTGCTAGCACCGAATTTATCTGAGAGCTCATATGTACAAGTGCCAGTTTTTCTTTTAATAATAAAAGGACCTATAAATTCGGGAGATAGTTTACTTACTTGTTGGCCAGAAGTGTAACTAACAGGACGTCTACGTAAATTATAATGATGTTTACCTTTGAGTCTAGAGGATTCAATTCTTTTGCGGATTGTTAGATATAATTGTTTAAAAGATTCAACTTGTTTTCTAACGTAGTCCTGATTCTCTGTATCGGGTCTAGTAATACTATCTGAAAAATCTTGACCCAAAAGTTTGTGTTCCCTACCAAAATTAACTAAAAATGGAGTGAAACCTGTTGTTTCGTGACGCGAGGTACGAATAGCGCAAGCAATTGAAGATAAATTATCTACCCAAGTTCGGTGGTTATTTTGTTGTACATAAGAACGAAGCGTAGTTTTTATAACACGATTAACTCGCTCGGTGTGATCTGCTCTAGGATAATAAGAAGCGATGTAAAATATTTTAACTTTGTATTTGTCACAAAGAGATTGAAATTCTTTAGATTTCATTTGAGTGCCGTTGTCGCAAGTCAGAAATTGAGGGGCTCCATAAACGAGGAAAATACGATCTTTAACAAATTTTACCAAAGACTTCGCCGTAGCAGATCTGCAAGGAAAAAGTTCGACAAACTTACTGAAATAGTCTGTCACCTCTAAAATATGAGTATTGCCTTGTTTTGAACGAGGCAATGGTCCAATATAGTCAAGGCTGTTGGATTGCCAAGATTCTTTGATTTCAGGACGATTACCCATTAAACCTGCAAGGGGTTTTTGCTCTACTTTATTCTGAGCACAAATTCTACAGGAACGAACATATTTAGTCACATCGGCCCTCATTTTTGGACAGGGATAACGTTCGGCGACCTTCCAAAACGTTGGAAACTACAGCAAGTTGAGTAGTATAAAAAGGAGATAAGTTACGAGAGATGGTATCTAATTGAACGTCTTCTGACAAACAAACTGAAACAAAGCATTCATACTTGACAAATATTCAACTATGCTTTCAGATCGATCCTGAGTTCTATCTAAAATTTCTTTAAACAACGGAGAACGATAATCAGGAGGTCCAAAATGCTTACAAAGTAAATCAGATAAACTTTTCCAATCTGTAAAACGAATGCGATTAGCGCGGAACCAATTTAATGCGCGACCTGAAAATAAATCAATAGCTGACTCAAACAATTATTTTTCGGAAATACCACGAGCAATACGCATTTTATAGACACGTTCTAAGAAATTATAAACCGATATATGTTTAGTGTCATTTGTAAAAGACCCCACTTTTCAACTTTTTCAGTTTTTGTACCTGAGAGGTGACTACAAGAAGCTGACGGCTTATACTTTGACGTAGATTGCCTACGCGACGATCCAGCTAATTTATTTTTATTTGTATTGGTACTTGTACCAGAGTACTCAGACGAATCCGAGTCATAGTCAGATAATTGAATTTTACTAATTAATTTACTCAAATTAGGATCACTTTTTGTTTTTTGCTCTAAATTATCAAGCGTACCAAGAATCTCACCCAATAGCGATGCTCGAGCTTTTATCGATTCCTCATTTAATATAGCTACCGGAATTCGATCTACACGATTTAAGAGATGGACCAATCGCGTTTGGATCCTATCAAAAGTATTTTTAGCATTTCACCCGAAATTGTGGTGATTAAATCTTGTAATTCTTTTAAAGTCTTTATTACGTAATCGCGCTCTTCATTAAAATCTAACTTATATGCCGGATAATTGAGAGGTCTGCCCTTTTTCTCAAGAATGAGAACGGGTCGTAAAGCAGAACGTAGTTAATCTACTGTTTTATTATCATCGGCTGGGATACCACGAACCGACAGTTCACAGATTAACATATCTCTTTTAAAGTAGCCGATCTGCATATTATAATCCATCGTGACTATATAAAATTTCAACACAAGATCAAAACAATAAATATCACGTAAAAGAATGCTATCAAAAGCACCAAAGTAATAAGCCAAAAATAAGTATAGATTAAAATCAATAATAATAACAATCGCATACAAAAGGCTAATAACTAATTAGATATAAAAAGGTAAATCAAATACGCATATATCAAAGAAGTAACCAAATAATGTCAAAAAGGTAATCAAATAGTATCAAAGAATTAATCAAATAGTATCAACAAATAATCAAATAATTAATAGGGTTAGTAAACCATAAAAATATGGTGTTTATTTAGCTCACAGGGAAAAACAACTATTTAACCAACACAAAAATTATTCAGTTCAAAAAAATTGAAAGGTTTAAAAAAAGCAGTTCAAAGACTGAAAATGAAAAAACAGTTCAAAGGCTGAAAATGAAAAAGCAGTTCAAAGGCCCCAACACGTTCGAGCGCCAAATTGCAACCCTTGCTCTGGTTTATAACCCTAGGGTGCAAGATTGCTACGCTCTTATTTTTTTTAAAACAATAAAATAAGAAATATTTTACTTTAATAATTTACTGAAATAAAAAAAAAAACTCGCAAACTTAATTAAAAAAAAAAGGCAAAAGTATCAAGAGACCAGCTCGTGGTCAACAAAGCGTGCAACATCAATGCACTAAGCTCGTTTATCCCGGAGAGTGGGCGTGAGAAAAAAATTAAAAATTAAAGTAAAAAAGGTGAGCCCTACCACTTTATTATGGCCTAAATTGGGAAGCCCCTGGATGTGTTCGGCACTCACTTGCTCCTGATACTTTTATAAAAAAAATTGTAATTTAAAATTAAGACGTTATTTATAAAAAAAAACTGGAAAAGAAGAGAAAATGTGAGCTAAATAAAACACAATCTAAAACAATAAAATCTACTTAATAAAAGTTGTTTTTTTTTGAAATGCCTGTACAAAAAAAAGAAAAAATACACTAGTATGAAATAAAAAGGTTCACCAATTGTATAGGCGGCCCAGCGTGTTACGTCACTGCAACCGGGGTAAGGTGTACCAGTGGACAAGACCTTAGAAGCTGTAGGGCGGAACGTTACTCGTTCACGTCAAAGGGAGCCTTAAAGCCCCGTACTAGGACCCTAAGAAAACAAAAGGTTGTCTAGTGTTTTATTTAATAATTACATAACAATAAAAAAAAGTGTAAATTAACTGATGAATACCAAAATTCAGTCTAAACGTCGTGTCGCAAAAATAAATAAACAATTAATAAAACCTTAGAAGTGAACTGAGATCGAAAAAGAAAATCTTAAAATATTTTCAACTACAATTGCTTAATTCAGTTTCAAAATACAGCATTACGTAAGCGTATACAATAAAATAAATACCAAAGTTTCAACTAAGTCTGGTAAATTCAAAATAAAAATAAAAACCATACTAGAATTTAACAAAATCTTACAGGAACCCCAGAGGCTCTGATAAATACTATAATATAAGCGAAATGTTGAATATCAGCATAACATTATAATATTAAATGCGATTTGTAATAAAAGGTATTATATAAATTGAGTTTAATTTTAAAAAAATCAAACATTAGAACAAATAATAAAATTTTAAACAACAATTTACATATCCATAAATACAAAATGTACTGATTTCGGCCAATCTAAATCAAAAAACGCAAAATAAAATATAAAATAGCAAAATCTTCTCAAAATAAAGGCACTTATGTACCTGAAGAATACCCAATATTCAAGCGCAATGTTGTAAAAAAATTAACTCAGAATAATAACGGTATGAAATATAAAAACAACAAAAATATATTTAAACCCCAATATAACAAACTTGTATTTGATCCCAAAGTTAAAAATACAAAATACTATTGATTAAAAAAAAACAACGTCATATTAAATTACTGAACAGCTAGGCAAGATATTTTAATTAATAACCCAATTTATAAAAAAAAACAATTACATTTATTGATTTATTTAAGTTCTGTGCGCCGCTACAAATGTTGCCTGATTTATATTAAAAGTGAAGGCATGAGTCTCAAATAAAATACAAAAAATAACTAATATAGCAACTATATTGACCATCAATGACCGAAAATTACCAAATTGCGTAATATAAAACCAAAAGCATTCAAAAGGAATCTACACTTTTCAAAATAGATGAAATTAAATTACCTATTCAATAGGGTTTAGTTTGCCCCGGATAGGTAGACTTCTTCACAACGTGGTAGGAAAATGGCGGCCTGGTCCAATTTCAGCACGAAAAATCCTTTCTTAGAGAGATTACTTGGAGGTTACAAAATATTATAAAATTCACTAATACAAAACTCCAAGTAAATTAGTACGAAGCTGAGGAGAAATCCCACTAACGGATTTCCAAGAAAATGTTGGATTTTATTTTCCCCAGTTCGCGCTGAAGACCTTTCGATGTTAAAGGAGACCAGAAAAGTGAAGTGAAAAAGTAGTTCCTTCCCGAAACCAGCTCCGTTGTACCTTCTAGAATTTACTCAACTTGGATGCCAAACTATCATTGGTTAGATTGCCCCAGGTGACATCAGTGTTGTCAAGAGGAACTCGGAATGATTTAAAATAGGGATTGCAGGGCAAGAAAAACGATCACTGATTGGTTTATAATTCAAACGGCAACCACCTGAGAATAAACTTGGCAACAGTTCGGATCTTAGTATGCGCCTACTGAATGAGGGCATATCGCATGCAGCGAGTGACTGCCCATAAGAAGTGATACGTCCTATAACCCTAAATTATACTGTGAACAATGCAAAACGAATAGTAAACAAACATCTATCTTCCAGCTTCCAAAACTTAGATAATTAGAATAATATTTGAAAAGTACAATTAAAATAGGGTAAATTTAAAAAAAGTAATAAGCATGTATTAGCCTAAAAACAATCTTGTATATATCTAAAATAAAATATTTATCAAAGTAACCGTGCTTCATAAACATAAATTCCTACATGAGTATTAATACAAAATATCGTCCTTACATGCCAACAAAAATTCGGTAAATTAATTGCCTGTATTTTATTATTTACAGCAACAGAAAAGATGTTTGGACCCAATAATAGAGGTTTGAAGTCGAAAATGCAGTATCCTTACAAGATTATCGAAAGGCCAAAACTTGCATAAAGCAGGCAAAACAGGTTTTCAAAAGACTGCGAAAATTAAATTCTTATTTACTCTGTAATATTGAATGAATGATATTGTATGAATCTAGGCATTGCCACCCCATGTAACAACGTTCGAATTTGCATTAAAACGTTTCTTTAGAACAAGGTGGTGGAACATATCAATTATTAAAAATTAACACTAAAATCGTATATTATAAATGTTAAACTTAAAGATTAAACTATATAACAAATTAGGGTGTTAGAAGCAGAATGATATGCGTTATAAAAAATTTCTCGGGGGTAGTATCCCCAGTGCTTCTAATTCTTCCGGAAATATTCGAACAAAAGTAATTTCTTTAACGAACAGCAGGAACTTTAGTGGTTTTGAGCGAATGCTATATGTTAAATAAATTTCTTAGAAACGAGTATTCCAATTTTTAGGAAAAACTAGACTTACCAGGGATATTTGGTAAAATTCAATAACTAATATTTGATATAAAATTATTTTTATATAAAACAACAATAAGAACAATAGTTATTAGATTAGGAAACATAATATAATTACTTCATACTCGTTTTAACTTATTTTGTCAAACTTGAATGATATTTTTCAGATTTTTTTTTCCGGAAAAACTGCTTTCAGATGTCAGGCAATTTCTCCACTTGTAAATTAAATATGACATACGAATCCTTGTCAGTGATTGGTCAAAATTGATAGGAAGGAAATAATCTAGGAAAATGATTAGGGTCATCAAATACGGTAGGTTGACCCGGGTTCAGTTAAATCAGGATCGTTATTTATACCGTCGCGCCTTGTCTTGATTAGGGTTAGCAACTCCCAGGATTTTGTGGAATGTGAAACATTTCGGGCATCTTGTTATGTATTCTGCTAAATAAGATTTCCATCAAATATTTTTAGAATAATTTAAATTGACGTGTCGAGGTCCCGTTCCATGAATAGTTTGCTAGTTAAAAGAAGAATATTTATTTTATATAATATATAGCTTAGTGAAATCAATCTACCGGAAATTTTCATGAAAAACAGATTGCTTTTCTTCCTCTGATTTTTTTTGTATAAACATTTTGGGAGGATCACAAAGATAGTGAATCCTTTTTTTGCATTGCATGATAGTCGGAAGCCATATCTTTAGCTTTGTAGAGAAATTCTTTATAAAAAAGAAATAAATAAAACGATTTGTACCGTTTCGATAGAAACTGAAAAAGTCAAATTTCGATCCAAAACGGCACTGGGTTCACACGTCTATGTACAATACATAACCTATAAAGCAACAAAAGATTTTTCGAATTTTCTTTATAATTTTATTTGTGCCTAATGAATGTTGATAAAAAGTTGGAAAAAAGATACCTTTACTGGTCAATAATAAGAACACGAAATCTTAGATCTTTGGATCTAAAAAATCGTGAAACACTGCAATTTAATTTGACAATAAAATCGTAAACATATGAAATAAAAAGACCTTATTCGTACAAGAATATTTATATCATACCACTTACTTCTTTGGGTAAGTGTATGAAGTACTCTTTATGCCAGCGCTTTCAAAATTCCTAAAGAATTCGTTGGATAAGTTACCGACGCGAAAGCAGCCCAATTTTAATTTCGGTTAAGTCAGATTCTTGAAGCGAATTTAAAGGAGAAATAGTCAAAAATTGACTATTTCTATATTGAACTCAGTTGGCATACCGGACGTGAATTTAAAGCGGCTTCAAAAGAAACAAGCGCTGTATTAAATTCTTGATACGTGAGTATTTGAGTACCAATAACTCGGAAAAGATGTTTAAGATATCGAAAAGATCGCATAATATTAAACAAATATTTCGCAGCGCCCTGAAAGTTTGTACCGCAATCGCTAAATATATCAGTGATTAATCCCCGGCTGGAGATAAATCGCCTTAATGCAGCTAAAAAAGCATCAGTTGATGACTAAATAGCCAGTTCTAAATATATAGCCTTTGTTGCAAGGCAAACGAAAAGGCAAATATAGGCCTTAAATGTTTTTGCACGTCTAGTTTCACCCAGAGTAATTGTATAAGGGCCTCCAAAATGTACACCGGATTTACCAAAACATTTAACTTGATTAACCTCTCCCATATTGGGTTGAGTTACACGAGGCTCACACAACGTTTACAAGAAGCTATTGTGTTTCTTACAACGCATTTCGCGGACAATATCCAATACCTTTGAATTACTTAATACTGCGTAGGCTAAAGGCCAGGCTGTAGGTGTTTTTTGTAAGCATATTTAATAATTAAACGAGATAATTTATGACCGCTAGGTAATAAGGCTGAATATTTAGGCTTATAGGATAAAGAAAAATTTACTAAACATCCGCCCATTCTAAGAACTCCATCTGTATCACTGAAAGGGTTCGAATATATTTAGGAATTATCTTATAATTAACGTTCTCCCTTGACTTTGAAAGTTCCAATATTTCTTTAGGGAATGAAATAGACTAAACATATTTAACAAGAAAATATATTGCCTTATTAAGTTCTAAAAAATTAATAGAGCCACGGAGTTTATGTTGGGGGTTTTTTGTATTGTGAATAAATCGCCTAATGTGGTAAACTAATACATGACAAATTGTCATAAAAGAAGAAAATTTTTCCAATAATTGATCAAATATATTATTAGATATAACAGTTAATAAAGCTGATCTCTTTTCTTCTCGGAATATCTGCTTTGAATGATAGTTAGAACAAGGCAAGGGATTAGAATCTTTCAAGAGAAAAGATGGCTTCGCACACAATTTTTCTTCTTTCATTAGATCGGAAGTTAATATTTCACGTGTTGCACAGTCAGCGGGATTGTCTCCAGAAGGTACATGAGCACAGCAGATAGCGGATACCTTTTCTTGAATTTGTGCAACTGTGTTTGTAACAAAAATTGGACCACCTATGAGGAGAAGCCTGCATATTTAAGTCGTACTTCATTTATGAGATTAGCTAATAAGAGAGAACAAAGTTCTAATCGAGGAACAGAGATATTTTTTATGAAAGCGGCTCTACTTTTTGAACAGATAAAAAATATTTAATTTTTCTCATTATTTTTAGTTACACAAAAATATATAACAACTGCATAAGCACTTTCTGAATTATCGCAGAAACCTTGAATTTTACATGAGTATATCATTCATAATGCTCTATGAAGTGACAAAAATGAATTTGCTTCTAAATCTTCCGTATATATGCACCATTTTGAGGCTAACTCATCGATAGCAACCTGGTCCCAATCCAAACCAAAAGACCATAGGTTTCGAATTTTAATCTTAAGAACAATAATAACTGGAGTCAGAAAACCTAGAGAATCAAATATCTTTGCTAAATATAACAACAATGTAACGTTTTGTGAATGACTTTACTGCGCAATCCATCAGAAAGAAGAATACATCGGTAGAAGGATGCAGGATTCCGCTGCAAACCTAATATTTTTATAGTGAATTCAGTATCTTTATCAAAAAAATAAAGGATCCACTTGTAATGAAGAATTATCGAAGTGTGCTAAGAGAGCAGGAATATTGGTAGCCCATTTTCTGAGATGGAAACCTCCTAGTGATAAAAGTTCCCTCAGCTGTTTTTGCAATTGAATGCAGAATATCAACAGTATTAGCAGACCCATCAAAGACTACACGTAATTTAGTAGTAGAACTTTCGGGTCGTAAAATACAATGAGGGGAATACAGTATTCATTAGCACCAATACCGCGAAAAAAATTGACCATTTCATCAATCAAGATAATCACGCATAAATTGTTTATATTCATTATAGGTATTAGGGTTAGTCGCAAGACGGCATTCGAGCAGTAAAATCGTTGGAGAGCAATATCTCTAGAGTTTTCAAAGAAAATGGTAGCAGAATCTCGAAATTGAAGATAAACAATATATCTCCCGGTTTCATTTCGTTTAAATAATTTGCCATTTCAGCCGAAGAATAAAAGAAATGTTTAACGTAGTCTTCCAATGGAAAATTAAGAGATGTACAAAATGAACGGGTGAGGAGTTAAGTGAGCGTATATTCTCGATGATTAAAGACACTTTGCCCATAATAGCTTACCCCAAAATAATATTTATAGCCACAGGCTGATCTGTGGAATTATTTATGTGATATATTTGGTTTGTTTGCTCCAAGAAGCATATCAATGCGGGAGGAGACATTAAACTTTTCATCAGCTAATTCTAGGCATGACTAAAATAATTTTTTGAAATATCATTAGAGGCCATGTTATCACAAATTTTAGGAAGGACAGCAAAGGGTAAAGTGATAATTGGAACTAACTTATTTTTAGGTTTGAAACTGTAAGGTATGTATTTGAGTAGTAACTAATAAAACCAAATTTGACTGGAGATTGCATTTTAATGTTTTTTGACTGAGAACCACTGTCTTTTCTATTATTGACTTCCGGGATTTTATTGTATTACTGTTAATGTTACCATTAACAGTAATACACCAGCGCAGCGCAGTTTAGAATGGTATTTTAAGGAGGTGTGTTATGAGCCTGAACAATTAGTACTTTTTATTTTTATCAAATTATATCTATATAAACAGTTTTAATTAGAAAATCTCGACAACTAGAAATTAAATGATTTGCTTTTTGACATATAATACAACTCATTTTTCTCGTATTGGAAAAAAAGTCCTATTTTTCTTTTTTGCTTTAAAAAATAATAATCCTCAACATATGAAGTATAGGAAACAATATCAAGGGCAATGCATTGATTTTTTTTAAATTCCGTTAATATATTGAAGTGTTTTTCTTTATTATCAGCGTCTTCTAAAGATTTGCCACACTCAAGCTCAAACCTTGTAGCTGTCTCAGAATTTAATCTGTCGAGAAGCATGTAAAATAAAACAAAATCCCATTGCTTTATGGGATAACCCAAATTTTCTAGGGCAGATAAATGTTCCGTGAAAATGTCCAGTCCTCAAAATTATATTTATTAGAAAGTTTTTTAGTTTTTTCTGTCTCCCGCCAATGAGTACCAGAATTTAAACGAGAGTTTTCATATCTATTTATTAAAGCAATATAAGCCATAATAAACAGCTTGAATTTCATATAAATGTGTATCAAATGTTTGCAGCATTCTCTTCGACCATTTGTATCTGAGACTTCGAGCGAAGACACAGTATTAAAAATATTTGTTTAAAGGTTTGCGAATTCTTTGCTAATGCTATTTATGGCTCTATATCGTACTTCAATTAAGTATACAACGTATTATCTAACAAAGCCCGATTGGCTATCTCCGCGATTTCTTTAATGCGATCAAGGCATGTGTTTTCTTGAACAATAAAACCTTTAAGTTTTTTATCCATTTTACACTTAAAAAGTGATAAAAATGCAATTTATTGAAATGGTCAAAATATTCATTAAAATTATAAACTCATTATAAAATATTCAGTAAAAGTTTAAAATTATTACAGAAAACAATAACCAATATTTTGGATTAATAGGGATTTAAATATTTAAGTTCTAAAATATATATTATGTATACGGATCAACAATAGATCAACTTTAAGATAAACTAATACAATATCAATAGGATTTCTTGAAGTAAATATAGTTACCTTCAAAGAAAAAACTATTTCATTCGACCAAAAAAATTATGATTACTATAGTTGGTTTCATTTACCCTGTTTAGTAAAAATTAATAACTACAGTGTAGGAAGTGTCATACATAACCATGGAACTGTAAGAATCAGTAAAAAAAAAATATAAAAAATTAAAATACCGAGATGTATAAGTTATATTATTTGTAAATAGTTAATATTGAATTATGAGTGCCAGATCGACTACGAATTATTATGGGTAAAAAATATTATTTATTTTTAGTATAAGGTGAATAACGTTTGCAATATCGTTAACGGTTATAAACCCTAAACCGCAATAGTCAAGGGCTGAGTGCAAAATGATTAGCAGATTCGTCAATCATCGCGCGAAAATATTATATTTAATATTATATAGGTGTACATGAATGCGTCAATATATTTTAGAGATGGAAATAGAGTAAATAATAACTTGCAAATATATTTTGTTCAAAAACAAGAATTTTTTTTAACAATTAAGCCTTGTATTTATTTAATTATAAATAAAGATATAATATTATATACAGGTACATAAAGGGGTCAATATATTTTTGACGGCGGTGTAGAGTAAATAATAAATTTTGCAAGTTTATTTTGTTAAAAAACAAAAATTACTTTTTTAACAATTAAGCCTTACATTTATTTAATTATAAATAAATACCGAGATAAATAAACAATATTATATAATTAAGATATATATATGAAAATGTCAATATATTTTAGACGGTTTTATAGCGTAAATACCTTCTACAAGTTTATTTGGTTAAAAAACAAAAATTACTTTTTTAACAATTAAGCCTTATATTTATTGAATTAAAAGTAAGGCTATAATACGGCAATTATTATGAGAAATTATTTTGATTATAGTTATATATTTTGATTATTTAATTATGCTATAGCAGCTATTAATTATTTATTATGTGACGCGGTGCAAAGTAAAGAAAGGCAAACCATCTCGAATTTTGAAAGTGGCATCGATAAAGGTGAAATAAAGGGTAGGCGCGAACAGGTGCACGTACGGTACTACCTACTTGAAGCAAGGCGAAGGTGAAAAATGGTGTCCTTAGATTTTAAACAAATTATAATAAACTGTGCAAAATGAACTTTTATATTCTAAAGTTATTATTATCAATATCCGCGGACGAAGTGACCAAAAAAATGTACGCGGAAGAGCTAAATTATTCAATACATAATCTGTAATGAACTGTAATATTGTTAGGATAAAAGTTGCAAATAATTAATAAAACGATGAAGGTTTTGGATGTAACTTAATAATCCATTATTTCACACATCAATATCTCTTGATTGCAACACCGGCTATTTTTGTCTAATTATTACATTTGACTTTTCGCCGGCTGACACATCAGAGATAATAATTTCTCACTCACATTTTTCAAGCTATGATCATGGAGATGAGGAAAATAACAAAGATAATAAGCCTAATTAATTGTCTGATATTAATTAAATTTAAGAAACCAAATATAGCCCTTTATTATAACGTAAGCACGAAACAATACTATTTTTTCACTTACTCGTATAAACGTTAACCGGAAGAAAAGATCAAAACGCATCAGTGATATTCGCATTATCTTTGTCAGCTTGCTATTAAAGAAATAAGTAATATGTATTTGTCTTCAAATAAAAAATTAGGTTAGTTAACTTTGCTCTAAATTATGATTTGAATGTAGGTACATTGGAAAATTTTCCAAAACAATCTACTAGGAATAATTTAACTAATACATCCTTGACCGATAAATAGTTTTATTACATATTGAGAAATGATCTCAATATTAATTTTTATCTAATAGGGTTTGAAAATTAATTGCTATAATATGTGAACGCTAGAATTTTTTTAGAAGTTAATTTTAACGCTTTAATGTTTCAAAACAACTTACAGAGAATAACTAAATATGTGTCATCTTTAAGAAAAATTACTTTCAGTAAGCTACCTTATAGACATTAAAAAGGTATAAAGAGATTTAATCGAAAGACATTTATCATTGTGTCTCTTTTCGAACGCCTAATATTTGTTACATAGCATAATTTCAAAAACGTTTCTAGTTTGGAGGATTTCAGCGCGTAACAAAGTTTTTAACCCTCTTTTAAAACCAAATCAGAATGTATTAATTGGCTAAAAGATCTTTTTAGTTAAGCTAAATTAATGAGCATTTAAGTTCCAGGTTGTAGACTGCTGAAAATATTTGCACACAAGTGTTTTTTTCTAAAATAGATATTGCAGCCGATTTATTAAAATTGGTTTAAAACATATCGAAACGCACTCTTATTGCAAAGGAATCGAAAGAAAATTTGACAAAACAATAAAATTATTGTAAATTGCTGGAAGAGATAAATAATTTTGTTTAGTTCTCTAATCGAAAGATATCTTGCAGTAGAAATATTCATATTTATTCACTGACGCTTATTATAAGAAAAGTTTTGTAGGGAGTTACCGAGGGAGTTACTTTCCGTATTTTTTTTAACCTGTTAAATTTAAAAAAATTTTATTTAGAAAAATAAACGTTTGAGCCAAATAAAGTTCATAAAGAGATCATTTACAGCTTCTTATTATAAAGTTGAAAACGATGAATTTAGAGATGAGGAGTCGTGAAAATGTTTTATTAATGATTTTTTTATCAGGTAGGATTAATATATCTTTATTTAGAAATTCAACTCTACACAACAAAAATATCTTAGTTTAGACATTTTGTGTTTTATCTCTTAATCAGAAGTAAGGAAGGGATGGTCATACGTTTAAAGTTTCTTAAAAACTTATAAACCAATTAATAACCTTCATTATACACACTGATTTACCTATTACTATCAATGTAGAAATCATGGTTACTGGGTATAGATCGTGTAAAATTGCAATCACTTCCTAACGTTTCGCTTGCGATTGCGATTGCACGAGGAATCTTCATGAGCTCTGATGAGCAAAGTTTAGGTATTTATACCCGACCTCTACCCATCGGCACGTGACGATTAGTTTCCATGCATGACGTAGCACGTAGCCCGCGTCTCTATTGAAATTTTCTGGGTGCTTGATAATTTCAATTAATTATCTAATTTTTTGTTTATTATAACCCGAGACTGATGCAAGAACCTTGGTATTTGTTTCTTACTTACACATCTTTCATGTTCCTTAGGTCTAGTAGAACCAGACCGTCCAGTTTCATCTATACATCTATATCGAACGCCTAATATCTTAAGTTCAATATCCGTTTAATTTTAAAACTTCAGTCAGTTTTTTTGTTTCTTCCGGAATTGAATTTGTATTACATATTGACTAAAGACTAATGAATTGACGGATTTTTTTTTGCGATAGATGATGGTAAAAAATAAAATTTAAATATCTATTCGTATGTGTCAGTTTCCTGCAAACAGTATGAACTAGGGTGCCGTTCTCTTTCTTCTGTACTTACAAATCAAGAAAGGGAATGGGACCATCTGATTCAATTTTCATAGTGAATTTTATCTTAGAATGTTGTTGGTTTAAATGATCTAAAAATATAGTTAAATTTTCTTCTCAATGAGGCTATATTAAAAAAGTTACATCTACATATCTAAACCATCTAAAATTTAGGTTGTAAAGGAGCAGAGGTTAAAGCAATTTCCTCGAAATCCTCCGTAAAGGTGTTCGCTACCACATAAGATAGCGGAGATCCCATGGTGGCACCTGAGGATTGCTCATAAAAGACCCTTGAAAACCGAAATATGTAGACGTTAAGCATTCTTTTATCAATTCAATTAAGATTTGATTAAGCTTTTTATATTGATATATGTCAGAAATTATAGAAATTGAATCGTCAATAAAAACGATTTTTGACATAAGAATTAGATCATCCTGTGAAGGAGTTTAAGATATTGGCTAAATATTTATTTATTTTGTAAGTTGGCGAATTTATTACACTCACGATGGGACATAACAAACATTAGCTTCTTCTCTAGATCTGGCAAATCCCAGACATTAATGTTGGGCAAAATTTTCTTTTTAATTTTCTTAGTTGGATCCGTTTGTCCAATACCTGTCATCTTGAAGTAATGTCTCTATTTTCTCTATGTAGTTGTTCTTATTCATGACCACCGCTGCATTTCCTTTATCTGCAGGTATAATTATAACATCTTCTTTGTCATTAAAGTTCTTTATGGCTGTTTTTTCTGCGACTGACAAGTTGGATTTTATTGGTTCAGAGCTGCGAAGAATGTTTACTGTTTTATATCGAACCGAACTGAACGGGTATAAGTACCTGAACTATGCTCATCGGAGCTCATTCATTGTTTTAATCTTGTGCAGTCAAGATCCCTGAAGATGGCTCGTTCAATCGCAGACAAAACGTCGGAAAGTAATTCCAATTTGACACGGTCTGAACCCAAGAACCATTATCTCTTAATTTCTTACAACTTAAAAATCGACAAATTAGCTTTTACCTGGAACATCCCTCGTGACCTAAAATATCACAGTTTATATATGCATATTATTAAATTTGGTCTTAGTCTATACACATTATGTATATATATATATATATATATATATATATATATATATATATATATATATATATATATATATATTAATACGTGTCACTTTACTTGATAAAGAGAAGGTTTTATTAAAAGGAAAATTATGTTAAAAAGCTTTACTTATTTTTGAACCCAGAACCCCACCCAGAACTTACATTATGATAAAACCCCAATTTCTGAGAATACATCTGTTTTATTCACATATCTAACAATCACTCATATTAAAACAAGTATACATTTTTGATCGATATAATTTTTTTTTGTTCAGATCAAAGATACAAGCATTAATTCAGTGCTTAAATAAAACCTTTATTTCGATACTTCTGAATACCATTTTTTAAATGTTGTTTTTATTTGGTGTAAATTAATTTTTATTCTATTGTTATTATTTTAAAAATTATTAAAAAAAAATCAATTGTGACAGTTATTATTTTCCATCATAAAAGAAGGTTTTTATTCTAGGAAATGGAATTTTACTAAACTTTTAAATTCGCACTAATATTTTTATCAATTCATCCCTATATAATACTTGATTGAAAGCTGGAAACAGTGGATGAATTAGAAACATTTTATTACGCCTCCATCTTTTTACGACATAATGGATTTATACCAAAATGTTACCATGTGATTCTCATATGACCCACTTCCTTTTTGACTAAGATTTGAAGTGAAGCGGATTGAGAAATCATGTTTTTCGGCACCTAGGGACCCTGAAACGTAAAGATCTGAAAAAGCCTCAGAGGGTGATTGATTTATGTTGTGTTTGCGCAAAATAAAAAATTATAACAATACACCTCTGCCCTGATGAGCCAGGAAATCGTATCTGCAAAAATCGTGTTTTTCTCTTTCTTTCTCTTTTATATACACAAGGTCTGGAAGTCGTATCTATATTAGAAATAGTGATTTTAAGTAATACTTAATTGTCGTATTTTCAAAAATTCACCGTCTACTAGATCAAAAATTGTATATACTAGCACTAGGTCAGTTTGTCTTATCTGCAATAAAATAGTTACGACATTTGGACTCTGGCCACACATTCATGTCCGAAGACTCTTTCCACCTTTAGGTGGAAAAGTCATTGAAACAAACAGAGACGGTACTACATTTTGAGGATTTTAAGTTGTATGTAAAACAATCTAATAATTCCAGGTTAGAAGTGATTTAAATAGAATCTAGTAAAGTTTTACGTAGGAATCAAATGGTAAAATTTTGAAAAAAAAAAAAACGATGAAACACGATGGTGGCTTAATAAAAATTTAACTAATCTGCCTGAAAACCTACTTATAAGATTATATTTCAATCATTAAATTTTGTACAAGAGTTAATTGTGATATAAAGATGAACTGATAAAATTTTGGTACTAGTTAATTGTGGTATAGAGATAAACTGATAAAATTTTAATACTTATTCGAGATCGAGGAACAAAATGGCGGCCAAATAAAATGTTTGTAATCGTGAAAAACTCACTTCAGGTTTTACATATCTTCATGTTTTGGTATCGCTAGATGCCAAAAATATGTTTTCTCAATTCCGTCGGTCTGTCTGTCAGTTCGCGCGTAGCTTAAAAACTACTTACCTGATTGACTTTTTTGGTCAAAAAATAAGAGTAATACTGGTAAAATTGTGATATGAATTCAAGATGGCGGAACAAAATGGCGGCCAAATAAAATGTTTTAAAAATAAACTTAAAAAAAGATCTTATTTAATTGACATACAATTTTGCAAAAACATTAAATGTCATATAAGGTTAAACTGGGACGAATTCAAAACGACGCAACAAAAGGGCGGTCTTAAAAAGTCAGTGTAAAAACTACTTATTCAATTTATTTTAAATTATATCCAAATACCAAATGTGGCATAGGTAGAAACTGGAAAAATATTGGTGGCGTCCAATATATTATTATATATATATATATTAAATATTTGAAAATACAGTTTATATGTGTTACTAAATGACTATCAGCGGAACTAAATTGGATCACACTTTACTACTTTCAGAGAAGCTCCGGGTAAAGGAAATTTACCGATTTTTAAACAGCCGTTTGTTAGCCATATGCAAATTAAAAAAATACACATCTCTTTCGCAGTATTAATAAAACGCCGATCTTATAACTTATCTAAGCATTATAAAGCTTATGACATAAACTTCTAATTAAAGCCATATCCAGACAAATGTGACATTGCAAACGTAAGCGAGCATCTATACACTCGCTTGGACGAACATGTATGAAACGTTTGTTATTAGATCTTTTAATGAGATCGTGTAAGGATATTTGGCATTCGTTTTCATCCACACGAAATAACAGTATAAAAAGCGTG
Organism: Kuschelorhynchus macadamiae; assembly: GCA_030620095.1. Lineage (NCBI taxonomy): Eukaryota > Metazoa > Arthropoda > Insecta > Coleoptera > Curculionidae > Kuschelorhynchus > Kuschelorhynchus macadamiae. The sequence goes on from JAUTXW010001368.1 coordinate 133,494, forward strand.
CGTGCCTTTACGAGGTCAACTGAATGTGACTTCACGATCAAGTAAAATTTTTAATTTAAATTATGAAGCTAAATTTATTTTGTTTTGTGCAAATATAATAGCACTTAAGATCTAAATTATTTCAGTTTGACCTACAAACTTTAAATTTTAAAATCAGAAAATAGTGTATTTATCCAAAAACGACATCAGTTAAGCAAAACACTTGCTTGTCAAATAAGGAACATTATTTACGAATAATTAGGCGGTCCAACAAAACAGCTGAGTGCTATCAATATGGCTACCGTAGGACAAACATTGTTTCTTCCATATGAGTCCGTGATAATTTAAAAGCAAATTTCAAAGATTTATATATATATTTAGTGCAGTTTTTTGTACAGGACCATTTTTAGTTATGACAAGGGAAAAAAAGTTCGAAAGAAATTTAAAATTTGTTACATTTGATTGCTCTGATTTATAGCACCAAATGTTATTGATATTCTGGTTCCATCTGCAATTAAATAAACTGTCACAGACAGCGTATTATATTATCAACCCTTTGAGAGTTATTACCTTTGTCTCTAATTAATAGTTAAGTAAACTATGTTTCTACCGATTAAGAATGTACCATTCCTACAATACATAACATTTCCGCAGAGAAGACATATTCATAATGAGAAAAAGTAATTGCTGAAATTTCAATGAATAGAATTGTACCTTTGGATCTAGCTCTACTAACAAACATTAAAGATCTTAAGAGAACGATTTAATAAGATTAAAAAAAATGCAGCATATTGTCTTATTGATTTTTTGGATTTGTTCATTTAAGGACGATTTGCCCAAACATTACGGATATGTAATAATATCTGTAATTCGCGCTTTTTTGTCAAACTCGGTAATTGGGCTAACAGTACAATTTAGTAAAGAGAAATCCGTAGGTATAGTAGTCACTTGATTACCAATGTGACTTTCGTATATATTTTTATTACCTTGGACAAATAACACGAACTGACTGAAAACTATAACAAATCGTGAACACTGGAACGCTGTATTGGATATTCTTCACCCTTAAAAATTCAGGTAGTATCAAATTTTACTTTACAAAAACATATAACCAAAGAAGTAAAAAAAAATGCGCCACCCACATTTGAAATAATTTTATATTCTTAACCCATATTTAACACATGTTTCCACAAACAGACTATTTTAATTCTGTAATAACATAGGTATATATAAATATATAAATATTGCCACTATATTGTTTCCACAATTCAATTAAATGAAATGAAATCATAAATATTCAAATAATATTCAATATTCAAATAATAATTCGTTCCACAGTTGTGCCGGTTGTGGAGAGTTTTTGTTTATTTACTTACAAAAAATTAAGACGGTCTCCAGACAGTTTACAGTCGCATTGCCTAAATTTATATTTTTATTATTTAAATATTGACCTAGCTGTTTTAGTTCTTTATATTTTACCATAATATACGCATAGTTAGAAATATAGAAATTTTAGGAATGATTGTAGGTATGATTGCGGTAGTATTGCAGGAATGTTATCTAAATATAGCAATGCCGCTGTATCGCCAAGTTTATTTAAAATACTTTACTAGATCTTTATATTTATAGATAGTAAACACATGAGAGGGGCAAAACTATTATTGCAAGAAGATAAAAGATAAACATGAGACGATCTGTGTAAATAAACAGCTAAATATTCTGGATGGAAACAAAATAATGTCAATATTAACAGCTATTTTCGCCTCAATTTATGTCCTATTAGCCATATTTACATCTTATTACATATTTAATTAAATCATATATAAAATAAATTATTTATTATAAATGGCTACTCCCCAGCCTCTTAACGCATTTCTCTATCTCTTCCTATCTAAAAACTTATAAATATGAATACTATCATTTTTATTGTCATTGGGCTAGGTTTCGCCAAATGCTATAATATCAATGTGACTGTATTTCGCAAAATTTTAAAATCTCTCAGATGTGCGAATAGAGATCGAAGGTTTTTATAACGTATACATATACATTTTTTTATATGTAACGAAAATATAACATAAACATGTAAATATAACAATGAGACAAAAAAACGGTAAGAACAGTAAGTAAAAACACTGTTTGTACATTATGTACACTTTACCTTTAGCTACTCGCGTACGAAATTTTCACGCTACTACTCGCGTGGTGTATTTTATACATCATTACATTTTTCACAGCAGCGTATGTATATATTTTAAAAAATAACAAATAAGAGAACTAGGATATTTTGGTTACCAACACAGTTTCATTTTCAAAAAAATATAAATAAATATAAAAGTTTGTTAGAAAATTTTTTAATAAAAAACTTAATGCTAATATGTAGAATAAAACAACAATAAAAAGAAATTCAAACATTTTGCATGGGGTTTGCCTATTCACTATAAGAATCATTGACTTTACATTTACATTTTTTTTTCTGCCACAGATAAAGCACCTTTCTCGGATCTTCATGGTTCATCTCGTCTTTATTTTCTCGATACTAAGACAAAAAAATGTTTAATATCGGTGGGCAAAGTTGCAATTTTAGCTCTTTCTGAAAGATGTGATCTCATCAACCTCAAAGCATGCGTTTTCAAAAAAAGTCTTCTGTATTTGTAGAGAGAATTAAGAAGAGGGGCATTTTACAACATTTGACTATTAATACCAGCTATGTTTAGCAGCTGAAAGAAACAAGTCAAAGGCCAACGTTTTGATCTTCTACTGACAGAATACGTGTTACACATTTTATCTACTGTATCCACTCCCCCTTTTGTCGGGTTGTAGTCCAATATAATTTCCGGTTTATTGGTATGTGGGTCGATTTCAGAATCATCGTGCATTGTTGAAATCAAAATGAGGCATTTGGTTTTATTTGGAACGTATGAAACTACTGTTATTTCCCTTTGAACTCCAAAAATAGATGAACCATCCGCTTTAGTTTTGTTGGGCAAAAATTCTTGTGGCAGCTTCCTTTTATTTTTTTTCGATTGTGATCTTATTTTGTAATAATTTGCCAAAGGGTGGTAGCTTGAGTACGAATTATCACACGTTAAATTTCTGTTACTCTCTTTCAGTTCTTTAAGTAAACGGTGAACTATTGCGATACGTTGTATTGTGCGTCTGGTTGTTTTTCACATTACAGCTCTAAATTGCTGACCTAAAATGTTTTAACGTCACAAAGGACAAACCCTTTTAAGCCATATTTGGCGTGTTTGTTGGGAATATATTGTCCAAAATTGCACCGTCCCCTGAACGATATCAGCATCTCATCAATTGTCACAAATTCACCGAAACTGTAATTTCCAAAAAATGAGTGTGGTTTTGCTTCTTAGAACCAGAGATAAATATTGAATCAAAAAAAGCCAGCATCTCTGTTTTTGTAACGTGCTTTGCGACTCGCTGTCAATCATAGTTTGGTCGTACTCGTGAAATTTCTCAATTGGTACATTGAACAATCTGCTCAACCATGACTTCATCAAATATTTTCATAAAAGCCCTCATCTCATCATTTATATCACGAGCGCACTGCCTTGGTCCCGGGAATACCTTTAGTAAATTTTTCTTACTGGTTTTACTAGATTTACTCATAATGTTATTTTTCGACTATATAATTTTTTTATCCTTGCCAACATTCTGAGTGTCGGAGTCAACTACTTGTTCGAAATCTGAATTTTCCATATTTTCATCCATAACTTCGTCTTCTGGTATATCTGAGTCACTCATTTCCTGCTCTGAATTAGAGTGGTGGTGAGATTCCTCTATAAGCTCATCTTCTAACAAACCTGGTTCACCACCCACCTCTTCTTCAGAATCGGTATCACAAATAACCTGAGCAATAGCTTCCAACTCTACTTGAGTTAATTTTTCGGGATTTTTAACTGCTACTCCATGCCTGAAAACAATTATTATAAGTTCGTATGTAAGAATTAAATACATAATTATAAATTTTTTTATTAACAAGTATTTTTTTATTGCAGAAAACCAAAAAATATTACTTTTCAAAATACTTACACAGTTACTAGAGTTGGCGTATTTTGTACACCACATAAATCCTTGCAAAATATCTGACTACTTTGTTAAGTTATTAAATCGACACTGCGCGTATATCTAGAAAACACATCGGGCAAAAGTTAGCGAGCTCGGTGACCTTGAACAAGAAATCGTAAGAACTCGGCAGCGATCGGAACAAGTTTGGCGAATTTTTTCACCAGCGCGAGTAGTTAAAGGTTAAAAGATAAAAGATAAACATGAGACGATTAGTATAAATAAACAGCTAAATATTCTGATAGAAATAATGAGAATAGAAATAAAATAATGTAAATATTCACAGTTATTATCGCTTCAATTTATTTTTCACTAGCAATATCTACAACCTATATTTGATTAATGTCATATCGAATAAACTTTCTATTATAAATGGCTACTCCCTCATCCCTTAGCGCATTTCCCTTTCTCGGCCTATCTGGAAATAGTCTTTAATATCAAGAGTATAATCATTTAAATTGTCGTTGAGCTACGTTGCGCTAAATTCTATATCAATGTTCCTCTTTCTCCTGACATTTTAATATTCTCTAATATGTGCAAGTAAAAAATCGAACATTTTTATGGGCGCATATATATATATATATATATATATATATATATATATATATATATATATATATATATATATATATATATATATATATATATATTATATATATATATAATATATATATATATATATATATATATATATATATATATATATATATATATATATATATATATATATATATATATATCTAACTTTCTTTCTATATATAAGGAAAATAGTAATATAGCAATGAGACAAAAAAAGGTAAAATCTGTGTTTGTAGAATATGTACACTTTTATTCAATTGTATTTACCTAATAATAAAGTGTTAGGTATAATAAAAGGGACAAGCGAATTTTTAAGGGATATGGAAAGCGAAATATTTTTGTAACTATAAAAGATATTAAGATATTGTTTTCACATATTTTCTGGAACTTTTGTTGGTAATTAAAACGTTTCAATGTAAAGCTTGTACCTAGCAAAACGTTTTTTATACAGGGTGTGCAATCAGACTATTCTAATTCAAATAATTTGGTATTGCGAACATAATTCACAAAATGAACCTTTAATTTGTGTTTGTTATATTATTAAAACTCTTAATAAGATTGCAAAAATAATTTAACAGGGTTTTTGAAAATTTTACATTACATTTTTGGCATTTTCAGGTTATTTCAGTTTGGTTTAGTACATTTTATAGCTTGAAAATCTAGCAATATATAAAAACTCTATGTAATACTAGCTACATCACATCTCAGTACTTTTCCAATAGATAAAAACTATACATAACGATAACAATATAATACCTTAATCGCATTTAATTAATCAATAGAAGTATTTTATCACTTTGTTTTTAAAGTGTGAAATATTTTTTTAGAAATATTTATAATCAACAGAAAAATTTATGGTACGAGCGGGGATCGAACCTGCACCTCTGGAATATTTGGCAGGATCAACAGTGGTTACGAAAATGGTGGGTTTGAATATGCTCAAGTTCTAACGAATTGCTTATTAGTGGTACGACAGCGCAATTGGTTAGAGCAATGGAGTAGTGATCCAGAGGTGCGGATTCGATCCCCGCTCGTACCATAACTTTTGCTGTTGATTATAAATATTTCTAATTAATTAATCTTAACAAGTTATGCTGAAAGCCAGACCGGGTCATTGTCTGGTTGATAAACATCAGTTGATTCAATGATGTTATTTAAAGTAAGAAAACTTTTTATGAGAGGAGAATTCGTGCCGTAATTACCTCTATGTCATAATGAAAGAGTTTCATTAAACAGATTTTTCATAACTAATACCATGTATTATTTTGGGGATAAAAAATGCGTCCAGAAATTGTTTTCTTTTATCCAAATTTATAACATTTATGCGGGATAAAACATCAGCTAATTAACAAAATGGATGCCAAGCAGCCATTCTTATAAAACGCTTTTGAACTTCTTTGAGTATATATATGTAAGTTTGCTAGATAATATATCAAATATTAATATATAACACTAGCATGTTTTAAATTTGATTCCACCGATATAACAACAAGTTTTCATAACTTCCAAAAAGAGACTTCACAGTTTCTTATGACATCTAAGGATTACTGGTTTTATTTGCAAAAATACACTTGAAAATATATTTTTTTGCAAATGCTAACTTTCGTTTATGTTCCTGGTCAATTTCTCTTATAAGAAACCAACAATAATAATCCTTAATCATTTCTAGATTTCATTTGCCTTGGTAGCATTGCTTTATTGTTAGTGTATAGTGGTGGAACCATTCTTCTAGCTCGTCATTAACCGCGCCCAAATTTTCGGGAAAAAAATTTAAATGAAAGTGCAGCAAGAGATGTATTTTAAGAGACATGAGACAGTCCATTTTGCAGTAGTTTTCAAATTTTTCGTAGTTTTCTACCTTTTTTGTTTCCTAAAAATTCCGAAACAATTCTTTTAAAAGACCCTCACTTAAATTTTAATCAAACTTTTGCATCCCTTAGTATTTTCCTAATTTGTAGTCCAACAAACATTCCTTTTTTAACTTTAGCATCACTTGGTTTAGAAAAAAAACGCATCTCCTTCTTTCTAATGCTTATACGAAATTTTTCATAAGTCCCAGTTTAATGGGTACGGACGTATCAGAACTTTTTAAGAATCAATTAATCAACAAGGGGTATATTCTTTACGTTAACTTGGCATGGAATAAATTGTGCTCTCTGGCTACTTGGTAAATCCGCTATGAAGCCCTAGCAATAGTGTTATGATTTTTAGGTCACCACATAACTACCACTTATACGTATCACAGCTTACTACAATTAGAATAGGTTAATAGGTTTCCTTCATCCCAATTACATGTACAAGGGGGATAGACTGGATTCTTTTGTTGCCATTATGGGGCAGAGCTGCTTTTAAAGTTATTTTAGAATAATCTTTAAATAAGCGTATTCGTCTGGGTTATGTGCAAAGCCTAATTTTCCCATAACGCTATTTGGATTAGCACAAACGCATATTATTTTTTCCATAGTAGAACACGAAGATAGCTGTTGGTTACGGTTCCTAACTATTGTAACTTTGGTTCTAGTGGCTAGTAAACTCCACTCAAATAATCTTGAACCTAATAGTTCAGCATGATCTTTGAACAAGTGGTCTCGAACTAGGTCATTTAATTCAGCTTGTTCGATTAAATGGGTTGATGCTTTTCACTTTCGGGAAAATAAAAGCCGTCTTTTTCTAATATAATATCGGGTTGTTCCTTATCATTATACATTTCTAAATCTCACCCCTAGTTTGCTGGGTTTGCTTTTATTGCTGAGGGAATATGCGACTATTTAATATTATATTTGCTTTCTCTTAGACACTTTTATGATGCAAAAGTAAGTCGTTCACATGATTTGTTGATTCCTGCGAAATCATTGGGCATAGAAGAACGTTTACCATTTAATTGTTTATTTAGATTTGCGGCACAGATTTGACAACATATGTGAGGAGCCCAGTCCCGACCTTGATCGCCAACAACACATTAAAAATACTTATGATAAGCTATTTTCGTCGTTTTGTTTATTGGCATTTTTTGCGATTTAGGATTAAACTGACTTCATATAGAGCAAAAACTATCCGCAGGGTTAACACAGCCACGTTTCTGTACTTTATTTTTGTACTGTCGCGTACATTGGTTCAAGGATGTGATACTACGTCTACAGACGTCAACTTTATTAAACACAAAGAGAACAGTAATACAAGGTTCTTACTATTGGCTTGTTCTTCGCACTTCTTTTATCTATCTAATACTGATCACTACCCGTGCTAAACCAATACTGATGATCCGACTTCCGGCCAGCTGCTTTTATAGCCATTTCGTACTTCTAGCATTTACTAAGGACATCGGGTATCGAGAGCTTTAGAAGCGACCATATAATTCCTATATACAGACATCCTTCGGTAAGTAGGTGACTCTTCGACGACTACGGGGTATGGTGAAATGTGGAATTACATAGGGTTACATGAGTATCTCAGTTATGTTAAACCCTAGGGGCCTGAGACTTTGTAGATGGCGGTCATACCCAGACACTTCCATGCGGTGTTGCTAGATTGTGTACAATTACATAACTTAGAGAAAACGTAGATATGGCAACATCGCCCCCTGGTATGTTACAACAGTACAGTTCACATTAACAACCTAAAGTTGTGAAACATTCACGTGCGTATTGACGCATGCCGTAATTATAACTAACATCTAACATCTTAAAGAGGTCAAGGCTAAGCCGACACCACCCTTCCCTATACGACTAAGCAAAGCGCAACCGTTAAACAAAGTGCAAATTTTATACTGAAACTCGAATCTATTTTTTTTTTATTCTTTTAATACTTTTAATCACATATCTAATAATAATTGTGGAAAAAGTCATACGTCAAAAGTTTTTACCCTTATTTTCGCATTTAGTGGCGGAAAGTTAATAAAAAAATATCTTTTACACCACAGTCGCAAAATGGCTGTAAACTAGTAAATTAAAAATCATCAGCATAAAAAGTGGCTGTAAAGAAATGAAGGTAATCAGTAATCATGTCATTGATAAATAAACTGGAACGAAGTGGGGCACAATGTGAGCCCTGTGCCACTCCTGAATAAACTGGAAATTACTTCGACATGTAGTTTCTGTTATTAACGCATTGGTTAGGTCTTTAGGAAATTTTAAATAAGATACAACTTGCTCAAAGAATCAAATCGACCTAAATTTAAACAGTAAAAAACCGATATTGACCCGATCGAAGGCCCTGAAGAAGTCGGTGTAAACTGAATCCACCCGAGAACTCCTATCCAAGGCCTCTATTGGATCCACCTTGGGACAAACTAAGTTTGCAGTTATCGATTTGTCTGAAACAAAACCATGCTGAGATGTATTTACAATGCGGTGGCATTCCCAATATAACTGATTAAAAATAAAGCTGTCGAAGAGTTAAGCCATTGTACATTGATTGCCGGACTCCACTGTAATTATTTGTCTCCCCTGCGTTCCCTAATGTAAAAATCAGAATAACTTTTTCTGAAGATGAGGAGAATCGCGCTGTTCTAAAGACAAATTAAATAAGACATGCAAAGTCGGCGAAGTGAGTACACATAATTCTTGAAAAAGATGTTTGGCCCCATCGTAATTTTATTGGGGAGATTATTGGAGAGGTATTTTTTACCGTATTGGACTCTGATTGGGGAATAGACCATTCTAGATATTTGTATGCCTCACGAAAGTATTGTGAAAATAGATTGGCTATATTTTGGCTCTCATCGCACCTAGTGTCAATGAAATAGATAGACGGTATGTTTATGCATTCACAAATGTCCATAATATCTTTGGACAATATTACAAATTTTCCTCCACTTACTTAAATAAATCGGATAACAATGGGAATATATAGTTTTACATTATTCTTTTAACATAGCAAACTCCACATAATATTATCTGCCGTTACAGGCGAAATATTGTTTCGTAAAATGTTCTTTCTGATGACAAGATTTTTAAGTTCTCTACTAAACTTTGAAGAAAATGTTTGTTTATAATTCAAAGTTGCTATATTAGCTAGGAAGAATTTAAACTCTCACATTTGAGAAAAAGTATTAGTTACGGTTAAACTGTTTAAATAGTCACTTTTTAATAAACCAAACGCTCAGTCTATTTAATATTTTGACATCCTAAAGAAAATAAAAACATACCTATTTATGGTTTTATATTAGATTTAGGCGCACTGCCATTATTTTGTATGTAGGTGTATATACATCTAATAAAAATATTTTTGTATTGTTATAACAATTAATAGCACGGGTTTTTCACGCTTAGACTGCATTTGAATATAAATCAATATTCCGTTTAAGTTTTTATATTACTTTTATATGAATAACAGAATTTCTGCTTGATACCGGTTCATTCATGGTCCAAATGTCGATAAAATAATATTGACTTGTATTTATGAGTAAACTACTTTTAAAATAGCTGTCTTTTCACAGTTATTAAAAAAGAATCATTTTATAACTTTGCTTTTAGAGTAAGATAACAGGTTAAATAGCTTTGCAAATTGCAATCAAAACAATATGAAAGTTCTTTCTGCTGCTTTCCATAACCATACGCAGTCACTAAGCTGCCTAAGGGAATTTAATTTTAAAATTTCCATATACTGAAAATATAGTGTGTTAGTGCAAAATAGGACTTATGCAATTTATCTTTTTTTACACCTAAAATAGGCCAAATATGGCAATTATATACAATATAACTTCCATCTCCAGCATCAGAAAACTTTTGGTTAATATGAAAAAATAGATCTGAGTGGGTTATATAACTTGTACAAATGGTTTTCTGGACAATCCTTGTATGTTTATCCGTGCATTTGTAGAGCCAAAATTTATTTTTAATTGTTAAAATCTTTAGAAAGTTCCCACATTTCTGATGGAAATGACCTAAACCTTTCTTGAAAATGTAATATCTTAATCCCTCTAATGATACTTTTATATCCACAATTTATCGTTACGCATCAAATTCAATATCCGTTATTAAATTGTCTCAATAACAAAAAAAATTGGATTGATCCTTTTCCATCATATGTGGTTCTAGCCTTTCGTAATAAGATTTTCTTAGAAAAGGGACCTCACAGCCTCTGCTTTTACCGGACAACACAATTCCCAGTTGATATTACTTGATACATATATATATATATATATATATATATATATATATATATATATATATATATATATATATAATGTGTTTTCATTCCGGGTGTACATCCGTTCACTACTGTCGTTCTGAAAAGAACAGTTTTGCTGACGTTTCGCCAAAATCACATTTGGCATTTTCGAAGCTTTCTTTTTCGCGTCCGAATAGAGACTGAAGTGTTGGTGACTGCGACGCTTCCTTTTATACCCCCACTCGGGGCCGAAGGTTACATCTGCGCAGGCGTTGGTCGTTATTTATGTTTTCCGGATGGTGCTGTTCTTGTTGCGCTAATTGCGCTTGAGTTTTTGCGATTTTAGATTTGTCGATTATTGTCTTCCATACTGTTGGTAGTTTTAATGATTCGTCCCTTTTATTCAAATCACCTTGTTTTTCAATTTCTATGGCTTCTCGGATTATTCTGGTCTTATAATGTTCTATATTGGCAATCTCCCTACACCCATCGAAATTTATTTTATGGCCGGTTTCCTGATGATGTAGGAATGAAGCTGAGGTTGTTTGTTTATTTCTGATGCTGAGTTTATACTCTTCCACTCTTGCTGATATTCGCCTGTTAGTTTGCCCTACGTACAACTTTTCACAGTCCTGGCACGGAATGCTGTACACTCCGTGGTTTTCCAGTTTGATTTTATCTTTTGGGTTTCCGAGTAGTTTACCTATAGTTGTTTGTGGCTTGTGTATTGTTTGTATGTTGTGTTTCCTCAGAATTCTTCCCATTCTGTCTGTTGTGCCTTTTACATATGGTAAGACTTCTCGTTGCTTTCCCGGCTCATATTTTTTGTTGTTCGTTGTTTGGGAAACCTGTGCATTAATAGCTTTCTCTATGGTGCGATTTGTGTAGCCATTTTTCTTTAAAGCACTAGATACTACTTTAAGTTCGTTTTGTCTCGTCAGTATTTGCCACAGCTTGAATTTGTGCTGGGTGATGATGTGATTTTGCATCTAAATATCTGTCTGTATGTGTTGGTTTTCTATACACGGTGTATTCGAAATGTCCGTTATGTAGTTTTGTGACCAAAACATCTAAAAATGGTAGTTTGTTGTTTTCCTCTAGCTCTAGAGTAAATTGTATTCTGGGGTGGATTGAATTTACGTGAGTCAGAAATTTTTCGAGCTCTGCATGACCATGTTGCCATATAATAAATATGTCATCCCCATAACGAATCCATAATTTGGGTTTTAAACTTGCTTTCTCAAGAGCTTCTTTCTCAAAGTATATCATAAATAAATTCGCAACTACTGGTGATAGCGAGGACCCCATTGGAGCACCATCCATTTGTTTATACATTTGCCCGTTGAAAAAAAAATAAGTATTTTTGAGGCAATGCTCCGAGAGTTCTATTATATGTGCCTGAAAATCCTCGTTCATAGCAATCTTGTGCAATGCTTCGTCGATTGGAATACTGGGATATAACGATTTGACATCTAGGCTTGCTATGATATCGTTTTTTTCAAGGACGATATCTCGTATAATTCGAGTGAAATGCTCCGAGTTTTTACAAATGAATCAGCTTTTTCTACAGTTGGTTGCATAATTTCAGAAAGGTATTTCTCCAGTTTTTGTAGCGGCGAATTAACAGCACTAACAATAGATCTGATAGGCACCCCTGGTTTGTGTATTTTTGGTAAACCATAGAGTTTAGGACATCTGCTCGACTTTTCCCGTGGTATGATTTTTTGTTGAATTTCGGGGTTTATTGGTGAACTTTTTATTTTATTTTTAGTTGTTTTTTTCTAGATACGTTGTCGGATCCCTTGGAACAGGCCTATAACAATTGTCTTGTAGGATACCCTGCATTTTTTGTACGTAATCTTGAGTATTCATAACCACAGTTGCGTTTCCTTTATCTGCTGGAAGGATTGTGATGTCTTTATTTTTTCGAAGGTTTATTAGGGCCCTTTGTTCAGTGGCATTTAGGTTTTGTTTTGGTGTTTTGCTTGTTCTTAAAATTCTTGCCACCTCTTGTCGAATCTCCTCTGCTTTTGTTTCTTCAGAGGAGTCAAGGACAGCTTCCACTCCAGCTATTATTTCTTCTTTCGGGATTTCCTTAGGAGATATCGCAAAATTAAAACCCTTACTCAGTACGGATTTTTCACTTTCTGAGAGACTGTAGGATGATATATTATGTACTAATTTATTCGACGTCTACTGATGATTTTTGTGGCTGACTCGACTTTCGTAGAAGATTGTCATACTTTTTCAAAAGTTTATCTGTCTTAATATTCTTATTTGATTCTGTTCGCCAAAAAGCCAAAGTTTCTATGCGATTCCACAATAAAGGGTGAATGATATTACTTAGTTTAAGGTGTAACTTTAAAAGTTCTTTTTCTGTCTCGGCTAGTTGTTTTCTAGTTTGATGGATTTGTTCTTTTAATAACGCCTTACTAGCATTTTGAAGTATGGTGTTAGTTTTTCTAGTTTTAGTATGATAAGACAAACGTGTAAAAGTAGGAAGTAAATTGCTGTCACGACACTTAATTTGAAAGGTTAAATCACATAAAAGATTAGTTTTCTTACCTCTCAGTTTCTCATACATCTTGATTGTCTTGAAAATCTCCTCCCCGTAGAGGTGTATAGTGTTGATTTTTACTCCTTCACGGATGGAAAAATACAATGTGTTTTCATTCCGGGTGTACATCCGTTCACTACTGTCGTTCTGAAAAGAACAGTTTTGCTGACGTTTCGCCAAAATCACATTTGGCATTTTCGAAGCTTTCTTATATATATATATATATATAGGTATTTATATATTTATCACTTCGGTATTGAAATATCTATTATTTTTATAATAATAAAAACGTTTTTTATTAACTTCATCCAAATATTTTTCTTGAAATGCCAACATCGCATATATTTTAAAATGGCCACTTTTCGTGAAACCTTCTTATCTTATCCTAGGTATGAAGTTTCTTTCCAAACTATAACAATGATAAAAATTGTTTGCCCTACTGTAAGCATTTCAACAGAATTAATTGGATGAAGTTAATGGAAAACGTTTTTATTATTCTAAAAATGAGCGAGGATATTTCATTACCAAAAAAGTGACAAAGGTATAAATGTAAACTAGAAGGTTTATATTTAAAATCTAACCGTATTTTACTCAATAATATTAATAATAATAATAATAATAATATTAATCCTGTTTTAAGAAGTTGTTAAATGCCTTCATTACTTAATTTCAAAAATGGGGGTTTCCTACGCGACTTTTTAAATTTATGTTCTTTTTTCATGACGGTTTAAAATAATAAAAAAATTTCAAATAATGAAAATTATTATTTTGATTTCTATTATATTTCTCAACGTTTCGAATGGTAACTTTCTCCATAGGTTTTCAAGTATAATTAAATGCTAACTCTAAAACTATGCGCTTATATACCAGTCGTGTGCGGTGATGCGTGAAGTCTCCACCCCTGCTTACCTGAACCGTAAAGTTTTAGAAGGTCACTTTGAGCTAGAAACGGCTTTCATATGTTTGGAGTATAAACTAGAAGTATGAAATGGTTCTATAAAATTTGGTTTTCGCCAGTGCTGCTCCCTACACAAAATTTTAGCCTCCGACTGCAGCATCTGGCGTTAGATTGACTAGACGTATTCCGCTTTGCCAGATTTTGACGTCTCTCCCTTTTGAGTATGATTAAAATGCTCCTTGACTCTTATACTAAGAGGGCGTTTTGTCTCTAAAATGTATGATGTTCTTTGGCTTAGTTTTTGTCAAAAGGATTCTTAACGTATTTCCTAATTTAAAAGAAGTTTTGATGTTGAAATCCCTGACTATTCTACAAATCTTTTCAGATGATGCCTTAATATATGGTATTGTGAGAAATAGAGATATTTCTTGTAGATTGGAATCTGTCGTAGTATGATAGTCATTTTGTAATTTTGATATTGTGTTCCTTATTGATATGTCAGAGTTACGGTTCTACAACATACCTTTTTTTATGTTTTCAATTTCTGCCTCAGGGTCCATCGTATTATTACAAGTTTTTACAGCTCTGTTGTAAAGCGTTCTTATGATGCCCTTTTTTGTTTCTGCAGAATGGTTAGAACCTTGGTTGAGATATTGTCTAGTCCAGAGATAAACCTAGTATATTTATAATCACGAAGAAAATATCTATTTCACTACTCTTTTAAACGTTAACCCCCCTTTTGTGAGAAAATACCAGATTTACTGACTTTTTTTTAAAATGTTCTGGTTACAAAATTGCATAACCGCCCTATCGAACACAATGTTTATAAAAAAGCAACACATATCGACAGATATATTCAAATGCAATCACACCATTATAAAGCACAAA
This sequence comes from Kuschelorhynchus macadamiae, assembly GCA_030620095.1. Classification (NCBI taxonomy): domain Eukaryota; kingdom Metazoa; phylum Arthropoda; class Insecta; order Coleoptera; family Curculionidae; genus Kuschelorhynchus; species Kuschelorhynchus macadamiae. The sequence continues at coordinate 148,586 of JAUTXW010001368.1, forward strand.
TTCTAGTTATGGCCAATGGCCATATATATACAACCGTGCGACTAACTCAAACACAAATGAGACAAAAAGAACTCAATATAGTATCTGGTTCTTTAAAGGAAATACAAACCGCACCATAGAGAAAGGTGTTAATTAACGGGGTCCCTAAATAACGAATATTAAAGATTATGTAACGGGAAGGCAACAAGTAGTTTTACCATATGTAAAAACATCAGAGACAGAATTTGATGACCGAAAACATAACATACAAACAATACAAATAATAAGCCACAAACAGCCAAAAGTAAATTACTTGAAAATCAAAAAAAACAAATCAAACTGAAAATCCTCGGAGTATACAGAATTCCATTCCAGGACTGTGAAAAGCTGTACGTTGGGAAACTAACAGTCGAATATCAGTAAGGGTAGAAGATCATATATATTCCTACATCAATAGGAAACAGGCCACAAAACAAATTTCGAAGGGTGTAAGGAGACTGTCAATATAGAGCACTATATTACCAAAATAATCGTAGAAGCCATACAAATTGGAAAACAATATAATTTAATGACGAATCCTTAAAAATGGCGACAGCATGGAAGAAAATCATCGATAAACCAAAAACCGCAACAAATTAAGCTGAATTAGTCCAACAACAAACATCCGGAACATATAAATAATGACGAATCTTCGACCCGGGTAAAAAGATAGCTTCGCAGTCACTAATACTTCTGACTCCATTCGGACGCGAAGTCAACAAAACGCTTCTTTTCAAAATGAGCGTAGCGAACGGATGTACACCTGGAACGAAAACCCCCTTGTGAAAAACTATTCTTTTTTTTTGTAAGTGTTATTTTGTGTTTATAATCAACTAAACAATACTTACCTATATTATGCTCTGAGAAAATATTTTGAATATCATTTTGCTCATTCCTTGTTTTTCCGATATTCTAATTATCAGTTTAGAAAAATATTGTCCTGTTTACTTTACTTCTGCTAAAAAAGGCCTTTCGTTGCAGAAATGGAAGAGTTAGAGTATATAATAATTTTGTACAGGAATTTTTACTAGTAAACTATTATAGGAAAACATACACATTCACAAATACACAATACACTTCATTAATCAAATTTGAAGGCAATATATTAAAACATTTCAAATTTATCTCGGAAACACAGAGAATCAAAATAGCGTCATCACGCCACTTTAATTTATTTTCAATATGCTTGCTATAAGACCATTCCGGTACTAGTATGAATAATCTCTGAAAATTTTATGTAATTTGGTCAAACCATACCGGAGGAACCACTGTACATACATAACAAAAAAAAAATACAGAGGGTCGAATTGCTAAACCCCTTTTTTTTAAAGTCGACTAAAATATAAGAATGCGGTTGGTCAAAAAGTATAGCTGTTAAGTGTTCTATGGTATAACTTTTTTAATGATATTTAATAAAATCTTTAACATGTTTCGTTCAGATTTATGTCAGAATTCCTCTAAGCTGCAGGATTGTATCGAAATATTTCTGATCTATTTACAATTAACTTCTTTTCAAAACAGCGCAAAAATTTATTTTAATAACTAAGGCAAGACTGTAAGATTTTAAAATATTGTGTTTACCATTACATGACATTTTTTAGAAATTTATATCAACGTCCTTAAATTCAAAACTCACATTAATATTTCAACTGTACACTACCCTACCCGTAGAAAGAATGTCTTTAGAATTCTTTTCATAACAAAGGAAATGAAAACCCTCATCAGTGCAAGAGAGCTTCGCGTTGCATGCAGAAAGTAATTCTCTTATTGATTAGAGAAATTTAGCCTAATGCAATTCGAAATAATACGGAAACACACTGACTGAAAGAATTACAGAATTTACATATTCAGTAGTTTATCGAAATGTAGAAATGTTTTTAAGGTTAGAATTAAAACAAAGGGACTAATTTGGAACTAGATTTTATACCAAGTGGCAACAACATAATTTCATGGCTATTTTTCGTAGTTATAAGTCGATTATTTTGCAAATTGTAGTATGTGAAATAAGCGCTACTTGTTGTGATATCTGTCAGATTTTTGTGACTTCCGGTTAAGCCGAAACATACCAAAAATATTAAGTTTTAATAAAACTCTCTGTGCATTTGGATTATAGAGAACAATTTCTACCTTCTTTCCTAATACCATGATACTTACCAATAACCTATTAATCAAAAACTTTAAATAAAATAGTCTTAATTTTAAGTAAAAAAACAACATAAAAATAAAATTTAAAAATTTCTATAATATATCTAATTTTTTACTATATTTTTGAAGGTAAAGATATAAAGACTAGGTTAATTCACAGGATCAGACAATTTAGTCGCGTAGCGACGGGGGATATTTTTCAAATCATGTATGAAAAGAATTTCCGGTTAAGTGGGAGATTCGGTAAGAAAATTGTATGCTAAAACTAAAAATAAGAATTAAATTGATGACATATTCATATAAGGAACATCATAAAAAGCAATAAATAGTTTTATTGTCAATTTTTTTAATATCCATGTGCTCTAGTAAAATGTGGTCTAAATAATTAAATAAAGGAGGAAATATTCTACTCATAACACATAATTTTATAGTACTCGAAGAATTGGAAAACATTTTACTCCTACTTCTAGCGGACGCTAATGAATTTATTTATTTATGGCACCTTTATTCATTAATTACGGTTTTGATTCCAAATATTTTAATTTCCCTATGCTCTAATAGAATAATAGAATAAATACTAGAGAAAATAGAAAAAAATGCAAGCGTTGTTGCATATATTTTGGTAAATCATAAGCAGTTTTAATTGCATTTCTTTTCTTTCCCTATCCTGTTGTTAAACGATGTTCAAATAATAATCTAAAATAAATATTATTCTTTATATGTTTCATAATTTTATACTACCAGAAATAATGGAAAATTATGAAAAGAACTAAATATTAACGCATGCAAAATAACTGATAATTTTAGGCGTTATAATAACACAATTAAAGTTGACTGTGCAATGACAAGTTTCCTATAATTAATCGTCTTGTTGACGTTTGGGTATCGTAAAAAGCAAATTAAATATTTAATAATAAAACAAATTGTGATATACAATATTTCTTCCTTTTGTACAGAATATGAGCATATGCATGTTCATTATAAAAATATAAAGTATTTAACTTATTTGGTGAACAACTCTGGCCTAAATACTAAATAGGAAGATGTATTTAAGAACATTAGCTTCGTGAAGTCATTTAATATTTCACCCATAAATAAGTGGTATTTAAGCTATGTTGCGAACTGACACACAGACAGACAGACGGACCGACGGAATTGATAAAACATGTTTTTTGGCGTCTAGGGACGCTAAAACGTGAAGATATGTAAATCCTGAGAGGGTGATTTTCTTCACGATTACAAAAATTTTATTTGGCCGCAATTTTGTTCCACTACCTTATATTAGTAATAAATTTTTACTAATTGAGCCCTATACTACAATCAGTTATGGCACACAAAATCATTCCATTAAGTAGTTTTTTCAGGCTGAATTTTTAAATATTTTATTATACCACCATTTTGTTCCGCCATCTTGGATTTGTACCAAAATTTTACCAGTTGATTCCAACATGGTACTTGATGTAACCCAAACGTTTATGAAAAACTTGAAATAAATGGGCAGTTTTTCCTAATAATTTTTTTAACATTTGACTACGCCGCCAAGTAGTCTTTAAGCTATGCCGCGAACTGACAAACAAACAGACATCTTAAATTAGTACCAGTTGATTCCTATACCATAATTAGTTATGACACACTATTTGAAATCAAAACAAATGTTTTTCAGGCTGAAATTTTAAATACTTTACTGGTCTTGTTCCGCCATCTTGGATTCGTACCAAAATTTTATCATTTGATTTCAACATAATACTTGATGTTTTTGCAAAATTTGAGATAAATTGGATGAGTAGTTCTTTGATAATTTTTTTTTAACACTTCACGCCATACTGGATTTTTACCAAAATGTTAGCAGGTCATCCCTATATGACCCTTAATTTTTGACCAAAATTTGCAGTCAATCGGATAAGTAGTTTTTTAGCTACGCCGCGACAGACCGACCAAATTGGAAAAACGTATTTTTCGTTATCTAGGGAACCTGAAACGTGAAAATCTGAAAACATCTCGGAGAGTGACTTCTTCAGGATTACAATACTTCCCTTTTACGAGGGAAGTAAAAATAAAAATAGATTAAAAACATGTAAAAATCAAATTAAAAATTGTCTACTGAAGTAGCAATGCAAATGAAAGAAATGTATTGTCGTAAATTCTTATTTATGCATAGGCAGAAAAAGTATTCGGTATTTGGTTGATAAATAGAACACAAAATTATATTTTAGCATCATATTATTTTTCCTTATGTTTTCTCAAGCTGAGATTTGTGTGCTAATAATTTTGGCCGTTTTCTTAAAACAGTAATATTATCTGAAATAACAAAATTACCACAGCCAAGATACAGACTTAAAATGTGGGTATAGTTATGTGGTAATTAATGGATACCTTTAAATAAATTGTTATATAATTTACTTAAATGATAAAAGAAAAGTTCCTTTTTCAGGATTTTTTTTGGGCACTTTAAATTATAGAGTGAATTAACAGATCTTTTATGGTAATAAAACTTTCCCTTTATCAGAAATAGAGAAATATGTTGCAATTTATATATTATGTAGAAAGCAATTACCAAATAACTATTAAATAAAGTGTGATATCTGTATGTGATGAAATTCGGTACGAGGTAATTTCGGGAGAGACCAATTAAATCAAACTGAATGTTAATTTGGAGATTCTCTATCAACACTACAACCGAACATTTTTTCTAACTCTTTGTGAATATTTAAAAATAATACTTATTTTTAAAAACATGTTGATTAAATTTGGTAATATTAAAATAATATTAAGTTTGACTGGTATTTTTAAGGTGGTAGGTAGCGTGAACAGTCTTGTACAGAATATGAGCATATGCATGTTCATTATAAAAATATAAAGTATTTAACTTATTTGGTGAACAACTCTGGCCTAAATACTAAATAGGAAGATGTATTTAAGAACATTAGCTTCGTGAAGTCATTTAATATTTCACCCATAAATAAGTGGTATTTAAGCTATGTTGCGAACTGACACACAGACAGACAGACGGACCGACGGAATTGATAAAACATGTTTTTTGGCGTCTAGGGACGCTAAAACGTGAAGATATGTAAATCCTGAGAGGGTGATTTTCTTCACGATTACAAAAATTTTATTTGGCCGCAATTTTGTTCCACTACCTTATATTAGTAATAAATTTTTACTAATTGAGCCCTATACTACAATCAGTTATGGCACACAAAATCATTCCATTAAGTAGTTTTTTCAGGCTGAATTTTTAAATATTTTATTATACCACCATTTTGTTCCGCCATCTTGGATTTGTACCAAAATTTTACCAGTTGATTCCAACATGGTACTTGATGTAACCCAAACGTTTATGAAAAACTTGAAATAAATGGGCAGTTTTTCCTAATAATTTTTTTAACATTTGACTACGCCGCCAAGTAGTCTTTAAGCTATGCCGCGAACTGACAAACAAACAGACATCTTAAATTAGTACCAGTTGATTCCTATACCATAATTAGTTATGACACACTATTTGAAATCAAAACAAATGTTTTTCAGGCTGAAATTTTAAATACTTTACTGGTCTTGTTCCGCCATCTTGGATTCGTACCAAAATTTTATCATTTGATTTCAACATAATACTTGATGTTTTTGCAAAATTTGAGATAAATTGGATGAGTAGTTCTTTGATAATTTTTTTTTAACACTTCACGCCATACTGGATTTTTACCAAAATGTTAGCAGGTCATCCCTATATGACCCTTAATTTTTGACCAAAATTTGCAGTCAATCGGATAAGTAGTTTTTTAGCTACGCCGCGACAGACCGACCAAATTGGAAAAACGTATTTTTCGTTATCTAGGGAACCTGAAACGTGAAAATCTGAAAACATCTCGGAGAGTGACTTCTTCAGGATTACAATACTTCCCTTTTACGAGGGAAGTAAAAATAAAAATAGATTAAAAACATGTAAAAATCAAATTAAAAATTGTCTACTGAAGTAGCAATGCAAATGAAAGAAATGTATTGTCGTAAATTCTTATTTATGCATAGGCAGAAAAAGTATTCGGTATTTGGTTGATAAATAGAACACAAAATTATATTTTAGCATCATATTATTTTTCCTTATGTTTTCTCAAGCTGAGATTTGTGTGCTAATAATTTTGGCCGTTTTCTTAAAACAGTAATATTATCTGAAATAACAAAATTACCACAGCCAAGATACAGACTTAAAATGTGGGTATAGTTATGTGGTAATTAATGGATACCTTTAAATAAATTGTTATATAATTTACTTAAATGATAAAAGAAAAGTTCCTTTTTCAGGATTTTTTTTTGGGCACTTTAAATTATAGAGTGAATTAACAGATCTTTTATGGTAATAAAACTTTCCCTTTATCAGAAATAGAGAAATATGTTGCAATTTATATATTATGTAGAAAGCAATTACCAAATAACTATTAAATAAAGTGTGATATCTGTATGTGATGAAATTCGGTACGAGGTAATTTCGGGAGAGACCAATTAAATCAAACTGAATGTTAATTTGGAGATTCTCTATCAACACTACAACATTTTTTCTAACTCTTTGTGAATATTTAAAAATAATACTTATTTTTAAAAACATGTTGATTAAATTTGGTAATATTAAAATAATATTAAGTTTGACTGGTATTTTTAAGGTGGTAGGTAGCGTGAACAGTCTTATATATATATGGCGATTGAAAATAGACCTCATTTGGTATTCTTCTTAGACAATTGGCAAATATTGATGTATACATAGACAGAAGCAGTGGCCTTGCAAAATACTATCATATTTTAATATGAAAATTTGCAAAACATCAGTGTTAAATAATATACGTGATACAATAATAAAAAATAGTTATATGCATTTTTACATATACATAGATTCAAAGTCGTTACTAAGGCATTTTACAACTTATAGAAAATTTACCAATTGAGAAAACCTACCAAAAAACCCAGGGACGTTTTCACATGACCAAGCACTATAAATACATAATAAAATTTCTATTTTTTTTAGTCTTTATAATGTTTTATTGTAATGTGTACGCCGGTTCAATTTGAATATATTCAGCAGATGATTATGTTCACGCCGAGGCTGATATATATTCATATTAAAGGGATTCAGGAGACAACTTAATTTAAAATTGTGTTTAAAGCTTTTCTGAACGCTTTAGAATCATTTCTTTTCATGTCTAACGGTACGGAAAATCTCATCGGTGGAACTTCGAACCGCATATGCCGCGAAAAGCAATCTTACTCTCCATTTGTTAAAGGAATGTAATCTTAAAGTCTGAATACCTTCACTACATAGTTTTTTGTTCGTTCTGTAGTGTACAGGAATTAAGTAACCCGATGTTAAATTGGGCGTGATTTTGATTGAAAATATGAAATATCTTATTGATTTGTCCCTAACAGCTTAAATGCAAAAATAGCACGAGAATCAACGTCGCTATTTTTTTTTTTAATGTTCAGGGATAAATCAGATTTTACTTCTTTCGTAAAAGGGAAGTATTGTAATCGCGAAAAAATCACCTTCACACATTGTTTTCAGATATTTACGTTTCGAGGTGCCGAAAAATATGTTTTCTTGATTTGGTCAGTTTGTCGGTCTCAAACCCAATATGCTTTATTGTACAATTATTCCCATTTACAAAGCTGTAGAAAAAGAAAAACAAGAATCTATGTGGCGTCGAAATTAATAAAATACAATTATATAAAAACAGAATGTAGGTAAATATAAAAAAAAATAAAAAAGCCAAAAAAAAATAAAAGGGTCAACAAAAAATACGTTATATCTAACAACAAACAAGCCCTAAAAATTAAGGAGTAAAGAATAAGTACATAACATTTTCGAAAGCGTATACAGCGAATATAGTCAAAAACAAAATAAAATTATTTAAAAACAGCAAAAAAAAACAGTTACTACTTAAGTTATCAAGTTATCATTGTAAAATTCGTTCAGTCTATAATAAGCTTTGCCCTGCAATAAAATCTTTACACCCTTTCTAAATCCTTTTTTATATTATTTTCAGTGCGGTACACTTTTGCCGAGTGGTTGTAAATCTTTAAATTTTCATATATCACAGAGTTTTTTGTTAAAGTGCTTTGTAATATTGTCAATCTTAATTTACCTTTATTACGCATATTATAGTTGTTTTATATTTTTTATGTATCATGGTTACAGTTTTCATAATGAATAAACGAAATAAAATAAGAACATTGTCGTAAATGAAAAGTGGCCTGCAGTGGTCTCTAGCTTTTGCCTTCCACAAATAGCTCTTTTCTGCAAAGTATCTAAAATACTACTAACGTGATTGACTTCAACTTTTGGTCAATAGTTAAGGGACACATATTTTGCTAAAAATTCCAGAACGGAGGCCTAGTGAAAGTTAAAAAAAATGTCAGTGAAAAACTATTTATCCAATTTACCTAAAATTTTGCTCAAAAATCAAATATTAAGTAGGAAACTACTCTAAAATTCTGGTACGAATCCAAGATGGCGCAAGAAATGTTAGTTTATTAAAGTATTTAAAAATTCAATCTGAAAAAAATACATAATAAATTGAATTGAAATTTTGCGCAAGAATTAACTATGGTACAGAAATGAACTGGTAAAATTGTGGTACGAATTCAAGATATCGGAACAAGATGTCGGTCAAATAAAAGGTTTGCAATCGCCAAAAAAATCACCCTCTTAAGTATTAGCTTCCCTAGATGCCAAAAAAATGTTTTCTCAGCTCCGTCAATCTGTCTATCGGTCTGCCTTTCTGTCAGTTCCCGTGATTGACTTCCAATTTTGGTCAAAAATTAAAAAGTCTAATGGGGATGACCTATTCATATTGTGGTAATCCAATATGGCAGAACAAAATGACGGCCAGGTGAAATATTAAAAAATTATTACTAAAGAAATATTTATCCAATTGACTTCAAATATTGCACAAAAATGAAGTGCTACATAGAAATGAACTGGCAAGATTTTGGTACGAATCCAAAATTACAAAACAAAATAACGGCCTGAAAAACTACTTATTAGATTCAGTTTAAATTATGTGCAAGCTTTAAGTGTAACATAAAGATAAACTAGTAAAATTGTGGAACGAATTCAAGATGGCGAAACAAACTTGCGGTCAAATAAAATATTTATAAAACTAACATAAAAAAATCTTCTTATCCAATTGACTCGAAATTTTGCGGAAAAATTAAATCTGATATATGGGGTAACTGGTACGGAACAAAATGACGGTTTGAAAAACAGTGTGAATAGTTTAATTTATTATATTTATTATAAATATTATGTTTACAATCAACTGTGACATAGGCAAAAACTGGTAAAATATTGAGACGAATCCAATATGTAGACCATTATATTTGAAAAGACAGTATATATGTGTTATTAAGTGACTATGTGCGGAATCAAATTGGATCAATATTCCTAATAAATAGAAAAATCCATCATGCGGGAAGTTCCGGGTAAGGGAAAATTGCCAATTTTTCTTCTTTTATTTGTGTTACTTAAAAAAAATAAAAATTGGTTGCTGACATCAATCAGCCAGTCGCTTATATTTCGGTCAAATATATAAACATGTACAAAAAAAATCCAAAGTTCAAAGTTGTATATAAATATCACTAAAAATTTTTTTTGAGCATTTCGTGTTGTCTGTCAGCATGTCAGCGCGTGGTCACTTCAAGTCTATCATAGAAAATATATCATAACGACATAGCATAGACTTATATAGATATCAACGAATTACAAGCAGTATATGAGACTCCATATTGTTTGCCAAGCTTTTCTGACATACAAATTTTTCACAAGAGCGAACTGTTATGGTATTAGCTATGCGTTAAGCAAATCCGTTTTGTGATGACCTTATGTACAAAAACACTCACACGCAACAGCGTCTACTTTTAGTAATTAAATTGAAATATTTAGTGCTAAATTCGCGTTCGTTCTAAAAATCAATGTTATAAAAAAATAACGCTTCTATTGCATACTAAATTCTTATCACAACAGAAAATATACATTTTTACCGAAGCATTTTAGACCTCAGTTTATGTAGGAACGGCATATGAATTTCTAATGTATGCAAATGTTGTAAATTCTTAAGGTTTATATTTCATTACCGTAGGTTTTAAAAATGAACATCGCAAAAACCTGTTGTTTTAAAATATATTGCGCTGCTTAAGCTTCACTTAAATGATGTATTCTAAATGTTGCCAAAACTGTCGAGCGCTCCATTTTTTTTTATTTACGTCTCGTGATAAGTTCAGTCCTGCATATTTACATCAGACTGTTTTTAACCAGTCCATGTAACTCACAGCAATATTAGAGAGTGGTTGCTAAGTGGCAGCAAACAATTTCTCGTGTTTTTCTTTAATGTCAACAATTAAACAGTTAAATATTTTTACATGCTTTTAACGCTCCCAAGGATTAACTAGCAGCAGACTATTTTGCCAAGGTAAAATTTGTTCTCCCATTTCACTCTACTAAACTAAAATGTAACCACAAAATACAGACTTTTTATAGTTTTTCAAAAATTCTTAACTAATTTTAAAGTACTGGTGGTCATTTTGTATCTGCATTGATTTCATTTTTGCGGCATTATCATAAATTAGTAAAATTGAAAACTGACGAAAATGAACTTTTTATATATTAGCAGACCACGATGGCTACTATGTTCCGTAGTTATCTTAAGTAAAGTTTATTGATATGGAATTTAAAAAATTGCATATTAGAAGACAAGGGAAAAGCCTTTGCTGGTAACAAGTTCCATAATCGAGAAACCCTAGGAATAAAGGAGTGACTGGTCACTTGTCTTTCAAATTGGACGGTGAAGGAATGCATGGGGGTCGAAGCTCGTGTCTCCTTGGCGGGAGTTACTAACGAAGCCATAATGGATGATAATTCATTAGAATAGAATCCCTGGGAGTATATTAATAATAATAATAAACAATATGTATTTATACAGTAACCAACACTGTCAGTACATTAATTTTAAATTACAATTAATAAACATTATACCCATATTATGCAACTTAGACAAAAGACACCGATTACTTTCGGTATCGAAAGCCTTTGCCAAATCAATAAATACTGCATGGCACGAATTTCGAGCATCCAGACTCGAACATTTTTTATCTACTAGAAGAGCTACAGCTTTACTTGTTGACTTATTTTTCGCGAAACCAAACTGTATTTTTGCTAATTAATTGTTCCTTTTAAATAAACCTACAAGTCTAGTCTTTAATGCCTTCTCAAAAACTTTGCAAATATTTAAAATTAATGTAATTGGTCCATAATTCTCGATTTTTTTCCTATCTCCAGATTTATAATTGGGTTAAACATTGTTGTTTTAAAGTGGCTAGGGCATTTGCCTTTTATGAACATTAGTTCTATCAAATATGCTAGGGTAGCAGCTATTTCGTTTGATATTGCTTTAAGTGACAATTTTATTACGCCCAGCTGCTGAAGTATTTTTTAAAGAAATTATTATTTGGATTACTTCTTCCCTCGTGACGCCCGATAAAAATATCGAATTTGGTTTTAGTTTAGGTTGGCCAACAGTTAAAGGTAAAGTATTTTTATACAAAATTTCAGATGCCATTTTTTCACCAATTGTGGTGTAGTATGTATTAAACATACTAACAACTTTACTATCTGCTTCTTGTTGCGCTTAATTACATTGTCGGAATTAAGCATTTCATTTATGTTTTGAATTTCTTTTACTCTGTGCATATTTGAACATTCGTTAATGTTAAACAATAATTTTTTTTGGGTTATTTTTATTAAGATTAATTAATTTTGTGTGGAAATTTATCTTAAATATATTAATTAGATTGTTAATTTGATTTCTGTAAGTTTTATATTGCTTCAGTATCTGTAAAACTGAGTCACAATTTCTACAATTTGACGATGATCTAGTGATGCAAGCTTCCTTGTGATGTTTGGATTATCAAAAAACGAATAGCTCTTCTTTGGACAAAGTCAAGCATGTTAACGAATGCAGGAGAGGGTGCTCGCCATATATTTGAGCAATATACTCAAGGCTAGGTCTGATTTGCGTATAAAGTATAAAGGGCACAGAGGTTATCAGAAGAAAAGTACTCAGTTTCAGCAACAGGCTTGAGAAGTTGAATGTTGGAATGTAGTACACTATTGTTAGCATTGATATGCATAGGATTGCTAGTTGAAAAAAGTAGGTCATCAGGACCTTTGGACTTTTAGTGGCGGAAGCCGTATTGCCTGTCATGAACAGGTTTATATCTTTCAAGGCAATTTAAAAGATCAATATTGATAGTTTTCTTCATTGCTTTCCCCCATATTGGGCTGTAATTAGAGGGAAGTTTTTTGGCAAGAAACTCTACACAAGCAGATTTCCAGCTTTTGGGAAAAATACCCTTAGCATAGGATATTTGAAATAACCTGGTAAGTACGGGGGCCAGTTCACAAGCGCAATTTTTTAGTACTACGGAATTCATATTCCTTGATCGTTCAGGCCAGAGAAAACGTTTTAACCTGAATTTCGTACATATTATATAGCAAACTGGTAGTTATGGGAGCCCGAAATGAAGGGGAGGGATTAAAGTATAATTTGCAGCGAATTGTTCCGCAAAAAGTTTAGCTTCTGCTTTAAATGTAGATACGATTTCATCACTAGAAGTTAAGAATGGAACAGAGATTTTACAGAAGTTTTGGTAAGTGACCAAACGGAATGCCCACTATTTTGGCAGAAAAGAACTTTGCCTTTAATGCGATTTTTTCAAGTAAAGTTCTTAAGGAAATTGTGACGAGTACGGATTTTCTCTATCATGGCTTTATCGTAAGATTTTGAAAACCAATGTTTATTGTTAGGAGATTTTATAGTTTTATTAGAATGTGTTATTATAGGGATTGTATACCTAAATGCATAAAGTATCATTCCAAGGGAAGAAAGTGTAGAAGTCTCACATCCCGCATCCCCATCAGCGGATTATAGTTGGAAATAGTACGAAGTGGCATGTATTCTACTTGTATGGGACAGGAATAAGTAATTAGAATGTTGCCAGAGGAGCGGAAATAGAAACCTGATAAGGTCCTGGGTGAGTGTTGAGAAAAGAGGTCCGATGTGTGATGATGCATGGGAAGTAGGTAGCGCCTGAGATGAGCTTGTTAAGAGATTGGCTGATTGCAAAAACCTCTGCTGCTCTACCTTGAAGACTGGTAAAAAAAAACCACTTTGGCAGAAAAAGCTTGTTACTTTAAAGCCTATTTGGCTTCATTTGAATTTTTAAAATATATTATTTTTACTTATACGCAGTGAATACCTTATTCTGGCCAAATTAGCTATCTTTAATTTTGAAAAATACATAGTTATTTGAAAAACGTCCAGTTTTTTTATGCTATAGTGAGCTTTCAATAGCTTGTAATAATTCTGATGGCCTAGTTATCAATAATCTTAAATTTCTGTAGAAAATTTAGCAAGGATGCTGGCACTATATATGGTAAAGCCGATATGGTTTCTAAGTATAAAGTAGCAAGTAGTATCAATAATCTAAACGAAGAATTTAAAAATTGAAGATTTTTGTATAACATTAAATGAATAACACAGTAGTTATTATTATTACACCTTTACTATACACACCATTAAGTGGGGATTGCGATTGGTTTTTTGATTGCCTCTCTGGTATTTTGAAGTCAGGTCTGACTATGGCTATAATATTATGTTCGCATTTTAACATACATTTTCCTAGAGGCACGATTAGGATCAGAATATTATTGGATATTTTAACCTTCTGTGACATGACCTCTCTAATATCAGGAGCGACACGTTTATCTCCTACGAAGTCCTCTATAGATTACATTGTAACAAATCTTCCTGAGGCTACAAAATATTTAAACCTTGATACAAGTACATCAGACCACCATAGGTAGTTAGTATCTATTCACTATGGTTCAGCCAAAAGCACAGCAACTAGTATCCTAAAATTTGAAGAGGTAAATCAAAATTGGATTAACTAATTTAAATACTGTCTTTTCCAAGATTTTCCGAAACTGGATAATAATGATATAAACGCCTACTTCAATGCGTTTACAGAACATTTTCGGTGCTGTTTTCATTTAGATTTAGAAGTAGCAGGACCAACAAAAGGTAAGAAAAACCTAAATGATCATAAAATGACTCTTCCAATAGATTTAAAAAACTAAGACAATTAAAATGGTTAAGGCAAAGGCTTAATTATGTTAACATCACAAGTCAATATAAAAGTTGCAAAAAAGGAATAAAATTAATAAATTTTTCCATTTCTTCATCAACCTCCAAGATTATAATAAATGCCGAATTTGAATTTATATCCTCCTGGTATAAGACTTGACACATGTCAAAATAATTAACACATACTTTACTTTAAAGGAATTATTCGGAAAGATTCCGTTTTTAGTACAACAAATACTAAATATAAGTGATAATAAATCGGAAAGGAAGCATCTCACGTCATTTCTATAATATATCAAATGGGTCTGGACCTTCCCCCTTTTCTTCCTCCTTGTGGAACTTGAACCATTTCAGCTGATTAAATATTATGCATTTGACGAGTCGAACATTACATACTAAAATCTCTGTTTATACAAAGGAGGTTTTAATTAACATGAAAATGTTAAGACCTGGTCAGGGTAAGGTAAATGCCCTGCATACAATATAACATTAAAAGTTAAACTAAGCCAAAATATGTCTTTATCTATATTTTTGTTAGTATGTCTTACAGGTTCTAAGATAGGCTTTTCACATAAGACTCTCTGCACATACATACATACATACATACATACATACATACATACATACATACATACATACATACATACAAACAAATGTTTGTATGTACGAATGCTCAAATAATATTTCTCCAGTTTATTTTTTGGTATTTCTTATTTTATATTTTTATTTAATTTATTAAATGGCCGTCCAAAAAATAGTCCGAAGAAACTACTTATGCAATTGACTTATTTAACTGTATAAGTGAGTTTTCTGTAGATATTAAAATTTAATTTCTTAAGTGATCTTTTTATTGGCTAGAAAATGTATCGAATTATTTTCTTCCATTTCGAGTGTAAATTTAATTTTATTTCCTGTAAAGCGGACCAATATGTCATCCACGTACCTATACCAAAAGGAGATATCCTCTGCAAAGGGTGTATTTAAAAACATTTCTTCAAAAGTGCTTGCTAGTAATGGGCTTATGAGGGAACCCGTAGCTAAACCGTCTTTTTGTTTATTTTGTTTATAGTATTCCCCGTCAAATTCAAAGTAATTTTCGTTTATGCATGAAGTAATCATTTTTATGAACTCTTGACGTATTACAGGGTTTATATGTTTCTTTGTAAGTATGTGGTTAAGTGTATTAAGACAATCTTTATTTGGTACTTTGGAAAACATATTGGCGACATCAAAATATGCTAAGATACTATTGCTTGGCAAGGTTTTAGTTTCTTAGTAAATTCGATGAAGTTTTTAACAAAACATTTTGGTTTAAATTGTGTGGAATTTCTAAAAATTGTATTAAGTTTTACAGCGGTATTCCTTAAACTTCGACGTTAGAATCAAAGAGCATAATGCCTCATATAGATTAAAAAAAACAGAGCTTTCATTACGCCAACCATTTCTCAAAAACTTCACATCAAACTTTACAGATACGCAGGTCAGTCATTATGTCAGTACTATATTGTCAGTAGAATTAAGTCAGTAGACACAGTAAGAGTAAAGATTTGTTAGAAAAAAGTGTCCCTCTAAAAAATAGAGAGATTATTCAAGTTGAAAAACTGCTAATACAAAATCTAAAAGGAAAATATTTTTGGGAATAATAAAAATATTAAAACATAACAGATTGTTTAGAAGCAATAATAAACATCATAAAGATCCGAATGTTAACCTTGTAAATTCACAGATGTTCGAAACACCATTCTATGTAAAACTTTTTTACCAACAAAATGTACAGTTTTATCTGTATTTTTTTTGCATATATTCTCTTTAGATATCTTCATTATTGAAAATGTTTGTTACATGCAGTTCGCCATGAAAATAAAATAAGTGACAGTTAACAAAGTAAAACTTGTGTTTTCATTTATTTTTTAATATTTTATATTAGGATGATCGGTTCAAAATTAGCATAAATAATGCCCAGCTATTAAAAGTGTACAGTTTCAAATAAACAGAAATACGACAAAATATTTATGAGACTGGAGGCGTGTTTTATTTCAACGATTAAAACAATTAACATAATTAAAATAATACTAATACAGTTGAACATTAACATTTCATAAAAACTCTCTTAATAGCTTTTAGTGTAGTTTTACCGATTATATATAGCAAACAATTAAAAACCCATACCAGTTTTTTTATGCAGTTTTTTTGATATCTTGAACACAGGTTGTGTGAACCCAAATTTTTAATAAATTAAGCAAACAGAACGCTACCGAAAAATTGTTTTCGAAAGACCAAATTTTGATAATCGTCACTAAAACGTAAAAGCCCAATAAACAAAATAAAAATTTCATATTAAAAAAAACTTATTATTTATGGGAATCTTACATAAATATGGAGAATTTTCACGTTTTGAACGGGATTTTTTTTATATAGATGCCATGCAGAGATAAAATTTGAGATAACGAAGATACATTGTTTTTCGTGAAAAGAATGTCATAAAAAATCACAAAAATCATAGTAACCTAGGGTGAATTGGATAAATGTCAGGTTTACCCCATATGATCCTCAATTTTTGACCAAAATTTAAAGTCCAGTATATATACACAGGTTAAAACTGTGAGAAAAAAAGAATTATACATGAAGACTGTAAAAACAAAAACAACAAAAAACACCAAAGCACAAGTCAATATTCACATTTATACATTACTTAAACCATATAAGGAGAACAGACAAAACCGACACCAACCAACAAAATTAAGTTCTTCAACGGCAATTTCCTTTTATTGCCAGTATCAAGAGATAACATCGAACTTTACTACCATACGGGAACATTATATCCCAGATACTTCGTTTTCGAGCATATTAGAGTCAGTTTGGATGCACTTGCACGACACTGTCATGGAGTATCGGTTACGTTGAATTTACATTTCTAATATTGAAAGACATTAGTTATACGCTTCAGCTGACACCAGCCACATGATGTGTGGAGTCGTGACCTGCATGTGGCAAAGTTCCGTAACAAATCAATCTGAAGTATATCCATGAGAAAATCCGTATTACAGCAAAAATATTTCACAACTTGGTTTTCCGAAATAGAACAGTCTCATGTTCGATTGGAAATCGGCTTTGGGCCGGAAGTTTCTTTATGCATTTGAATAGAATAGGTAGTCAGATGAATAATTGTTGCATCTTGTCACTAGCTTAACAGCTTAATTTTTAGTTGCTCTAATGAAACTATTCTAATTTATGTTTGAGCAGTATTAGTATTAGTTTTAAGTCTTAAGCTTACCTTAGGGCAATCAAAGGAGCAAAGCATACATACTTTTTTACCGAATTTATTGTTTGATTATCATTTTAATATAACAGAAGAGTGATCTTAGGTTAATATATTTTATTTTAAATTGACATAGTTGTTCAGAAAATCGAAAAATATTTTCAAAGTTTCCTTGAATTAATAAATTCTTTGGATTTCTGCAACTGACATATTTTCTTTCAGTGTCACAAAGTGATTTATTCCAAGAGCAGATGTAATAGTGTACATCGGAATAGATTATTTTTGGTTTCAATTGGCTAACGTGATTTTTGTCCTGTGAGAGGATGTAAATAAAAACATATCAGTGCAAAAGTTTATCAATGTTACTTCAAAATATAGTTTATTGGAAAGTGACTATGAAAGTAATAATTTGTTTTTGGTGGTTTTCATTCCTCATAATGCAACTGTTACCTCAGAAAAGTTATATAGTACGCAAAAATTTGCAAAAAACTGTTTACGAAATTTATTCACCCTAATAGACCTAAATAACAGTAGAACTGTTATTTAGGTTAGGTTAGGTTAAACTGTTGACCATAAAAAACCGGATCAGTTGTGAGAACCAAATATAATGTGGAACGATTTGCAATTTCTTTTACCTTATTATTACTGAAATTGACAATGAATTTCTCAACAAATGTATGCAAACGGAAGCATGCATCAAAAGGGGTGGGCTAGTTCTATGTGTTGTCCTGTAAGAATTTTTTCACCATGTGGCATGTACTAAGCAGGACTGCCGTCTGGATTTCAATGAAGGTGTTAGTATGCAGTCCTATGATTTTCAGGTTCTGTTCTAGTGTTTTTAGAACTAGTCCAGTTAATGATACGATGATCGGTATCACATGAACCTTATGCAGTCTCCACATCTGCTGTGTTTCGATTACTAGCTCCGCAATTTGGCCTTTTTCTCTTGATTACTCATCCAACACTTTGTTATTGTTCGATCTACCAAATAAGCTGTCTTTGTTTTCTTATTTAACAGTACCGCATCACACCAATTATTCGTCACCCGTCTGTCGGTGATAATTGCCCGGTCGTAGTACAGTTTGAGGACATTATTTTCAAGCACTGAACTTGGTTGGTATCTATAATAGGGCACAAAGGTGTTCAGGAATCCGTATTTATTAAGCCTTCGGTGTATGATGTTACACACCTGGTTATGTCGCTGGAGGTAGTCCATGTTTGCTAGGTAAGTGCAGCCACATGTTGTATGCTGTATAGTATCTGATCTCTCGCTATATTTTTGACACTTATCGGATTCAACTGACCGCTCTTTGATGATGAATTTTGTGTAATTCCGTGTGTTAATAACTTGGTCCTGTATTGCCATCATAAATCCTTCTGTCTCTGGGAATAGTTATCCAACCTTCAGCCACCTATTGGATGCTTCCTCGTCTATGTGTGGCTGATTCAAGTCATTATGATGTCGGCCGTGTAGTACCTTTTGAGCACACTGTTCTTGTTTGTCGGGGTCCGAAAGTGACTTTAGAATGATATTGTTATTTGCGAGATTAAGTGGAGAGTATGAGTTGTCACTTAGACTCACTATGGTGAAGAACTCTCTCAAGTTTTGCAGCTGTCGCGAATGCGAATTGGTCAAGTCAACAAGGGATCTTCCACCTTCTCTTCGTGGTAAGATGATTCGGAGAGTTGATGACCTTGAGTGGTGTGACTTGTACTTGGTTATCATTACGCGAGTAGTTTGTTGTAGTCCTTCAAGCTCCGTGTTAGTCCATTTTAAGATTTTGAAACTGTAGGTCAGCACGGGCACAGCATAGGTGTTAATTGCTGTACTGAGATTTCCGGCGTTCAATTCTGTCTTCAGAAGAGCTCGCATTCTTTGAACGTACTGATCTTTCAGCTTGGTCTTTCCTTGTTTATCCTAGAGCAATCTAGCTTGTTGGAACCCTAGGTATTTGTAGGTCTCACCTTGGTTAATCGCTAGAAAGAACTATTTCTCCATTCGGTAAACTACATCACCATCAATGACTTTGCCTTTTACGATGTTTAAGGCTTTACATTTTTCCATTCCAAATTCCATGTCTTTCGAGAAGGTGTATGTCACGTCAATAAGCTTTTTTAGTTGGTTATGGTTTCCACCATAGAGCTTAATATCATCTATATACAGAAGGTGGGATATGGTATATATGGCTCTCTAGACCATAAAAACCTATGAGAACCAAATATAAAGTAGAGCGATTTGCAATTTTTTTACCTTATTATTATTATTATTAATAGTATTATTATTAGAATGAAAACAGATTTTGATGTACATGTTCATAAGAGAGCTTTTATTTCGTTTTGTTTTGCATATGAAAATTACAGTTACCTAGTTAATACATATTTTTGTAATTTTTTTTAAGAGATAAATTTTTTTTATTTTAAGAGATATTTATATTTTTATTTCATAATTATATGTGACTTAATGATTTAAGCACATAGAGCGATTTTTGGTACATTTTCATTCCGTATTATTTATTTTTTAATTATATTAAAAAGTATTGTTATTGCTGTAAATGCAAGACTATGTAGATTTGGGTTGTAGAAGAGCTAAAGCTATTATTTATGCGATATTTTATGTTTCGTAATAGGCAAAGTACCCTAGCACCTAAACCCTTTTGAACCCCTTGTGTAGATTCTTCTATCGAAGAGTAAAAACTGTTATTATCTCGGTTATTTATGAAAAGATGAAAATTAACTTATTAGAAACCTGATTAAGGGGGAACTGCACGCAGTATTATGGATCATTTGCAAGCCTTCCGCCGCTGCAATATTATGTTAAAACTATAAAAGATATGTATTAGCTTCAATGTGATTTTAATAGGGAAATATATATAGTTAGGCGCTAAAGGCGAATTTTTATGAAAAAATCAAATCTAGAATTATAAAATAGAAGTAGATTTGTCCATTTTCGACCATTTTTTGACCACTTTTTGACGCAAATGCCGTGGCATATAATTTTTTTCTCCACAAAATGGCTCTTTATCGCCTTGCATTGATCCTTTGTCTACGTAACTGCAAAATTTGAAATGGTAAATCGTACTCATGTCTTTGTATTTCTGCAGCGCGTGAACCCTTTTGAACCCATTTTTAAACGAAATGTAATTTAAATTGCCTATACGTAAAACATTGTTTTGAGGTCGGACGTGCAGGAGGTTTTCTCTAATACGTAGGTACCTTTTCATCTTACTTTGAACTTGACTAGACCTTGTCGCTGATTTTTCACTTTTTGCGTGCAGTTCTCCCTTAAAATAATTGTGTGTTGTGTTCATTCGAATTAGTATAAAAAACACATGGTTATTAATTAAGAAATATGAGAAAAAATCTTCAAAAACCACAATATTTGTAAAGAGAATATCTAAGTTATTCTAAATTCTAGACTGGTTCATAGTTCACTTTGAACAAAAGTATCCCCCAGATTGAAAATTCAAAATGTAGGATTTCGGGAAGTTGTAAAATGTAAAAAAATAACAGTTCAATCTTAATCTTTTTAATGGTATTTATTAAAGAAATAAATAATCGCCTTTAATAAAAGAAAAACTTTAATTGCAATGATTTACATACAATCTACATTTAGACAACTTAATCTGCCACATAATTCTGAATGGTGGTACATCAACTCCTAGTCTAATTATTAGAAAATGCTTTGCTTTTGAAAAAACTGCTTTTGGAACGTTGATTTGGAATTTAACGTAGTACGTTAACTCATATTAAACTAAAATGTATGAGTAGTTTTGCTCTGTGTTAAATTGTTTACATTTTACGGTGACCCAAAATACAGAGTTGTTAGTTTTTAAATGTGAATATCTGAAAAACGATTTAAAATTGGCATATAAGATGCATTATATAAAATATGAATAATCGATCAAATATATGAAATCACTCTAAAATTTCTCGTAGAATTCTATAATGTAGCAAAAAGTGTGGTGTATCTAAAATAAGATATTGTCCGAAAGTGTTTTGCGTTATTTTTTAAACTCGCTGTTCGTTTTTTTTTCATATATTTTAAAAGACCACAGAAATCCTTAAAAGTTTTGCTTATATTACTAAAATTAAATCGAAATATTAGCGGATTTTTCTTTCAACTAAAAGACCCTAAAAAAGATTCGAAATGAATTTCTATTATACAACAATTTTGAGTCCTAGATTAACGTTTGTGGACAGCGTTTTTCTAAAATGATTTTCATGATTGATAGAAAAATATTAGTCACAAAAATATGATATGAATGTTATACATTTATGTATGGTTATATGTATGGTATCTAATGATTTAAAGAAAAGAAGAAGTACGTTAAAAATACACCCAACCATTTTATTAACTGTGTAAATGTTAGAAAATCTATTTTATAATTATCACAGATGTAATAACTTGCTTGTATTACTTTTATTCATTCACTGTTTTGGAGTGGGCTACGACCGGAGGAAAAGCACCAATATTATTTTACTGAAAATTATTATTTTGATAGCCCTGTCACGCTACTTTTTTTCGAGTCTAAAATAACGAGGTCTTTTATATGTATCAAATTGCAAACCTCACCAACCAGCGGTTTTGTATTATTAGTTGGTGGATATTGTGAGATATTTTTTAAAACCAGTATGTTGCGAAGTAAATAATAAATAGATTACCGTACATTTAATGAGTTTTCACATCAAATATTCACAAAACAGTTCTTTCGTAAAGGTAAAATTAAACGGAAAAAGGACTGTAAAACTCGCTATTCAGTATGGGTGATGTGATGCGTCATTCAGATTCGTTAATCCGAATCCAAATATATATATATATATATATATATATATATATATATATATATTTATATATCTATATAGAAAAGCTAAAATATTTAATTTTTGCAGAAAAGCGGCCTACAAGAAGAAATTGCTTTTGATTATGTCACAGTCATCAGGCAGACTTGCATCCAGGGAGATCTCAAATGCTCAGAGATCATCGATGCCACATAATCAAAAACGAAAACGTCGTTTAAAGTAGAAAGGTTCCACGAGCTAAGCTAACACTTAGCGCCATCTATTTAGGCGAAAGCATGTAATATGCGTGGGTAAATCTCTAATCAAATAATGTGTTTTCACACACCTTTATTCAAATTTCTTGGCCGTAAAAGGATAAATGTAGAAAAGCAAAAATATTTAATTTTTGCAGGAAATCGGGCTACAAGAAGAAATTGCTTTCGATTATGTCACATATATATATATATATATATATATATATATATATATATATATATATATATATATATATATATATATATATATATATATATATATATATATATTGGACTTCTTTCTTGGGTATAGGTTTATTTGCAAAATCAAATAATGGGATTAGCTTGACGTTTCGCCTATCATAGTAGGCTTTCTCAAAAATTGCTCATTCCTTTATTTTTTTTTGGTATATATGGCTTTCTTTACCTATCTACAATTAATTTAAAAACATTTAGTGGTCTAATTATAAAATGACATTTACAATTTTTCTAAAACTGATTTAAAATTTTATACTATTGACAATAATTATTACAAAATTAATAAAATAAGGCTACATACCTCGAAAAATACATGCTGATTATTCACTTATATTTGAATGATAGGTAGCAAGTTAGTGGTTTGCCAGGCAACTCATGGCACAGTTTTAGGTAAAAAAAGTGTTCTTATCGTAGTACGTTTTTTTTTTGAGGATCTCTATATATATATATATATATATATATATATATATATATATATATATATATATATATATATATATATATATATATATATATATATATATATATATATATATATATATGCCTATTTCAAAACTTTAACAAGTTGATTGTAATAATTTATTCCCTTTCAACACTTTTCGATTTTCCGAAAAACAGTATGTATACCTCCTAGAAAAAACTACATCCCGGCTGTTTAGATTTTCCTACTAGGTATACAATATACTATTATACAACAATGTTTTTGATTATACTTGGTACACCGGTAGATTTTGGGAAGCTAAAAACAAATCCGAAATCAGGTTTATTCGGCGAAGTTGGAGTTATTCATAATCAAGGGCTCTATGTTTTTACTATGTCTTTTTTCTTTTAACCATTATTTGGCCTAAAAAACTAATTGTTGAATTTGTCACATTATTTTATAAAAAACATAACTTTTTAGTTTAATTGCAATTTTCAGAAAATTAGTTATATTAAAAATCCGGAAATCAAATGATAAACAGAAAATGAGATCTTTTTAATTAATTAGTAGTTTTAAAGCATGTCCAAATATGTTTTAATAGAATGTGGAACCAATTAAATTATATAGATATAAGTTATGAATAGTAACTTAAAAACAGAGTACGACGTTTCAGATACTTCTGCGTGTTAGATAGAGCAAATGAAGAAAATTGATCTGACGGTAATAAAGTTTATTGTTACAGAATTTTTAAATTAAATATAGCTATTACTTACACTAAAATAATAAATATAAATCAACAACTGCGAACAGAACTCAAAACCGAAATTCTTTATACACCGCAACTTTTGAGAGTAAGTAAGACGAAATTCGTATATACTTGTATTTAACAAAAAGTGAATCGGGGATTTTAATTTTAAATCTTCTTTTGTCCTTATTTCCCTCTTAAACACATTAATTTTCATAACTTAATTGACTATCACGTCGCGAATTATGAAGTAAATTGGTTTTCTAGTTCAGATTAATGTTTACATATTAATTTACTTATATTTCTCGCGACATATAATCTAAAATATCTAACTTGGAGTTTGTTTAGCAGCAAGAAAAAGCATCATGGGATTTTTCTGTGAAGATTGATGTTTTGTATACACATTGATGTCCTGTAGTATGGTGAAGCTTGAAGTGACTAACTAGGGTTTACTAACTATAGCTGCTGAAATTGATAATTTTATTAATTTAATATATTTTTCATGCTCTAAAGAATGACGGTGACGTTTTTGGTATGCTATCTACCTTTAATGTTCCGTTTAAACTAGAAATAAGTTATGCTTTATGCATGAACGTGCTAGAATACATTTTACCCGAAAAGTTTGAAAACTTTTAGTTGGAAAATATATCAACCGCTGCATCGGACGAGATAATGAAATAGGACAGCAGATTTGCTTAAAATAATATTATATAATGTCTCATTTCGTGTTTTTATTTTGACGCGCGTCAATTTATGTTACAATATATTAAAAATTAACCTTATTTTTTGGCAAATCTTCATAGGTTTACTTTAAATTTTACTATTGGTGGTTAAAGTTAGCTAGTGGGAAAAAACAATTATGAATTATAAAACATAACATGTACTTACTATTAAAATAGAAGTTGTGTGTATTCTGTAAATTAGATGCTAGAAGTATATATATTTATATATATATATATATATATATATATATATATATATATATATATACATATATACCATAGTGTTTCCCTTGACAACCTTGCTTAATACGTGCGGAATTAAACTAGGCTATACTTTTTTCCGTAATAATGAATTTATTTAAAATGAGGGAATTTTACCGATGTCTTTTTGTAGTATATATATATATATATATATATATATATATATATATATATATATATATATATATATATATATATATATATATATATATATATATATATATATATATATATATATATATATATATATATATATATATATATATATATATATATATATATATATATATATATATATATATATATATAGATATATTAGCTGAGATGTCCAGAGGTACTTAAATCGTTTTTTGTTGAATTCTGACCACGGGAAAAACAATCGTAGCGCAAGTCTGTTCCAGCTCTACTTAAGGATTGCCCTTGAGCTTTCCCAGGTAACACCAGTACCTCTAATTGCTGTCAATATCGTCTACATCACGTCTTCGTCTATGTATAGATCGTCTGTCTTAGTTTATCTATAGACTGAATGTATAATTTATGTATATCTGATGTAAATGATGGAGGAGATCTTAATACTACTCTACAAATGTATAATAAATTAACTTTATGTATTTCGATACTTTATAGAGTTTGTATATAATTAATGTATAAAAAACATAGCTTACTTCACATTAAAATATTGTACAAAATGTTGACTCAATTTCTGTATCCGCTGTAAAAACCGGTCACAGAATATATATACACCGGTATTACAACTAAAATTTATATTGTTTATTGAAATAGGGGAATCCTAATTATCGATTATAAATAGATGTCTAGAAAGAGTGACCAAATAATTGTATGTATATTTGACGTCTAGTAAAGAGTAACCCACTTTACAATACAATAATTATCAAATTGAAATTGTGTACTTACAGTTTAATCAGCATAAAATGTTTATAAAATGGTAAGAGAAATATAATTCTTATTTTTTATTGACACCGGTAAATCCCAGTTGTGGAATATAAATAGACGTCTAGAAAATGTGATCGAATGGTTTTATGTAAAACTGATGCGTATTGTATGTATATTTGACGTCTAGTAAAGAGTAACCCACTTTACAATAAAATAATTATCAAATTGAAATTGTGTACTTACAGTTTAATCAGCATAAAATGTTTATAAAATGGTAAGAGAAATATAATTCTTATTTTTTATTGACACCGGTAAATCCCAGTTGTGGATTATAAATAGACGTCTAGAAAATGTGATCGAATGGTTTTATGTAAAACTGATGCGTATTGATGAGTGTATAATAATTTAACTACAAGTTTTTTTTCTTATATATAACCGTATAATCCGATACATCATAGAGTGCGCAGATAAATAATTTCTAAAAGACATAACTTACTTCACATGGAAATAATTTTATTTTTTTTTATTGAAAGAGGTGAATCTGTGCATTATAAACAGATGACTAGAAAAGGTGACCAAGTAATTTTATGTAAAATTGACGTCTAGTAAAGAGTGCGCAACCATTTTACTATATTTTTAATTTTATATTGCCGTAAAATTTGATACTTCATAGAGTTCGTATATAAATAATATCTGAAAGACGTAACTGATTTCACATGAAAATAATTTACAAGTTTTGACTCAAATCACAAGTAGCACAAATTAGCTGATGAGCTTTTTGGCTTAACGGTTAGCCATAAAAGACACATAAAAAGCAGAGATTTGTCAAATTTTGGCAAATGATTCTTGGTTTGTTTTCTGCCATGAAAGCTCGCTTCAAATTAGATTTGTTGGCTCCAAAAGTAGCAGTTTTTAATGTAGATAGGCTCTAGCATAATTACTTGGCCTAATTTAAAACAAACATGTTGAATTAATCCCAGTTTATCTCCATATCACATTTTACTATCGTACGAAATTTAAAGTTAGTTGAATAAGAAGAGACTTTTTTTATGTTTGTTTTTTAAACATATAATTTAACCGTCATTTTGTTTCCCAATAATAAATTCGTATCACAGTTTTACTAGTTTATCTATATATCACACATAATTGCTTAACATTATTTAATAATCCCATTTTTAGGCGGATTTTTCAAAGACTTCACTGGGCCACCACTTCTAAGTAACTTTCATTTTTGTGCAAAATTTGAGGTGAACTAGATAATTAGTTCTCAATAATATTTTTTTAACACTTTACTATGATACCTAATTCTTCTACAATATTTGAAATCAAAATAATGAGGTATTTGTTTAAATACTTTATTAGGCCTCCATTTTGTTTTGCCATTTTGAATTCGTACCAAAATTTACTATTTGATTTCTACAGAATACTAGATGTTTATGCAAATGCGAAGTAGACTGGATACTTAGTTGTTAGTAAGAAATCATGGATCTTGGGATTAGACCGTGTCAAAATGGAATTACTTTCCGACGTTTCCGTGTTCCAATCTCGTGAAGAGAAGGTCCCTATATGCCTTATGCAATCGAAAACGAAAGTAATTCCATTTTGACACGGTCTAATCCCAAGAATCGTGATTTCTTAGTTGACTACTGCCGTGAATGCTTCCCTTCTATCTTAGTTTCTTAGTACTTAATATTTTTTTAAGGTTTCAAAGTCAATCGGGTAAGTAGTTTTCTAGCTATGGCGCGAAAAAACATACAGACAGGCCGAAAAAATTGAAAAATAAACTTTTCTTTGGCATCCGTAAAAACCTGCAAGGGTGATTTTTGACGATTACATCTCTTTTACAAGGGAAGTAAAAATGTTTAAAATGTATTTAAGAGTCACCCGGGGAATATTCACCACTCATGTGTTGCTTTCTTACAGCAGCAATCACTAATGATATGAAAATTAATTTCGATTCATTCATATTCAAATATAAGTGTTTTAAAATTGAATTTTATTGTTGTTTTTCGGAATGTCTTTGACGTCAAGTGTCGATTACTCCATATAGTGTATAAATACACATTGATGTGAAACTTGTTCATAGCAAAAAATTGGTTTTTTATTAGTCAATATTAAAAATATTTTCATGAAATATATAGGAGACGGGGATGAAATATACACCGTCCGCGTAAAATGCGTAGCACAAATTGCACGAGCTATAAAGAATATCATCCACACTTGAAAAATGTATCACACCAAATGCAATGAAAGAAGTATTTAACTCGCATACTACAGGGGATATGAACAATGCCGTCATAAAAAATTATTTTTCTTAATCGTCCCGACGATTTATAAAATATCATTCGTTTTCGGAGACCGGACTGCTATGTACAAGTTTTTAGTTTTCGACGTTCAACGCGCTGAGGCGCTGACGTGCGTGGCGCATTGAAAGAGGAAAGAGGTGGAATCGTCGAGTCATCTCATCGTCATTGTGTATCGGAAGGTGTTGGTTTCACGTTCGCGCATGGTGTTTGTTCCGTTTTCTTTGGTAAGTTTGAGTTTTTTGTGCTAAATCTATTTGTCTGTCTAATACTGTCAGGTTACCACCAGTTAGTAGTAAGATCGTATGTTTTACTTCTCAGTACTATAAATTGTTACGAATTACAAAAAATATTTGGGATTTGTCTTTCATGTCGATAATAAAATGGCGTATATATACAGGGTCCTGCAGCTCACCTCCCGTCTTTTATTATACCTAAACCATTTATTTTAGAAAAAATATTTAAAAGCCACTATATGCTGTTGATTAGAGAGCACATTTTAAAAATATTCTTGATTATACAGGGTGTTACAAAAAATAGTGGCGCATAAAAGTTGAATTTTTTAAAATGGAACACTCTATATTTTTTTACATTTTTGGAACACTCTTTGTCTAGTCTACAGACTCCTAGAATATTATCTCTCTTTTTTTAATAGTTTCGGAGAAAAAAGGTAAAATCGAAGAAAAAAAAATTATAGTCTACATTTAAAATATTTATAAAAATTAGATAAAACATCTTAAAAGCTAAGGTAACCTAGTAGCTTACTGCAAAAGGTTTATAGTTATTCTGCTACGAGTATTATAAGTCTTACTTGTACAGGGTGACCCAAATTCCATGTCAAACGTTGCAAAATAAAAAATTATTTTTCTCCATTTTTTCAAATGGAACACCCTATATATTTTTTTTCTGTCAGGTACAGAATTAACAGATCAACATTTTTTATTATTACACTTATCTCAAAATTCCTAAAGGTTTTTGAAATATTCTTAAAAAACTAATGTTGTACTTTGTTTTTCAGTACGATAATTGAATAAACTCACTAGTAATGTGGAAAAATGGAACACCCTATATATATTTTTTTTCTGTCCGATACAGAATTAACAGATCAACATTTATTATTATTACTTATCTCAAAATTCCTGAAGGTTTTTGAAATATTCTTAAAAAACTAATGTTGTACTTTGTTTTTCAGTACGATAATTGAATAACCTCACTAGTAATGTTCATACCTTCGCGATTTTAAATATTAGATAGGTCAGCATAGTTCTAGCTATGGGGAAAAACCTAAAATCCTAACATTTTTTCTAATTACGTTTGCTGCATAAAATTTAAATTACTGCCAAGAGTTAAGGCTCGACTTAAGGTGTAACAGCTTTATTTAACATTATTAACAAATATCTAATTATTGCTAAAATTAATTTTTACTTAGAACATATGTTCGATATGTCTTCCATTCTCTTCGAGGCATAAACGAAGACGGGTATGAAAAGATCTTCCTACTATTCTTAATACTTCGGGCGTAATACTTTGAAATGCGGTTCTAATCCGTTGCTGCATATTTTCGGGAGTTGTTGGAGGTTTGTTGTAAACAATTTCCTTAACGTAGCACCATAGAAAAAAATCTAATTTCGTTAGATCAGGCGACCGGGGCGGCCACGCACTTGCTCCCTGTCTTCCAATCCATCGATCTGGAAAATTATTATTTAAATGATCCCTAACTGGCAACGAAAAATGTGCTGGAGCACCATCTTGTTGCAACCACATTGTATTTCTCAGATTAACCGGCAAATTTTCGCACAAATTTGGCAAGTGATTTTCTAGGAAGTCGAGATACATGGCTCCAGTTAAATGTCCATTAAAAAAATGGGGACCAATAACATGTTCACCAATAATTCCCCCCCACACATTAACTGACCATCTGTGTTGTAGAGCAAGCTGCCTAAAAATTCTTGGATTATGGTCGGCGTAGTAATGGTAGTTATGACGATTTACAAATCCATTCTTATGAAATGTGGCCTCATCAGAGAATAAAATTTTATCAAAAAAATCAAAGCTTAACCTAATTTTAGCTTGTGCCCAATTACAAAAGTCAACACGTTTCTCAAAATCTGCTGGAAGGAGTTCTTGATGCAACTGAATATGATATGCATGAAATTTATGGCTCTTTAAAATTCGCTGAACAGTTCTTTCGCTTACTCCTACGGCATCCCCGACTGCTTTTTGGCTAACAGAAGGATTTTCCGTGACAGCTAATTCATTTTCTTCCGTTCGAACGGGCCTATTTCTAACTGGTCTTGTATAATTTACATTTCTCGTTGCCATAAATCTCTCTAATAAGTTCGTCATGCTCCTTCTGTCTGGTTGCCTTCGTTCTGGATAATTTTGCGCATAAATCCTACTGGCCAAAAAGGCATTTCTATGCGATTCTCCTAACACAAAAACCATATCAACCAGTTCTTCGCGGGTGTACTCCATGACGATAGAACGTTCAAATAAAACTTCTAAACAGTGACGCAAACAAACGAAAAATGAACTACGTAGAAGGTAAAGACCACTATATGAAAAATCCGATAATTATTTCAATTTGTAAAACTTAAAAAACGAATAAGTAAATTGCCGATATGTTTTAGTTGTTTGACAGTTTCAAGACAATTTGTTTTTCATGGCCTACTTAAATTCTAGTTAATAATTTGGGCAACACTTGTCAATAATATTAAATAAAGGTTAAGGCCGTTTTACATGCTGCAAGTTTCTTGCAGCAAGGGGTTGCACCTGCAAGATATTGCGCGCAATTTGTCTTGCAGACTGTAAAGCGGCAGTTGTATTTCAATTGCAAGTGTCAGCGTATGCCTTTGTGCAAGTCTCTTGCAACTTGTAGGAAGACCTGCAGCATGTAAAACGTCTTTACGGCTTAACTCTTGGCAGTCATTCAAATTTTATGCGGTAAACGTAATTACAAAAAATGTTGGGATTTTAGGTTTTTTCCCATAGCTATAACTACGCTGACCTATTTATTATTCAAAATCGCGAAGGTGCTTACTTATGAACATTACTAGTGAGGTTATTCAATTACCGTACTGAAAAACAAAGTACAACATTAGTTTTTTAAGAATATTTCAAAAACCTTCATGAATTTTGAGATAAGTGTAATAATAAAAAATGTTGATCTGTTAATTCTGTATCGGACAGAAAGAAAATATATATAGGGTGTTCCATTTTTCCACATTACTATTGAGTTTATTCAATTATCGTACTGAAAAACAAAGTACAACATTAGTTTTTTAAGAATATTTCAAAAACCTTCAGGAATTTTGAGATAAGTGTAATAATGAAAAATGTTGATCTGTTAATGCTGTACCGGACAAAAAAAAAATATATAGGGTGTTCCATTTGAAAAAATGGAGAAAAATTATTTTTTATTTTGCAACGTTTGACATGGAATTTGGGTCACCCTGTATAAGTAAGACTTATAATACTCATAGCAGAATAACTATAAACCTTTTGCAGTAAGCTACTAGGTTACCTTAGCTTTTAAGATGTTTTATCTAATTTTTATAAATATTTTAAATGTAGACTATAATTTTTTTTTTCTTCGATTTTACCTTTTTTCTCCGAAACTATTAAAAAAAGAGAGATACTATTCTAGGAGTCTGTAGACTAGGTAAAGAGTGTTTCAAAAATGTAAAAAAATATAGGGTGTTCCATTTAAAAAAATACAACTCTTATGCGCCACTATTTTTTGTAACACCCTGTATAATCAAGAATATTTTTAAAATGTGCTCTCTAATCAACAGCATATAGTGGCTTTTAAATATTTTTTCTAAAATAAATGGTTAAGGTATAATAAAAGACGGGAGGTGAGCTGCAGGACCCTGTATATATATATATATATATATATATATATATATATATATATATATATATATATATATATATATATATATATATATATATATATATATATATATATATATATATGTATATAATAGAGGTTTTTAAGAAGTTATTCCTAAATTATCTATTTTACGCAATGAAAATACAAAAAATAGATGTATTACAATTACAACATAGATGTTTTAAAAACCTAATTGATAAATATCTATTTTACATCTATGATATACAAAATATATATTTATACTAAAGATGTTAACTAGATCTATATATCGGACGTCTATTTTATGTACAAAGCGATGTAAAATATACGTGTGTCGGTCGGGGACATTTTTTCACCTAAAGAACGTTTCAAATATACCGTCGTTAGAATCACTCTCGTAAGTCTATTTAATGAATAATAGATGTAACTGTGTTTCCTGGCTTGTTAATTGTCATGTCGAAACAAAGCTTTAAATGAAACTGTACACGTTTAAACTGAAAAGGATAGTCTTACGGAATTAAGGGATACGTGGCATATTCAGTAAGACAGTAGTGAGAATGAATCAAGCATAATTTTCAAAACTCTGTTTAGTGTAATGGGTAACGCACTTGATTAGACTTAGAGTTGGATTCCCAAATATGCCGTGCTCGATCCACAGAAAAGCCTTTACTTTTTTTATAATTTTGTATTCTTTAGTTTTGGTTGGTTTGATTAAATTCGATAGCTTTTGTGTATTAAAAAAAACAAACTAAACTAAATATATATATATATATATATATATATATATATATATATATATATATATATATATATATATATATATATATATATATATATATATATATATATATATATATATATATATATATATATATATTTGATGACCGCTATAAGCAAAAACAGAATAAAAATACATTGTCAGGAATTTCTATCAGTTCTCTTGACCGGTAAAGTCGTAAAAACGTAAGCAAAAATAAACAATGTTTGCAAATGAAAAAAGGCCTACAATAAGAATTACTATTAATTATGCCACAGGATACTCCCCTGCGATAATGAGGGCGGCTCCACCATTCGGCAGGCTTATACCTGAGAAATCTGAAACTCACATATCATCGATAGAGCACAATTGAAAGGGAAATATTCCACCAGTCCAATTGGCAAGATATTTATAAATGTGTGTATATCAGGTTGTATTTAAGGAGGAGGAGCGTCCGATCGCGGTGGTGGGAATTATAAAAATGTTCTGCATACATAGTCCGTTATGAAAAATGGCAAATGACATATTGGTTTCACCCACACATCCCCTTGGTTTCTCGTTTCCTGAAACTCGAAAAACTATTTGGTCTTTTGCTTCTTTTTTAGCACCCCATCTTTGAATGTTGTGGCTGTTAGAGCCTGTAATTAATTAAGGGTTTTTTTTACCTTTGTTAATTACATTATTATTATTTTTATTATTATTATTATTTTAACTTTGGTCATTGAAATACGTTTGGCCTGTTGTGAGCAATTATATGATCTGTTAGTACTGTCCTATCCCGATGATAGTTACAGTTTTCTGAAATACCATTTGGAACATACCTATAATAGGGTATCATGTTCTGTAATAGCCAATGCAAGACTTTGATGTACAATATTTGCGGCGTTGTGTCTTATTAGATGACATGTAATTAATTCAGATAATTTTTGGTAGCCATGACCTGGCCATGAATGAGAATCATAAAATATTTGGACTCTGCAAGTAACCCATCAATGTATTCAAAGCTTTAACGTATGGCTGGTTAAATATTTTCGCGTGCTGCCGTATAATCAGAATTTTTATTATTATTAAAATTTATTTTAGTGTATAGTATTATTAACAATATAATTTTTCTAACGGTAAAGACATTTTATTCGTCTAGTTTACTAAAGGAAATACACACAGTACAGTAATCAAAGCAGATATTTCAGATAATGGTTAGAAAATTACGCAACTGGAAACGTCACAGGAATATTGACAAGCGACAAAGAAAGCTCTGGTTACGGGATCATTTCAATTTAATTTGAATACCGACCGATAGACCCAGAAAGGATTGAGGTAAGCCATCCTGTTTGTGTACCATGAAATATATATGACTGATTAACGCTCGTGGATGCTAATCCTGATTTGCTCGAAATTAAGTTCTGGTATGCAATAGATGGGCTTGATAGGACAAATTGGATTTAGTCGCATCAAGGTTGGGGTTAAGATATTAGGTCGTAAATTTTAACACATATTTAACTAGTATAAATAAATTGTTTAAAATACCGAAATATAAGTTGTTTTCAGTGTTCTTTAGCATTCTTATTAGGTATTTCAGTTACAAAAAACTCACCCCTACTATTTTTCAGGTAGTTATATTCTTGTGTGCCGAAAAACGCGTTCTTTCATTAGTTAGTCTTTGTGCTCGTATGCTTGAGGCATAGCTAAATAACTACACCAAATTCTGGACAAAACTCAGGTGTAGCAAAGGGATCAACTGGTAATATCTGCAACGCGGACCCAAAATGGTGCCCTAATAAATTGTTAAATAACTGCAACAGACTTTTTGGTAATGAATTTTTTCATTTGTTAAGAAAAAATAGAAAAACATAGAATTTATTTTGTTTTAAAAAATTAACATTAACTATGTAAAATAAAAATGGAAAATATTAAAATTAATCGAACTAAATCGTTAAAATCTATACCTAAGAATAAGGAAAGCAAAAAATAAGAAAATTTAAAAAAAAGGAAAGGACTATATAAAAAACGAAAAGAAAAGGTTTGAGAATCGTTATGTTTAAGAAGTGGTAATGCAATGTCGTTTTGTCATGTCGTGGAAAATAAGACTAATTTTTAAAGTAGAATTACGTCAATATCAGGCAGAGTATATTTCTTTAAAACTTGTATACCCTCTTTTTTTTTGCATCATGAAGTTTGAAGAAAATATTATTCCGATTTCCTTTATTTTTTAAATTATTTAAGATACAAATTTTAAATTTGGCATACTACAATGGTGTAATTAATGCTTTTTTTGTGGATAATTGGTGATTGGAAATTTCAAGATGGCAGCTAAATTGGGTTTACGCAGAACATACTTCGTTATGAACTATTCTTTTTACCATGTAAAGTACGACCGAGTTTAGTTCCATAGTAGTTGTTTAGTAACATGCCAAGATGAAAATTATGTTAAGTTTTACTTCGATTTTAAACCATTACTCGATATTTCCCTCGAAATGAATCATTGAATTTATTTAGGGATATGTAGATGACATAATCTGTGTTTGCACATATTACTAAATAACTACGTGCGGAATAAAACTCGGTCATACTTTACTCTTCGTAATAAAAGAAATGATTCACAAGAGAGAAGTTCAGGGTAAAGCCATTTAATCGATTTTTTTTATAAAATAAAATAAATTCACATTTTTTTTTTATTAAAAGGTAAGTCTTATTGCGGATAAAGGTTAACGGTGTTTAAAAACACTGTAGTTTCTCTATGTGTCGTGACATTTGTCTTTTGTACAAAATTTGAGGTCAACTAAATAAATAGTTTTTTACACTGATAATACAATTTACTTAGTCGACCATATTGAACTTGAATCAACATTTTAGCAGTGTATCACACTCGTTTTTTCAATCTTACCAGTTTATCTTGAGCCACACTTGATTTTTGTGCAAAATTTGAATTCAAATTGAGTAGATAGTTTTTGCATTGATTTTTTAAACATTTTATTTGGCCGCTGTTTTGTTACGCCAAATTGGATTTGTACCAAAATATTAATAGTTAATCCATATATCACACTTACTTTTTATGCTAAATTTAAATCAGTATTTACCTCAAATATTGTGCAAATCAAGTATTCCGTAGTAGTCAATTGGTAAAATGTTGGTACGAATCCAAGATGGCGAGACAAAATGGCGGTTTAGTAATGTATTTAAAAATTCAACCTGAAAAAGCAACAAAGAAGGTTGATTTCAAATTTCTTTTTGTTTTAACGTCCCTAGATGTCAAAATAAACGAACTGACCCAAGCAAATTATTAGGCAAAATTCAAAATTAAATCATTTCTGACAGAGTTGAAGTATTGAGTTGCGGTTTTGGAGATTTAATCGCTCACAATTAATGCAAGGTTCTCGGAAATAGACAACTTCAGAGCTACATCACAACTATCCTATACAAGGTGTTACGTTATACCGTGTCATTTTTGGTCAATTGGTTCTGACCTGATTTATGACCAAGGGTAATGCCTCTAAAAGCACTAATTCCAAAAACATTAGAGTTCAGTAGCAATTTTAGCAATAATACACCTTTGGGTCGGGACGGTTTCTACCATTTGAAACTTGCTTCATTTTTAAGCGGTGAAATAAGCTCTTATTGTTACGTTGTTTAACATAAGAATAGAGTATTCAATAATGAATACTCAGTTATTTCTTACCCACAAAAAAGATGAAAACTTGAAGTAAAAACTGACTGTCTTCACTCGCTAAACATTCTAAAAAGATTTGTAATTATATAGGGGGAAAGAAAAAAGACGATCACAAAACTTTTTTTTTTCATTTGACAAATAGTATCTTAGATAATCTTTAAATTATCCTCATCATTTACTCAAACGGGAAAATTTAGTTAAGATATAAAAAGTATAAAACTTCTAAAATTAAAATGTAGTTAATATTCTTACGGTGAAATTAAAAATATCATTTTTCTATCATCGTTATACAACACGTTAAAACATAAAACAGAAGTTGTTTGATGGTGTCAAGGCAGAAAAAAGACGACAATATGCCTATTTATTTTTAATGACGCAAGATCTTTTCAAATATATATTTATTGAATTTTCGGATTCTACAATACAATTTCAAGAATATCTGATTTAAAACACTTTATACCTATATTCAACTGTTTTAAAAAGAATGTTCTCCCCAGGTGGTCACCCATCCAAAAACTAGCCACGAGCGGCGATGCTTAACTTCAAATATCGTCCGACATCGGACCGGACGCGAATCACCGCCGCACCGTATAAATAATATAAAATTAATCGGCTCTATGGTTACGTGTTCTTGTTACCCACTCTAGAGGAGGCAATGCATATCAATTATTTTCAGTGATTTGTTACTATGTATTTTTGTTACGTTAAAGGGTTATAGATTGAAAACGTCCGCGTCTTGCATCGCCGTTTGCGCTGTCCTTGAAGTTTACCTAATGTAAAGCAATGGTTACGATTATATTTTTGCCGCTGCGAGTTTCCGCTAGCCGTCGAAAAAATGGCGATCTTTAACTTTGACGCAGCGGCTAGGGTAAATCGACGTTTGTGTTAAGCTGCAACCAATGAAATTGCTGAATTTTAGAGGGTTTTTCAAAACGTTCGTCCTTCGTAGTAAATTTGACATTAATATACACACATAACATCCTTGTCCATTTAAAAAAACTGCTTGGGGTGATTGTCTTTAATTTTAAGAAAATACTGGTAGGAGTTTTGAGTATTTCTACCCCAATTAACAACCCGAATTTGCCACTTTTTTTGCCGACTTCTCCTCAATAACATTAATGTGCCTCTTCTTTACATTGAGAAAGAGTAGTAGGCTATGATAAATAAAATAGCACAATACGGCCATCATAATCTGGTTATTGGCAGTTGTAGTATGCAATTTAAGCTACATTTACGTTGAACGATCGTAAGCAACCATTTAGAAACAATTAAACTTAAAATATAAGCGAAATTATTTTAAAATACTTATATTAATCAACTGTCACGTTTTTATAAAAATAAAATGGCCAGTTTACCTATTTCTATAAACTAAAATATTGAGATTTCAATATTAGAATGCTTATAGAGGTATGGGTATAAAATGGCTTGGACATTTAAGTGTAAATGTTATAAACAAATCTGACACATGTTGAGACTAAATAAAATACTTAGTTATTGTCTACTAAAAATGATGGGTAAATAAATTTAACATAGTTTAAATAATAAAAATAATAAATTTTGATTTAGTAGTTTCCCCAATAAAAAATTATGTAGCTCCGAGGAAAAATCAAATATTGTTGTAATTTAATGACAAAAGGATATCGGGTGGGTGGCACATTATTGGAAACGTAATTTAATGAGATATTAAATGGACAAATAAAATATACAAGGTCCAATTTAAATTTTGGCAGAAAATTTACATTAAAAGTAGTCATTTTAATTTTTTTCCGAAAAGGCGCAATATTTTGAAAAAAACATGCTTCTTGATTTTTCTACCCTAAAAATTTCATTTTAATGAGGTCACCTCACAAGTTTGACACTTTTATTTTATATGTTATATGGTGAATATAGCATTTTTCAGATGGTTTTTCAGTTCGGTTTTAGTGCCGCCATTTTGGAAGAAAAATATAACTTGTGATACATCATTGGAAAGGGAATTTTGCACAGAATACAACTATGAAAAAAATATACAGAAGATAAGAAAATTGGAGTAACCATAATTATAGACAGGGTGGTGGACCTACAAAAAAGATTAGCCCTAAAGCTAAAATATTTTTTGTGAGGGAAGCTATAGAAAACACGAAATGTTCCAGAAAAGTCAACGACCTTCTGAGGCGTCATTCAGGTGTGACAGTTTCCAACAAAATTGTACGAAGGACTCTAGATAATAACAATTTAAGGTAAGAATAACCTTTTTTAAGTAAGCTATTTCAAAAATTAATAACAATTTTTACATTAAGAGCCCACTGTCGAGCAAAATGTAGGCGTTTGTTGCCAACCCATAGAGCTAATAGGGTAAAATGGGCAAATCATCACATACCTTTGGGCAATGCAGAATGGAGTCATTGCTTATTTAGTGATGAGACAAGATTTAATTTGATCCATGCTGATGGTCGAATGGTAGTTTGGAGAGGCCCAAATGAGAGCTACCTAGAGGAACCCATTCTTATGCCAAACAAAGTAAAAATAAGAGCTCATTTGACCGCTTAAAAATTAAACAATTTCCAAATCGTTAAAACCGTTCCGACACAAAGGTTGCTAAAATTGGTACTAAAAGTGGTGAACTCTAACGCTCTTGGAATTAGTGTAACTTGTTAGTTGGTTAAAAATTAAAAAAAATCAAAAACAGAATATTTTTGAATTTAAATAGTGGTGCGCAGCTTTTGAGACGCCTCTGTACATAATAAATATATTAACATTTTTAGAGGCATTACTTTTGATCATAAATCAGGTTAGAACCCATTGTTTGAAAAATAGAGAAGGCGCAAATAAAAGAAAAATTTTAAAATTTACACATTTTTGATAAAACCTCGTATATTAAGACCGGAGAAAAAATTAAAAATCACTTGAAATTGTTTTTTGTTATTTAGGTGTAGATTAGCCCAGTTAGAAAAGGTAATTAAAAATACCCTTTTAAAAAATAAAATTTTGCAAAAATGACACGGTGTAACGTAACACCTTGTATAGGACAGTTGCAATGTAGCTCTGAAGCTGTCTACTTCCGAGAACATTGCTTCAATTACGTGTGATCAACTGTAGAAAACCGCAACGCAATACGTCAACTCTGTCAGAAATTATTTACTTTGAATTTTCCCTAAAAATTTGCTAGGGTAAGTTCGTCTGGCCGGCAGATTATTTATCTCAAATTTTGTACAAAAATCAAGTGTTACCTAGGAATCAACCTGTCCGATTTAAAAACGTCAAAAGAAAATAGCGGCCTAATAAATTATTTAAAAAATCAACCTGAAAAACTACTTATTAGATAAATTTCAAATTTTGGGCGAACATTAAGTGTGATATAAAGGTAAACTGGTAAAATTGTGTTACGAATTCAAGACGGCGAAATAAAATGGCGGCCTAATAAAATGGCTATAAAATCAATGTAAAAAAATTTTCTTATTCAATTGACTTCAAAAATTGAATATGATATAGGGAATAAATGGTACGAATTGAACATGACGGTACAAAAATGGGGGTTTAATATGTAGGGGTAGCATATGTAAAAACTGGTACAATATTGGTACGAGTCCACGTGAAACAAAATGGCAACTAATAAAAATATTTGAAAAGACTGTATATTAAATGACTATGTGTGGAACTAAAATGGGTAACACAGCATAGATATTACCCCTGATTTTTAAGCAAAATTTGGGGTGAATCAATTATAACAACGCGAAGAGCCAAACCGAATCGACGAAAATGAGAAAACATGTTTTTTATGGTATTTAGGCACTCTTACAGGGTAAGTAAAAATAATGAGCAAAAATTACTGATACGTAAGGAAAAATCGTTTGAGGCTTGTAAGTTTCAAGAATTGTTTCTTAATTTTTTTTTCGATTCCGTCACGTTAAATAAAAAAATATTTAGTTTAATAAAATTTTTGTTTTAACATATTCTACCCAAGTCTGAAATCTATCCGTAACTATTTTACCATTTTAAATATTAATTTATTGCGGAAACGTACGAAGATGTTATAATTATATTGCGGCATAAGTAATTTTTCATAATTCATACGCCTAGAATTAATGAATGTTTATGAAGCTGTTAAAAGGTGTTTAAATTTTTAAAGACACACGACTGCTGTTACTGTTCCCATGTACTTTCAAATAGATGTCCAAGATGCACTGAAGTATTCAATACATGATTATCTATTCATTTTTGGTGTATATGAGTCTTAAGAAAGATTCCACTGAAAATCTCATGTTCATAGGAAAAGAAAATGTAATAATATATAAATCAATAGAATCAATAAAAAAAATAATTGGAAAATGTTAAACCTTGAATCATTTTTATTTAATAATTCTTTGTGATGATGTTTCAATCATATTTTAGTCTTTACTAGTTGTTACACGATTATCACAGGTGAAAATGTTTAATTAAAATGTAAGTCGATTACAATGTATAAAACAGGAATTTATTTCAGCTTATCGAAATTTAGAACTATACTAATATGTAGCACCAAAGTTTCAACACATTTTGTTACATCTTAAATTAATTAAAACTGAAAATAAAAATCAAGTTATATGGCACAGAGCGCCAAACACCAATTAAAGTATTCTGCATGTATACGACAGGGTTAAAATGGTATTATTTTATAGTCTAATCGAAATCAGTCTGTACTGATTTTATTTATTTAAAGGTTTTTTTATTTGAAATTCTAAAGCAACAAAACATGGATACAATTGTTCTATATTTTCTTCGCGTGGATTATCAAAAATTTGAAGCATTTAAAGTCCAACGTGCTATGACTATAACAAAACGGTAAAACTGAAGCCCTAAAAAATTACCATTACAAAATGTCTTTACAAATGTTCAAAATTGTTGTCATTTCTGTAAATTCAGTGATTTTAAGGAGGAAAAAATTAACTAAACCCTGTTTTGATACCTTTATTCATTTTTTAGTTATTTCCTATGAAGCATTCATAAAAGCGATAAATCCTAAAACGTAATTCCTAATTTTAAAAATAGCTTATTCTGTATTAAAGTAAATCATTATTTGTATTAATGTTAATGTTCACAGACATAACGTTAATAACTAAGAATATTACTTGTTACGCGTCAACGTTAAAATATTGCAAGTAGGCTGGATAAAAACAAAAAAGGCAAATTAAACGTGGTTGGATGGCGCGTTACTCAATTTAAAAATGGTCGTACGTCAAACTTATTAAATTTTAAAGCTTATATTATGAAATTAGGTTGTTTTATATTTCACTTAAATTTTGTATATATATCTGTCTAATCATTGATACTATTTTCGTTTTTTTTTTTAATATGTATTATTTCCAAGAACTCTCTTTAATGTTAGTTGTGATCAGTTAACTAAGTACACGAACTCACGTGTTTCGGTTCTGTTCAATATTTGTGCTCAGTTTTTAGTATTGTAGTAACTTGGAAATAGCTTAATTTTATGGCACGATCTGCAAGTCCTTTCACGACATTTTTTAGGTGACATGGGGTGGAGAAAAAAATCAGATATCAACCCGACCAAGTTATTTTGACATAGCATTGGGTTTGAATACATTTTTTTGCCACGAGAAACTAGCATATTTAGAAAATAATTTTTTATTATTTTCTATTTCGACGGTAATAACTGAAAATATTTATCCAGAACAACAGTAAAACGATCCTCTGCGCATAAACAAAAAAAAGGTAATTAATAGCTCACCATTTGAACGATTATATTTGGTAGATAATCACAATTCCGATTTTTTTTACAGTATTTGTTATTATACAGAAAGTCAGATTTTAATGAATTCAAATGCTAACAGGAATTCTTTAAGAGGTATATTAGTCAAAGTTATATTAAAATCCCATTTTTTCGTTTTAGTATCAATGTATTGGGGCGTTTGTGTATAAGGAAACTAGGCCTATTGATATTATTTTGAATTTTTTTGGAAGTACCGTAACTTTGATTTTGTCATAATTTTACTTACATTTTATTTATGAATGTGCTTTAGTTTTTTAAAACCTGGTGTGGATTGCATGCAAAATATTATTGGATGCATTGAAACTCCGTCTTTAACTAGTTTGTGTAGCCCAAATATTTTTTTAAGTTGGGCGTTATTAACTTTTAAACTTTTTGCTACATTTCGCAGAAAATCAAGTTAAATACCTCAGTAATCTATAGCATCAATTTATCTTCTTATATAGCGCCTTTAACCTTTTCGGTGGTGAGATTTTTGAGTTAATTTGTCTATCAAGATTAAAAAACAAAAACAATGCTAGTTTGACATGAAATTTTCTTCCATACTACGCATCAAGTGAGATATTCGACCTTAAACCGAGGATGTGGAAAACAATTTTTTCAAAATAATTTTGATATGGTTTGTAGTAACTTAATTACCTTTGAGCGATAGATGAACTGGCTCGAGCTACCTAAAATAGTCTAAAAAATTAACCAGCAGAAGGATAAAGATGCCGGAAATAAAAGACTTTTAAAAGTAGTTACTGCACAACTTTTAAAGGTAGGCTGCATATGAATAATGCACTGAGTTTTGTTTTTTCTTATCATTAGCTCTAAACAAAAAAAATAAGTAGAATAAATGGATATTTCGTTTATAATTATTTTTGCACTCATTTTCAATACAAAATTTTTGAAAGATTTCATGAAATCCTGCCCAACAGACAACACAAATAAAATTTTGAGGTACATCAGTTTTATTAACTTATTATAGTGTGTGACTTCGTTTTTTATATACGGGCATTTTTCTCTCAAAGGCTTTAATTTTTCTAAATTGATAAAGAGTACCTTTTATCTTTAAAAACATCTTGAGGGCAAAAAAAGCCTTACTCATTGAGTTAAGATACAACATAAAATATCCGTTTTTCTTTGGCAAAAATGTTGTTAACCTTACTGTTAACTAGTCGTACTGCTTCTGCAGATTTCTATCCAAGACTTAAGGTCTATTGCTGGACAGTTTTTCACAAATTTAACTCAGTTTATTGTTACTACTACTACTGCCTATACTACTAGAACTAAGAAAAGTACTTAATTGGTTTCCCAAACGACCATCGACAGAAGTCCTTGGCATATTAAGTTTTCCGTTATTTATTTGGATTTAAAAATATTATTTACTTATAAGGAAAGTAAATTTAACCTACTGACAAACAAAATTTAAATTACTATTTATATACAATACATGTGGGCGGTATAAGAAAATACAAATTTTCAGTAACTTAATGTTCCTCTATTTTCTTATCCGACAGAGTTTATCAATTGTTTAAATTAGGCTTTTTTGGCCAATTAGTTAATTCCTTGAATTATGTAAAAGATTATGAGGATATTTAATTTTCGTTTTCGTGCGTAAGGCTGATCTCTCTGCAACCGTTATTGATTTTATAAAACTTAATAATATTTTTGCTTCTTACATAAATTTTTTCAATTTTATATGTTAATGATCGGAAATATTATTCTCGTTTCATGGTTTTACTTTTAATTATTTTTGTACATTTGATTAAGTTTTGTTTGATATCTATGTCAAGACATTTTGCGGATGACTTTAGTCGAATCAGTTCGGGACTGAAATTCTATCAAACTTACTTGAATTGAGTGGTTATTTGGTACTAGATGCCATTTTTTGGAACTATATTTGAATGTCATTTATTAGGTACGGTCACTTATTGACGGCCTCTGGAGTAGATCTTATTCTTCATCAATGTTGTACTATCAGAGAACTGAATAAAATATTCCTGGTTGTTTATGCTTGGTATCATATCTATTATCTGGTAGTAGTAAATTTTGTAGAGTAATAGGGACACAGGTGATCTTGGGAAGTACCCTGGTAGTGAGCAAATTCTTCAGAATAATATGTTTTTGTGTTTATAGCATTTCTTGCATGTTCTAGAAATTTGAGAGACTTCCATTATGTAATCTGTTTAGAGTTTATGCTATACACTGTCAAAGTATATTTTGATTTTTGGCTATTTTGTTTGTGGTTTTTTACTAATAAGTGGATTGTAGAGAACTTTTCTTTAAAGCCAAATTGGTTCATTCATATTTTTACCCTTATTATGGGATTGTTTTTGGGACACTTACTATTGTTTCTATCTTTTAGTGATTTGAAAAGCTTTTCTGTGATACAATATTCTAAGGTT
This sequence comes from Kuschelorhynchus macadamiae, assembly GCA_030620095.1. NCBI lineage: Eukaryota > Metazoa > Arthropoda > Insecta > Coleoptera > Curculionidae > Kuschelorhynchus > Kuschelorhynchus macadamiae. The sequence continues at coordinate 193,258 of JAUTXW010001368.1, forward strand.
TTGATTATATATTCTATAATCAGATTTTTTAACCACACTCGAGAGAATACAGTTTCAGCCAGAAGCACTTTTTTTTCGGGAATGCACTATTTTATGGCCATCATGATCATCAATTTCGATGTTATTGAAACTTATAACTTGTTGACTGAAAAAGCAGTTATACCATCTCTTGATATATCATTTGTTTTCGTGTTTAAACATTGGATGTTGCCTTTGTTTAAATTTTCTTACCAATCTACCGTTCCATTATATTTTATATCTGGAATTGTTGGAATGGCTTAGTATCGGGTTAGTTTTTCATTTTCATGTACAGATTTTTGTTCACATTATAATATTTTTTGTTAAGGTGTTTTAATATGGGTCGTAGTAAATTTTTTACCCCTTTCTTAAGTTTGCCTTCTAGTCTCGAAAAAATACATTATATTAATTACTGCTTGACTGTTATGGTAACCTTATCATTTTGTTACGAGACAAACAATAAAATAATAAATTTTATCATCGACAACAAAACTAATAAAGTCATCCTTCTTGAAGTTTAAAAAGCGCTTTACAGAAAAGAACCCCACTCAACTTTTAATTAAAAGCTTTTATGGCTACAACTTAGTGCTGCGACTAAGTTTTGATATACTAGGTATATACATACACCTATGGCTTAATACTAATAATAATATAGTTAATACACTGACCTATTAACTTTTATTTACCGTAAAAGATTTTAATGAGTCTATCCGTAATGCAGTATAGCTGAAAAACCCCTGCAAAAATCAATGGTCATAAAGGTATGAAATTTTGGTAAAAATGTAATATGTGGAAGAAAATGGCGGATTCACAAAATGTAAAAAAAATGTTATTAAGAACAAAGAACCTACTTATCGAATGCACTTCAAAAATTGCTCAAAAATAAATTGTGATATAGGAATAAACTGGTAAGTTTTTAGTGGCAAAACAAAATGGCGCCTAATATAATGTTTAGATATTCGGTAAAATTTTATTTCCTGGATGATAATAATAATAATAATTTAAAAACGTGAAAGTTAGTTATAATGAAAATAAAATTATAAACTCTCAGAATCGAACCAAAACAGCATTAAATATTTTTAACAGTTTACAAGGAACTAGTAACTAATCAAACATGATATTGTATTAATTAACAAAGATAATCAGAAGGTAACAGATATATCTGAAATGTTTAATTGTCAGTTTAGGGTAAATAAGAATAGAGACAAAATAAGTTCTTCTGACAAGGCAAAATAACATCATCCATACTGAGCACAACTGGCAGTTTTTTTCTTGCCCCTACCGACCATCTAGAAATCCAGAAAATTATTATGAAGTTGCCTTTTAAGCACTCTACTGGACTGGATGAGATTCTTGCTAATGTTGTTAAGATTGTCACAGACATAATATGTTACCCTTTGAGTGATTTGATTAATTGTTGTTTCAGTCCGGAAGTGTTTGCGGATAAACTTAAGAAAGCCAAATTGGTTCCCATTTAAAAAAAAAATAAAAGTAATCCGGGTAACTATAGACCAGTTTCGTTGCTCTCGGTTTTTTCCAAAATTGTAGAGCGCGCTGTATATGTACGTCTACTTGGTTATTTTATTAGAAGTAATATATTCTCCCAACTCAATATGGTTTTTTGCCCGATGTATCTGATGCAATAATGGATTCAGCTATTTAATTGATGAACGAGATAAGGGTAGGACTATTGCCGGAATTTATTTTGAGCTCTCGAAGGCATTCGATGTCATTTATGAGTTATTCTTCACAAAGTTGGAACTCTATGGAGTTCGTGGAATCGTACTTTCTTCTTTGAGGTCTAATTTGATAAACAGAATTCAGAGGGTTTGCATGAGGTCTCGAGTATAGGATAGAGAAGACTTGTTTTTTCTTGTGTAGCATTTGGCAATCATCTTTCCATGTTTATGGCCACAAATGGTGTTTATCCGTATGCTGATGATATATCATGTATCATTTCAAGTCTTAAAATAGAGCGGTTCTCTGATCAGTCTACCCTGGTTGTGGGGAAAATTGTTGAATGGTGTAGTTTAAATGGGTTGAAACTTAATAGTGACAAAACTGTACTTGTTTGGTTTAAGAATCCTGATGAATCGCTTTATGTTCCACTTAATAGTAAATCTATTCCTTAAAAAGAGGAAGTAAGGGGTACTGATGGAGGATAATTTGTTGTGGAGGAAGCAATTGGATATTATAGAAAAAAAGATTAATAGCACGTGCTATGTCATGAGGTACTTGCACAATCACCTGAGCTTGGACACAGTAAAACTGTTTTATTTTGCATATATTCATTCGTATATTTTTGTTTAGATTAATCGATTTTCAAAGAATATTTTTGGTGCAGAAAAGAGCAATAAGGGTTGTGTGTAGCATCTCTAGATTTGTGTCATGTAGGGAATAGGAAAAGCTTGGAATGCTAACGGTTCCGACTTTATATATATTTAAAATTACAGTACACACTAAAAAGAACATACAAAAGTTTCTTAGAAACAGGGACTACTATAATAATATGAAAACTAGGGGAAGCAATAATTTATGTGTACCAAGTCATAAAACTTCATTTTATGAAAAGTGCCCCTTTTTTAATTGTGTAAAGATTTACAATGCTCTGTCTGATCATATTAAGGTAATACTGAAACCATTAAGTTTTAAAAAGAGCTGAAAAGTTACCTCCTGTCAAACGCATTCTACAGCTTAAATGAGTTTTATGAAATTTCCTGACTTTAATAATTGGGTAACAAAGGGTAATTTTTATTAAAAGCTGTTTCCTACATATCCTGATCAATAATTGTGCTTGTATTTTATGTTCTTTTGATAGCTTGTTAGTTTTACTCTAATATATTGATATGACAAATTACTATTTGTTTTTTTTTAGTTAATTGACTTGTATTTTTTTTATTATTACCTGTGTGTGCGTGTGTGTGTGTGTGCCTGTGTACTTAGATAGTAGGAACCTTTGACGTTGTAATATTTCTTTGAAATTTGATACAATAAATGAATTTGAATAATTAAAAGCTTTAAAAAAGTAAAATAAATTACAGTTTATTGAATGTGTATCAAGTTATTACCAAATAATTGTATGCATATATAGATTGTTAATTATAAGTACGGAAATTCTGAGCGAGGTAAATTGTGGGTAAAGGTGAATTTACCGATTTTTTCGACAGCCTTCTCTTACTTATCATTACTGGAATTAAAAAGATCGCTTTCTTGTAATTTCTGAAATGATTTCATGTAGTTTTGCTATAAAAGTAGATGCATTTTGGGAACACATAAGAAACACAGCAAGAATTTATAGATTTGTATTCGTAATAGGTACCCTAAATCATTTAGTAATAGGATTGTAATTCATGGTATTGATGTACCTAAAACGGTTCCTTCTTTGAAATGCTCTTGAGTTTAGAAATGAAGATTTTTAAAAAATAAAGAATCTTTATACCAAAAAAATTTGTCAGGTCAAAGCAATGCAAGATTTAAACTATTTAATACTTATTTATATTGCTATTTTTTTAATAAACGTCATGTAATCAAAATTATCTATCTTATAGATAATTTTGATCATTACTTAAATTTCAGAAACTTAATAAAATGCATTGGTAGCAAACGTTTGTTACAGGACGAAAGTCACTCGAATACAGCAATTTATATACGTTCTTATAAATTAAAAGTAAATAGGTATTACTAGTGAAACTTATTAGTATTATGCTTATTTAAGGAAAAGTAAGGAAACAAAAGTATCTCTCTCATTATTGGGAATTAAATAAGAATAATAATAAAGTAAAGTTAAAGATGCAATTAATAATTCTAGTTTATATGTGGTTAATATATTTCATTACGAAGTCTCTTCAAATATATGGTAACCCAAAATGTGGATATTGTAAAAACTAATAGTTACGCCTTCCTTTGTTAACAAACTTAAAAAAAAATGCCATAATCCTCATATTTAATCTCCTAATATCGTCAATTTGGTGACTGTGCGGTGTGATGTAGACATATATTTACAATATAATTGAATTTAGCTTTTAAGATAATGTAATAGGTACGTTACAAAACTTATAATAAAAAAATCAGAAAATGTTTAAGCTTTGTGCCTATACTTTATGCTCAAACACTGTGCATTCTTAAAATAACTGCCTCATAAAAATAATTTAGGAGAAAAAGCAAGTAGGTCCCTTTTTTCAATTTATATTTGCAAAAAGAATTTGGAACTTTTAGGTCTGGTAATACTCAAATGGAGCGAAAAACGGATAAACTGTCACAACTGATGGATTAAAACCATGACTTTTAGTTCAATTTATATTTTTTTATTTTCATTTTCTCAAGAAAACCGTTCGCACATCTAAATTTATTTTCTGGATTACCATAAAAATTATTATTTTTTTTATTCAGATATTTTTCCTTTTAATCGTAATTAAAAATATATATATATATATATATATATATATATATATATATATATATATATATATATTATGCTACCGCTCCATCTGCTGCTGAAGGAGGTTCGACCACATATCGGAGAATCTTAGAATCCATAAGTTCTTAAGAACAGATATTTGTGGATAGACTATGACAAAGTTCTAGTGTCGAGTGCAGTTGCGAGTTGAGCATAAGATGCCCACATTACCGAACTTTTGTTCCAACTAGTTATATTTCCGGTTTGACAAGAGCTTTTTGCTGGTATTAGTAGTTACTATAAGTTGCTCAAAATTCTAAGTAAGTTTGTTGTAACTTAATCAAGTTGCATATGCTGCTAGGTTTGGTATTTTACCATAGATATTACTTAAAATAAAACTTTTTTTTAATTGTAGTTCATAGTCTCTTCATCTTAAAAACACTGTGGACTCTAAGTTGATTTACTCATACGTTGAGAAGCATTTCTTCTGTTGTTTCTTTGCTGCGCCCCTTAATAAAATATATTATTTGTGTGAACAGACCTAACTGGAGAAATTATTATATCCTTTTTTAACTCCTTTTATATTTAAACAAAATGTGTGGATGCATTAAGAAAATATACAATAAATAATAAAGGAATATTTATTGGATTTCAATAGAAACAAGGAAAACAAGCAGTCATTGGCTTTAAATCGAAAGCCAATGAAGCAGTTCTTGGAATGATTTCCAATTTATCAGGTTTTTTAATCCAAAACCTACGAATGGAAATAGTTTTAACAGTTTTACTAAACCCTAATTTGCACAGTGTAAATTCTAGGGTTCGTTATATAAAAAATGGAAGCATATTATTCCCATCTTTAAGTGTATTTTATGTATTATGTAATATAATAAATAAATAAAATTTACAATGTTGGTTTCCCAAACATCCGTGCCCAAAAAAATTCTAACATTCTTATTTCCAGTTTCATAACATGTGGTGAGCAAAAAGTGAAAACTGGTTAAATACCAATATAAAAATGAATCAACTGGATACTTACATGTGTCACAATCGGAAGCATAATTACTAATTATCAGTTAAAGGGAACTGGCTGTTACATTTCGTAGAAAAGAGCTCCATCACTATTTCCATAACAGGTTAGTTAGGCAGTGGTTTAATTTATATATACTAAAAATCTGGCCCCTGCAAGAATATCTATAAAATTATTATTAAATCAGTATTAAAATAATGTTAATGAGTAACAACCGGATAAATCTAATAAAACCGTTATTATGACAGATACAGACTATGATAAAAAACTAAGACAATAAAACATACAAAGAATTGAAAAGCGACCCCACTAACACCTTTCAAAAGAAAAACAACGAATTAATTAAAAAATGGGAAAATAAAATTTTTTATTTCTCCTAAAACTGCTAAAAAGCTTAGCACTGAAAACGCTTTACCTCCCAAGATATACTAAACTGCACAAACAAACAAACAAAATTTCTCAAAGATATACTTATTAATGTCGCTTGCAAAAACAACTTTTATATAAAAGATTATTGGAGTTTTAAAGACAAAACAAAAGTATCCGATTCCAAATAACTACTTGTTGATTTCTTTGGATGGGGTATATTTATACATTAACGTGCCAATAAATGTATCACTAAATATTATAAGGAAAAAATGGCTTGAAATAAAAAAATATACTGATATTCTCTTGGAAGAATTTTTGGAAGCTGTTGAATTAACACTAACCTTCACATACTTTAAATATCAAAACTCGTTTTACTAACAAATTGAAGGATGCACTACGGGGGCCTCTATCTCAAGCGTTATTAAACAATTGGTTCTAGAAGACCTTGAAGAAACAATAATACCACAATTTGACCTTAATTTACCCTTTTTCTCTAGATACGTAGACGATTGTTTGAGTGCCATTGCAAAAGACAAAGGAAACTATATTGTGGAAAAGTTCAACAGCTACCACGAAAATTTGAAATTTACAATCAAAATCGAGACCGAAATGAAAATTAATTTTTTGGACATAACCATACATCATAAGAACAATACCGTGATGACAGAGTGGTCCGGGCGTTAAATTGTCTTTCGCAATACCATATTTAATTTTTTTTTGTTTACAATAATGTGACATTTTTAACTGCAGAGTGGCTCTTTCGGACGTCATATCTCGAATAAATAAACCTTAGTAGTAATATCTAATGTCTAGTCAATATTATATTTTAATTAAAAAATGTATAATGAATACCAAATAAAAACTTATCGAATACATATATTGTGAATTAAAACTAGAGCAAACCTATTTTCTTTTCTTTCTTTCTTTCGTTTCTTTTTTGAATAGATTTGTATTATTATGTTTACAAAATAAAGATTATTTAATTTTTCTTAGCTTTGTTTTGATTTTAGATTTGGGAATAGTATTCCAAGTTCTTTTATGTTGTAAAATAATATATCCATTCTAACATAGCACGGAAGCTTTCACGGCTTTGGTCAATTAAGAAATCATGGTTCTTGTGATAAGATCGTGTCAAAATTTGAATTACTATCCAATCTCCTTTTCACAGTCCAAAATTTCGCAATAGCACCGAGTAGCATTTCCGTAGCAGACCAGTAGCATTCCCGTAGACTCCATTGAAGCCGCAATAAGAAGATTACCAGAGGAGCAAGCCGATGAAGTCAGATATGAGAGAGCGAAGATAATTTAGAATTTAAAACCATCGAAATCGAATCTCCTCTATCACCTGTGGTAGCCAATATCTTTATGGAGGCCTCCTTTGAGGATATTGCTTTAACATCCGCTCTACTAAAACCAAAACACTGGTTCAGATATATAGATAATAATTTTCCTCCTCATATTTTTGCTACACCTTAATCAACAACATCATAATATTAAATCCACTATGGAAATTGAAACTAATGAAACAATCTGCTTTGTATTTGTTCAAAGAAATAAAAACGGTACATTAGAACATTGTGTGTATAGAAAACCGACGCATACAAATAGATATGTAAATGCAAATTCTTACCACCATCCATCACAAGAGAAATCGGTTATTAACTCACTAGTATTTAGAGCCATTTGTATTTCTGATCAAGATTCTCTAACATCAAAAACATCGAAAATGACCGAAGCTCTGAATGGCTATTAAACTGAAGATATTGAGGGTTTGATAAAAAGATAGTAGTTCGAGTCCACGAAAGAAGAATAATAAGGCGCCACCAATAGATAGCGTTGTTCTTCTTTACATACAAGGCACTACAAATAAAATAGCATGCTTACCTTGGCAGTCCAACATATGTAAATCTTCAATACACATAAGAAGATTGGACAATGCTTGCGATCCCTGACAGATGTTGTATCTTTTCAAACAGAAGGAGTATATAAAGTTCCTTGCTCCTGTGGAGAACTTTATGTGAGAGTGTTTTACGCTCAATATCCACTATACTTAAGAAACATGAACGATGTATTAAAAAGAAACAACTTGTTCAATTGCAGTGACTGAACACCAGCATACTACTGGTCATATTATAAATGTAAAAGAAACCAAGGTTCTGGCATCGGTTTCAGGATTTTATAAACATAAAATTAAAGAATCTATTGGCATTTTTACACATACAAAGAACTTCAATAGATATACGGGTTACGGTCTACATCACACGTGGAAACCGATCTTAACACAGGATCACGGTTCGATGACCACAAGTCGGGTTTAAAAGCACGCCTGAATCTCTCCAAGCTCATTCAGTGTTCAGATCCCGTAGAGTAGCGATCTCTGAGTATGTCTCGTGCAATCGAAGGCGAAACGTTGGATAGTGTATTTAACTTGACAGGGTCTAATCCCAAGAACCATGATTTCTTATATATTCAATCTTTTGAACTCTAAGGAATATCTAAACAATTGACCAAAATATTATGTAATGTGAATTAAATTCTAACATTTGTGATAACAAAATCCTTTATATAAAATTGATATAATTTTTTTTCTTGATAAATGCACTTCTTATTGATTGGGGATCAGTAATAATCTTATCTAGTGTCCCTTCGCTGTGAGAAAAATTCAGCTTATTAATAAACTGGTTTATTTATTCGAGATGTACCTTCCGAAAGAGCTACTGTAATTCGAAACATGTCACGTTGTTTCAAACAAATATACAAAGTACACCGCACGGATCTGAAACCGCGACGAAAGGAAGGTTTGTTAAAAGCAGCCCATTTCCATGGATATGTAGAGTTATAGAGAATCGCTAATGAGTAATGCACCGTTTCCATAGATACTTGCATTCTCTTCATAGTCTCAGATTCGTGTGCCAAACTTTACTAAAAGTAATTTTTTCATTTTATAATTAAATAAATAAAAATAAAATCTGTAAAAAAATTTAGAATTAAAAAGAACATTCTCTAAGTTTTAAACCTTTTGAGGTTTTTAAAAGTTTAAGACCTTTCGACAATTTTTTTTGATTTGTGAAAAGTATTTGAAGTTTTTTATTTAATTGTTTTATTCTTTGAAGTTTGAGAAAGGTTCAAATACTTGACTGAAATATTATGTAATGTGAATTAAAACTAGAATAAACTTATTTAAAAATAAAGATAATTTGTTGTTTTGTTGATTACATTTAAATCAAATGGATTTAATTTCAACTTCTTGCCAGTTTTTTTATAAGAAATAAATGCAAATTTCTTTCTCGATAAATGCACTTCTTATTGGTCGGGGATCCAAGCACTAATGTTTTCTAGTGGCACTTCGCTGTGAGAACGGTGCCGCTAATATGATTAATAGACATTTACCCTTAAGAGGATATCGGAGTAAGTTTTAAAACCCGTCTACTTTTCAGCGCCTTATTTACTGTGGAAAAAACGTAAAAGTTTATTGTTATTAGGAAGTCAGTATTTTGTCATATTCCTTTTATGTGTTATACAAGTTTATATTTTTTGTATATTGAGAAACTGTAGGCTTTCCAATAGTCCTAATAAAAAAAACAACATACTGTATACTAAACTATATTAAAATAAGACGTTGAAACTTGACGCGTTTTTAAAAGTCAAGCGACATATATTTGGCCGTACAGCCGGTTGGTTCGCTAGATTAATAATGTTTCTGTTAGCCCACATCGACCTATCATACTGCAAATGACATGTACTTTATGTGAATCAATAATCTAAATTCTTTTCGATATCTTCTTAAGGATTGTTTATTCGAGATGAAGCGTCGAAAGAGGCCACAGTGGATCGTATTATAACTAAAATATTAATTGTCAATAAAAAAACTAGAGTTAAAGGATAAAGGTTTATTAGTTCTTATGCATATTTAGTAGTTTATAGCCGGACTGTAAAAATTGATAATTTGCGCCCTAATATTTTAAAATTTATAATAGTTTAAAATATTTTAATTTAGGATCTGTAAAAAGTATTTTATGTTTCTGCGAGAAAACTGCACCTAATATAATTTGATTCTAAAGTTTGTATATTCGAGATATAACGTCCGAAGATGCTAAAGTGTAGCAAAACATGTCATGTGAATTGTAAACAAATACACTCACTGCCACAAGCGTATTAATATGAAAATATGAAATATCGATAATAAGTTTTTTTAGTGTATATCAAGTTATAAAATACCTTTTCCTAATGTTAAACAACATATTTCAAACCAGTATTAAAACAAATTATCTCTTTTACATTTTACGCCCAATTTACTGCTATAAAATTTTTACTTTTAGTTAAAGTCTTGTTAATAGTTTAGGACATTTTGCGATTCGATCTGTGAACACTTTTTTCTGCTGTAGAAACTCTACTTTTGTTCGATATTTTGGAGTTTGAGAAAGGTTCAGAAAATGTACTAAAATATTATGTAGAATGGATTAAATCTTCAACAAACCTATTTACGTTTTTTTGGTTACTAAATTTGGATTATCACACCTATAAAACGAAGATAATTTTCCTGTATAAAATAAATGCATTTTTTTCTTCATAAATGCACTTCTTAGTAGTAAAGGATCCAAGCATCAGTCATCTTTTCTACTCCGCTATGTATCGCAAATTCGACGCACCTGGCTTATGCAACTGCAAAATGCAAATCAATGGATAGAGTGTGTTTAAGGATTATTTTCAATGTTAAAATATTTTTCAGAAACTCAGAGGCAATGTCTATAATGTGACCAAAGAAATATACAACAAATGGGAAAATTATCCTTTTCTTAAAAAATGTTATTCTTGGTAAAAGTTAATGCTTGATCTCCATCTGCAGAACATTTGAAATAGAAAATCTGGAATGCGTGTCACAGTTTAACCAAATATATGTCCAAAAAGACCACAGTATGAAAAGTAGAGCAAAATCTAGAAAAATGTTTGGATTAGGTTAGCTATTATTATTTTTTTCATACTCAGTTATCTACTATCATTGGGCAAAAAAGTGTTAATTGAAGAAGAATACAAAAATTTCTGACATAAGTGCATTTTTATTAACTGTCACAATATCACTTCATTTTCGTGGTTTTCGGAAACGATTTTTAGTTAACCAAAATTTCTTATATATTTTCGTATATTTTCAAAAATGTTGTCTTATAAATTTTGAATAAAGAGAGTTAGATACATTTTTTTCAAATTCAAGTTACTCAAAAAATAAAAGATTTTCAAATGTGCATTAAAATAGGTATGCTCCTGAAAAAAAAGAATGTCACAACCGCCATTGCGAAAACTCAAAAAAAAATTTTTGCAATTAAAATATACCTCTATCCATATTTTGATTTACATTTTCTGTTTTCCCATATTAAGCCAGGGGCGTCCAGTTTGGTACAGCTAATATAATAAGACACTATTGAGGTTTGTCCATTCGATATGTAAACTTCCGAAAAACGAATAGAGTGTGGAGTGAAAACATAGTTTTAATTTTAACTTCTTACATATTATAAGAATATTAATTTTAACCGTGTTTCGACTGCTAAAATCGTTTCAATACAATAAAACAACATATATCAATAAAAACATTACTAAGTTAAAGAACAAAGTTTTTTTTAGTATTTACTCATATACTTGCTAGTATTGATCCTATTGACTACGAAACCAAGGTATAACATTCTGCTTACTGATTTTAAACTAGACATTTTTACCCACTATTAAAATAACATATTTTCCTTTGTAATTTACGCCCTGTTTTATTTTTTTAAATTTTTACTTTTGTTAACATTCTAAGACGTTTTTCTTTAGAATCTGTAATAACTATTTCGATTTTCTTCTACAGTAAAAATTCTAATTCTGTTGACCGAAACATTATATAATGTGAACTAAATCTAGGACAAGGTAATTTACATTTTTTTTATACTAGATTTGGATTATTATATGTATAAAATGAATATAGTTTATAATTTTCATAGCTTTGTCGGTTGAATTTAAATAGGATGGATTTGATTCTAACTTTTGTCATAACAAGTTCCTTTATTTAAAATAAATGCAAATTCCTCTCTCGATAAATGAACTTCTTATTGGTCGGGGATCCAAGCAGTAATCTTTTCTAGTGGCACTCCGCTATGAGAAAGGTGCAGCTAATGATGCAATGAATATTTGAGTGGAGAATCGACGTCTACTTTAGAATGATAATGCTTAACTTTGTGCTAAAACTTGCAGCTCTAGCTGATATCAAAAAACGTGATGTTAAGGGACTTAAGATATATTAACGATTCATATTATTTTGTAGATCAATGTAAAATATTTAGTAGACGTTACATAAGCATTAACTTAATAACAATCACTTGAACTAGAAATTATATTAGATATTTTTCTTTTTAGAAACTATTTTTAACTATGTGTACATAAATATGTGTACCATAAATAAAATGTCAAATAAAATGCATAGATTTAACTAGATCATTGGCAAAATTTTGAAAATGAAATTTGTCTTATATTGCATTAACACTTTACAATTAATAGTTGATCCGGACGTCATTTATAGTCTCCTGAATAGTAGAAAATACCTAAAATGTTTTTCTTTTTAATTTATCTGCAGTTCATAAAGTAAAAAACTAATATATTAATTAGAAAATTTCATATAATGAATTTTTACATGACGCGTTTCGCTAAGACTGTAGCTTCGTCTGCTGTATATTAAATACTAATTTTAAAAAGAATTCTACATTTGTTTATTTAAATTTTATAACTTACTTATCTTAAGGTACAGAAGGTGGATTTTTTAACTACCATAACTTTAACTCTAGTGACAATATTAAGCAATAAATTATTATCTTTTAGGAATGGTACTATCCATATAATTTTATTCGGTGGATATTTTCCATGGTTACAATTGCCATATCAATCGTTTCCACGGTAAATATTCGAAGAATAAAGTTATTTGGGGGTAAAAATACTGGCCCTAAACTTCCCAACAAATTTAATTTAGTGCCTTTATTCTCCACATGAAGTATCTTAAAATCGTCGTTAAACACATAATCATCCTTGACATTATGGCTTGCTAACGTTGAGTCATGTTTATTGTGAATAAAATTGCGTTTTGCGTTTTTGTTCGTGTATTCGCTTTTTAAAAGTTCTATTCGGCTATCCAATCTAGGTTTTTTGGGCATGAACCACATGTTAACTGATAGACCTTTGACTTTTCATTTCTATTACTTCTGAGTTTTGTGTTTTTCAGAAATTTTCCTAGGGAGATATTAGTTTTGAAAGGGATTTTTACATTCTTCCTGTTAAGGCAACGTTTAATTTTTAAACAGGGTTTTCCGGAGTATTTCATTATTTTAGAACATTTATTAACATGTCTACGATTGAGGTTTATATTATTAATAGTTTTGTTACTAAACATTTTTTATTTGTTTTACTTTTGAAACTGTGTAGCCATTATGAACTGCAATGTGTTCAATTAAATTAAGCTCATCATTAAAGCTTTCTTCTGATAACGGGACGGTAATCAATCTATGGATCATACTCTGAAACGCTGCTAATGCATGTTCAATAGTAAAGAAGGTCTGAATGTGGGATGTTCGTTAAGCCCCATGCTCGCAGAGATTTTCATGGATAACATGGAATGTTATCGTTATTGAGTAATAAATGTGTCTATTAGTATGTGGATGACATTATTACTTGTTTTTAAATGTGTTCAGATTATTTGTTGCGTTTAGATTGACAAACAAAAATCTTTTTTGGCTTTTTCGCAACTGAATAAAAATATTTAATTTAAATTGCTTCAATTAATTTAAAGTTAAACATTTTTATTATTACTTGTGTTACAGGCACAAACAGATAATTAAACACATTTTTAGACTTTTTAAATTCAATTCACAGGAATATTAAATTCACGTTAGAGTTTGAATATTACGGCTCCATTAACATCTTAGATTTAACAATCAATAGAGAACTTAATAAACATTCATTTCAAATTTTCTATAAACCATCACATACTGATATTGTCATCTATTGCAAGTCATCACATCCCATTGAATATAAATTAGCAGTGTTTCACAGTATGATCTATAGATTGATTAGCATCCCGTTATCAGAAGAAAGTGTTAATGATGAGCTTAATTTAATTAAACAAATAGCAGTTACTAATGTCTACCTAGTTTCAATAGTAGAATAAATAAAAAATAATAAGTTAAGGCACAAAACTATTAATATACTGCGGAGAACCCTCTTTAAAAATTAAACGTTGTCTTAAGAGGAAGAATGTATAAATCGCAATCAAAACTAATAATTCCCTAGGAAAATTCCTGAAAAACACAAAACCTAAAAGTAATGGAAATGAAAAGTCAGGGGTTTATCAGTTAACATGTGGTTCATGCCCAAAAACGTACATGGGACAGACTTAATAAAATCTTAATCTTAAGTATTTCCCTTAAATATTTCCTTCTTTACTCTACATTTTCAGATATTCCAAATATTGTTACTAGAGTTAAAATTATGGAGGTTTAAAAAAACCCAGCTTTGTACCTTACGGTAATTAGGTTATAAAGTTTAAATAAGAGACCGTAGGTAGATGTAGAATTCGTTTTAAAATTAGTGTTTAATGTAGAATACAACAGATGATTTTATAGTGTTAATTAATTATATGGAATTTTCTAATTAATATATGAGTATTTTACTTGTGTAATGGAATTCCATCAAACAACAGCCACTAACGTTCAATATTTCAGTTATCTCCAGTTACTGTTTCATAATGAACTAATGTGAATCAGACCATCAGTTTAATTCAATACGCCACAAACAATATTGCAATAACAAAACAATTTTGTTTTCATTTGATGTCTGCAAATGTTGTTGCTCCAGGCCATTATTTCAAGGCTCAGTGACCTACTAATTTGATTTGTAAAATTACCTAAACATTATTGGATGTCTTTCCGACATTAAACGAAAAATTAATTTGAAACAAAAATTGGCATCACCTAGCAAAGACATCAAATCAAAAAATCGGTAAATTTCCTTTAACTAGAACATATTGGATTCCTATCAATATGTTACCAGTTTCTACTTATGCCACACTTTGATTTTTGGGCATATAAGTAATTTTTATATTAACACACCGCAATTTAGTTACGTCATGTTGAATTCGTACCAGTTTATCCATCCCTACGCCACATTTAATTCTTCTGCAAAATTTAAAGTCATTTGAATAAGATTTTTGTTACGCTAATTATTTAAAAATTTTATTGGGCCGCCGTTTTGTTCCGGTGTCTTGAATTCGTACCACAAATTTACCAGGTTATCTCTATATCACACAAAGTATGCTTGCACAAAGTTGTGAAAAAAAGTGAAATTAATCTAATATGTAGTGTTTTCAGGGTGACGGAATTGATAAAACATATTTTTTGGCATCTAGAGGCTCTAAAACGTAAAGATATGTAAAACCTGAGAGGACGTATTTCATTTAGCCGCCATTTTGTTCAGCCATCTTGAATTTGTACCACAGTTTTATTAGTTCATCTGCGTACCACTATAATTATTATTTATGACACACAATTTGAAATCAGGTCCTTAATTAGCTTTTGAGGCTGAATTTCTAAATAATTTACTAAGCCGCCATTTTGTTTCGCCATCTTGGATTCGTATCAAAAATAAAAAACGAGTTGATTCCTACATCATACTTGATTTTTGTGAAAAATTTTAGATAAATTGGGTACTTTTTTAGTAATAATTTTTTTAACATTTCACTAGGGCGCTATTTTGTTTTGCCATATTGGATTTTTACCAAAATGGTACCAGATCATCCCCATATGACCCTTAATTTTTTACTAAAATTTAGTCAAAAGGAAAAGACCGACGGAATGTGATTTTTTTACGATTAAAAAAGTGTTAAAAACATTCTTTATTATATAAAATCAAGCGATTTTATACATGTATATTAAAATAAGTAAATAAATAATTGAACTAAATAAATGCGGCGGATTGGACTGAGAGTCGGTATTTGTTTTTCTTTTCAGACTCGTCTGAAGATGAACTATATAAACAAAACACTGTCCTTTAGACCAAATACAAACAACTCCTACAGTTGAAAAACTCCCTTGGAGCCAGAAATAATCATAGTGGAGGGCGAATCATGTCAACAACAACCAAAACAGGACTTCAGCATCCTAGGTTTCAAACCAAATTTCGACAATAACGAAGGCAAACCTCTTCCAGCCAACTGTAAAGCGATAGTTCCCCCTAAGGTAAGTATCGAGATCCAACCTTGCCTACGTCGGCGATTGAACATGTATCTTATTAACTTATCAGGGCAGGATTATCGGCAGTGGACAACAAACATTAAAAATAGATGAATTTCAATTTAGCGAAAAATTTGCGGAAGTAGTGAAGGACGAAGAAACAATTAAGAAAATGGTAGGCAACTACCCAGATACCCTTCCAAGATTTTAGAGGCTTGGAAAAATATTGCAAAGAATCAAGAGGTTTTAGAATGGGTTAAAGGAATATGAATTATTTTTTATTTAAATCCCAAATAGGAAGATGGATGGGAAGAATACAAAAACTCTCTTAAACATTTGATAGAAATAGGTGCTACCGAGACATGTAGTCCCATTAAGAACCAATTTATATCGTCGTACCTTCTTGTTAAAAAAAATCAAATGGGGTTTACTTATAATACCATCGAAATGCAAATTTTGCAAATGTTAGCTATAAAAAAATATTTAGTTTAAAAAAAATAAAAAATATACATTAAGAGTAAACTTTTAGCTGCAGGCCTTTTTGTGGGGAAACTAGGTGCCGTGGTTTTTGGGACCAAAGTTGGGAATAAATGATTAAGAGATCAGAGCTGCATACTATTTATTAAAGTCTTTTGCAAAACATAAAAGTAATATTCGCATATTATTAAAAATAAACAATCAAATAGCCATTTTCTGTACAAATCGAGGAGAAAGTGTTAAATATCCATCTCTAAACAAGGCCACGAAGAAATTGTGCAATGGTGTGAAGAGAGAGGGAAAGCCATCCACCAAATCCATCCATCCAAAGTTCCTGACAGAATAAATATTTCTGGATCCAGTAGAATACCTAACCTAACCTATACTCATTTTTCCTTACCAAGACCAGAGTGACGCGTGGCATCCACTATAGAAAATTACTTTAAAAAATCCGAGGCTTTTCCAAGGCAATCCACGCTGCCTCACAGACTATTAGCCGTTAGATCAAGAAAACATTATCTTTAGGAGACATAGACACATCCATATTCTCATCTCATAGCGTGCGCCATGCATCAACTTCTGCAGCTTACAGAGCGTGTGTAAATGAAGAACAAATAAAGAATAGAGTAGGACACCCACCTCTAATACATTTTTTAAATTCTACAATAGACCCGTAGAAGATCCAAACGACATATTTGCTAGCGCTATTCTATGGTGCAAGAGACGTAAAACTATAACCTAGTTATTAGGAAAATCGCTTTTTATTCTGAACATCTACACTGTAACAATTATATCAAGGACAAGTGACGGAAACATTGGCTTCCTTCCATTTATCTGGAAAATAATTTTTTTCTAAACGAACATTTATAATGTGAGTTAGTGGATTAATTATAGCAGGACAACAAAGTAAAATAAGTGTAATATTTAAATTATCAGCTCCAAACGCTTTACTCTTTATGGTTTTTAGAATGGAAATTATTGTATCTTGCGTTATCAGCCTAAATTTAAATTCATTTTGTGTAATTTTATGTTCCTTAAAATTCTTAATAAATTCTTCATCAGGCTTATTGTTATTTTTATTTATATTAGTAAAATATGTATTAAGTTCTACATTTTGCAAGGAATTGGGAAGTTGTATATTTTGTTTTTTAGAAATATTTTTTTTTTTAATTCTTGCCATGCTTCTTTATTACTGCACACTCCAAACCTATATGTTAAATAAGCCTTTTTTTCCGATCTGATTTCGCTAGTAGTAAGATTTCTATACTGTTTGTATGTGTTCTAGTCCTCCCAATTTTTGGTGTTTCTAAACTTATTTAAGGCCCTATTACGAAGCTTCTGCATTAATCTAATATTAGGAGTAATCTATGTTCTGTATCCCTTATTTTTACCTCTGACATTTTTTAAGTGAGCATGCAGGTTTATAACGTCGAATAATGATTGGTTGAAAAAATCAACTTTGCTATGTATGTTCGCCATATGATACATTATGTGCCAAGGTATTAGTTCGATATCAGATCGAATCGCTCATTGGTAACACTTTGTAAATTTCTGTATGTAAAGTTATAAGTATTAGATTTGGGTTCTCCAAAATTTATGTCGCAATAAATGAGCATATGGTCCGATATCTCAACATCCTTTATTCCGCAAACCTCGATTGAATCTATATTTGAAAAAAGTAAATCAATTAAGGACATATTTGTATTTGATATTCTAGTAGGTTCAGTTATATGCTGTTGCAAACCATAGACCTCAGTAATTTCACATAACGGTGCTTTTGTGTTTAATTCGAGAAAGTTTATATTAAAATCACCTAGCAATAAAAGAGAATCATAGACAGTATAAAAATCGGTCGTAATACTTTCAAGACGAGAATAGAATAAGTTTAACTCACCCTTAGGAGTAGGTATATATTGCCTATTAAAATTTTTGTGTTGTTTACTTTTATTTCAATCCAAATATGTTCTAGAAAAGGGCAGGTTTCTCTAAGCATAACACGAAACTCAATACTTGCTTTTATATACACAGCGACACCACCACCCCTACCTAGCCTATCTGGCCTTATAAAATTATAATTTTGTAGTTCCATGATCTGATCGGCGATATCTGCATGTAACCATGTCTCCGACACACCAATCAAATCATACTGAAAGTCAGCTACATGGCGTTGAAAAATGTGAAAATTATTTGACAGTGATCTTGCATTAATATGCGCGCACGAAAACATTTATCATAAAAACAAAAAACGAGGTACTTATCCTTGCCAAAAACAAATAACAAAAAAAAAAGGAGTAAAATGTACGAGGATAAAGGAAAGGAGGTTACTAAAAAGTATATACTTAGTTAGAAAAAGAAATTTAAGTAAAAGCCAACTGCTTATAATTAGTTATACAAATGTCACCCAGAGCAACAAGGAAAAAAGTAAAACAAAAAAAAATTATTTCACTCCTAGAAGTCTGCGCTCCGATAATTAAAACCGGCGACAATAGTACAAAAAAGTAGCACACAAAAAACTGTATTACCTACTAAAGTAATAATTTTAGGCAATAAATAAGGCATAAAAAAGAAAAAACAACGCTACTTTAAAACATGGTATAGAGAATTAAGATTTAAGATAATTTCTACTATTATTAGGTAATTATATTTACATTGGCCACTTAAATGAAAAAGGTATAGTAATACTTTTCTTTGTATTATAAACATATACCCTGGATAGTTAAAAATATCCTATTTAAGCGTATGTATTTATCGCACAAGTAATTAGAAAAGATTACACCCAAGTAAATTTACAATATTATCTAGTATTAAAGCAAACTTGGTTCCAACATTGCGAACAATCCTTATTCGACTATTTTAATCATGGGAGTCAACAGCTGACTATTTAGCTTGCAAATTTTTCGTCCTGCATTAAACATTATTTCTTAATGAATTCGGAATAACGAAATGAAATTAACAATCTTCTTAATTATCTTAGCAATTAAAATGCTAATCAAGCGCATTAAAAAGAAAATCTTAAAAACCATTGCCGGATTGCATTTCTTATTTTTCACTTAAATGGATTAGGTTTTACTAACCAATTGCATGTTAGGCCAAACATTGTTAAAGACAATATAATGGTAGATTAATTAGATTTATTCGATAGCTACTATTCAAATTTATGACAAATTATCATTAAGAGGGTCACAAAAATTAAAACTAGCAGCCATATAATATTTACAGTGGTAGAACTTTATATGAAATTAACAAAACAAAGGTAATAATGAGGAGTGTTTGAGGTAAAAAAACTAAGAGCTTATTTATCAAACTTTAGTACCTATTGATAAGAAAATGCGGTGCTAATTAACTTAATATATTTTATAAGCAACAGAAATACTATTGCATGCTTCGTCTCATTTTTAATATTGGCCCATAAACCATTGAATCGTGATCTGGTTGTCATACTTAAAAAAGGTAATAACTAAAATATTATTTAAATTTGGTGAATTTACTACATATATATGAGGTATTTTATTACAATTTTCCCTTTACTTTCATTATTATTCTGACAGGAAACTAAATTATTTTCTCACAAAGAGCCAATTGCAAAATTATATTTTTCTTATATTTCCGACCTAGGCCTGCCGAAGAAAAATCTAAAAAATGAGAACCTAAGAAAGAAATTTGAGGTTTTTATCTCTACCTATTTATTTAGGCCCATTTTCTTTTAGCAAAGGTTAGACCCGCAATTCCGGTAACGATGTGTGTTGAACCAGTAATATTATGCTCCACATTTCACTATAATGTTTGTTCAGCTAAAAGGTGGCATATCGGAGTAACGCTCATTTATTATTTGAACTTGTATTGATTGGATGAAGTTAATGAAAAACTCAGCAGAAGGAGTATTTAACAGAAATATACAAAGTAGTTTATTGAAGACGAGAGAAATATGTTTGCATTTATCGCATAGAATGCCTGGACAAGTCGATTTTTATTTTATAAGGAGCCACTTTTACTGGATGCTTGCGATAAAGCAGTATTATGATTATGATTAGCAGACTTTGAGACATTAATTTTAAACAACAAATGCAACACTATATGATGGCAAAAGTAAAACTATGAATTAAGAAATAAATTAAAAAAATACGCTTATATATACTTTAGGGCATGGATGGAAAGGATGGATATTAGTTATCTTAAACTCTCTTCATGACTTCACTGTGGGAATCTACTGACGAAGCACGTTGCTTCCACAAAACATAATTGTCATTTTTTTTTAATATACCATTGTGATGTTTTACAGTCAGTCGGAATTAAGACATAAGCTGTAAGGCACATCAAGCAATTTTGGTTAAACTTAATAATAAATAATACTTTAAAAAAACGGTTTTTCGTGATGCCGTAAGTTAACTGGCGATGACGGACTGATAGTAACCAATTGCATCGAGAATTATCGAGTTCAATGTATCAACAGACCAAAGACATTTTCGAATTTTGGTTGTATTGTGCAAGCAGCTTCTTGCAAATCTGAAAACCCCTCCATCATGTAACTATTCCAGCCTCTATCAAGAGAACACCACGATTATCTTTTCTGCAAGTACCATATTGATCGATACAGACATACATCGCTGAAGAAGAAGACTTATTGCAATCGCAAGAAAAGTTATCCTTAAACTACGAAAGCGTAGAAGGGCCACAATTTTTTATTTATATTTTTGTAACAAATTCCGACTTCTATTTCGGAATTCCGACTTCTATCTCGGAATTCCGACCTCTAACTCGGAATTCCGACTTGTAACTCGAAATTCCGACTTCTATCTCGGAATTCCGACTTCTATCTCGGAATTCTGACTTCTATCTCAGAATTCCGACTTCTAACTCGGAATTCCGACTTCTATCTCGGAATTTCTATCTCGGAATGCGTTGTAATTAATACACGACTGCTTATAAGCGCAATAACTTTTTTATATTCTTTTAACGTCAAATGAAGCGTTCATTCTAAATGAAATTAATATTTTAATTATAGGGATCACGATGAAGCTAAGTATAACTACAAGAAAACTGTGCATAAAGTCCAAGTTAAAAAATAACGACTAGGTCGGTTCCGATAGCTTGAATATGGTTGAGATGAAAAATAAAATCTTGTACTTTGCTTTATCGCTTTCATAGATAGTAGAATATTCAATAAAATTTGTTTCAGTTTTCTAATCCTGTCACTTTTATTCATAGAGTTGTTATTTCTAGACACATTGGTAATTAAATTAATTGAATTTTTACTACTTTATTAAAATTAATTTAAATCTTCAACCCTTTCCGAAACCCGCTGCTACATTAATTCATAATATATATTATTTCCAGACGTCGGGGTAATAGCCCCCTATAAATATTTTGGCTTGCACTCCCATCCGAGGGAGTCTACTTGGGGTAAAATATACTTTTTTCTTATTTATTAAAATCTATTTAAGTTATCTACTCTTTAGAGATTCGCTGCACTTTTTATTTATACTTGATATTATTTACAGATATATTGGTAAAAGCATCATATAAATAGTTTGGCTTGCATTGCCGTCCATGGTGTCTCTACAAGGAATAGAATTTAATAATTTATTTATTTTGTCCTCATTTATTAAAATTTCTTTGTCTTCTACACCTTCAGGGGTTACATTTTATCATACTAGATACTATTTCTAGACATTTTCAGCAATTAATATTTTACACAAGTCAGAAATGTCTTTATCACAAGGATAATTATTAAATGTGCAGTCACTGGACAACGCATTCAAACAAAAATTGGAACATTTATGTGAAAATACCACTAGAAGTCGAAATTCCGAGTTAGAAGTCGGAATTCCGAGATAGATGTCGGAATTCCGAGTTACAAGTCAGAATTCCAAGATAGAAGTCGGAATTCCGAGATAGTAGTCGGAATTCTGAGTTACAAGTCGAAATTCCGAGATAGAAGTCAGAATTCCGAGATAGAAGTCGGAATTCCGAGATAGAAGTCGGAATTCCGAGTTAGAAGTCGGAATTTGTTATAAAAATAAAAATAAAAAAAATGTTGCCTCAGTTGACTTCTCAACCTTTAGAAATATTACTAAATTTAACGAAACGACTGAAAGTATAGATACAAATTTGTATAGTAGTGTAAAAAATAATACCCAAGTAATTTCAAAAAACTAATATTTTAAGAAAAATTAATAATTCACAAATGGGATTTAAAGCGGAATAGTTGCATTTACTATCAAAATAAAATATAATATTAAGACCACTAATGAAGTACCAATTTATACCAAAATGTGTCGGTACCCTTTTATTCATAAGAAAGATGTGGAAACACAAATTAATAAGATGTAACGTCAAAACACAATTCGCCCCAGTACTTCTCCTTGGTTATCACCGATTTGCGGGTGGTTCCAAAAAAGAAAAAGCGTCTGGTATCCAGAAATGTCATTGTTGTGGGCGATTTCAGGTGCCTGAATAATATAAGTATTAATCAACCATGGTAAATATTAGTGACATATTCGATAAACTTGATAAATCCCAGTAGTTCACTACTTTGGACTTAGCAAGCGGATTACACCAAATTGAGGTAAAAATTAGCCTTTTTTGCTGTTCCTAAATATACTAATGCATGTAACGTTGACTTCAAAAATATCCGAGAAATATCTTTTATAAATGGCAATGTATTCCCATTGACTCCACCATGTAGTAGAGCGTATTGCAGAGGTGCAAAATGATTTGCACATGTGCAACAAATGATGGGTCCGCTTTTAATTAATGTCACTCTAACCAGTTTTAAATATCTGGAGCTTTCCTAACAACGAATTATTTCAAAAGTATAAAAAATGACACGGTTGCGAACATCTAAAAACACATTAACTTATAACTGGAACTTATAACTGGATGCAAAACTCATATTGTTTCGTAAATTTATCTTAATCAATACTTACATAAATAGATCAATTCTAAACCAAAACAGACAGGTATTTGCCCGACATCTGCAATATTAAAGGCATTAGACAAATATGAGTTAACTTACGGCAGCACGAAAAACCGTTTTTAAAAAATAATGTATATCAAGAATTACAAGATTAACCAAAATGCCTTACATTTTATGTCTCAACTCCGACTAACTGTCAAATACCATTACAATCGTATATTAAAAAAAATGACAATTATGTATTTTGTGGAGTCAGCGTGTTTCATCAGCAGATTCCGACAGTCATCATGAAGAGGGTGTAGGGTAACCTCTCCCTACGAAGCTTCAACCCCACGGTTAGCGGGGTAGTTGAACATCTTAAAGCGCCAATCTTTCTTCGTGAATGCCTTCAATTTGCTTTGACCTAAAGAAACATCAGTTCTTGTAACCATAGAGGGCCCATATGCTAGGAAAACTTAATACTTGGCTCAGGGACACTTGGAATTGATTTTCTTCTATTTGGTTTACAGGTTCGTAAAGTCCATCTAACTTAACTTCCCGAAGCTGGGCACTGAGATTGAAAATTCCCAGTAGGAGGACTTTATCTGTAAAATCAGGAAATAAGATTGGTTGGCTGTTGCGTAGTATCGGGTTTCCATTATTTATTATTGATTTCTAATCGATAATTATTTTACAGGTGGTTGGTATTTGGACTAGATATGAACCAATTAATTTTTTACATTCTTTTTGCTCATAACATATTAACTTGACAATATTTTCGATCGGCAGAACAAAAATCCATTGGTCAGCAATATCGACTTTATTGACACTAAATAAATAAATAAATAAATGCTTTATTGTCAAAAAAATTTTACAATTTTGTGGACAAAGCTGTTGTAAAAAAAGTAGTTTACAAACATCAAAATTAGCAGACAAAACAAAACAAAAACACATCATAAATATTATAGAAAAATAATATTTAAATGGTGGTGGACACTAGGCTTCGCGATTTTCGTTTTAATTTGTGTGCAGGTGGAAGTGTCTTCCGCAGAATCCAATAACTTGACACTGCATGAACTTCTTTGATCGATTTCTTGAAGATCCATTTTCTTACAGATGCAGGTTTGAAAAGAAAATTTAGATTTAGAACTACTTGGTTTATTATTTTTATGGTTATTAGTCATCAAGTTATTGTAGAAGGGGTCATCCTCGGTAATGTGTCCGTTTATTATCTCGATCGGTTACATTTTAGTATATTCGTTCGAACATAGATGTGTGTGTGTGTCTTAAATTCTTGATTGTTTAACAAACGAATGTGTTCAGATAATGTGGAGTGGAGTCGTTCAATACGTCCTTTCGATTGAGGATTTTTGGGTGAACATACATATATATATATATATATATATATATATATATATATATATATATATATATATATATATATATATATATATATATATATATATATATATATATATATATATATATATATATATATATATATATATATATATATATATATATATATATATATATCATTTATTTACACTGTTCTTAAACCATACTTTAAACTAAAAGTTTTTATTTTTCTTGGGTATAGGTTTGATTAATGAAATTTATTTGTCTGTATATATATACATATATATATATATATATATATATATATATATATATATATATATATATATATATATATATATATATATATATATATATATATATATATATATATATATATATATATATATATATATATATATATATACAGGGTGGTGCAACCAAGATGGGGTGGACGATTGTGGGCAAACGGAGAGGAATTTAAAAAAAAAAAATTGGGATATGATTGATAGTCAAGAACGCTGTGTTTTAAAATTATACCCATTATACAGGGTGGTCTGAAAAGTTCGTGGTGAACCAAACTTGTGTTTTTTTAAATGGGACACCCGGTATATTATTATTTTAGTTGATTCTCCTATTCGTTACGATCATTTTGATATGAGGTTTGTTGGGTTTAAAATTTATACCAAGGGAATCGGACGAGGTTAAAGTGGAAAAAAGGGTTATACTCCGGCCATTTTTTGAAAACAATTGAAGCAGGTATGGAAAAACCAAATATTCTATAAAATGTATTGTATCTAGGACGACAATAATCGCTTGTAAGTCGTTCAAAATTATTCACTTTTATACAGGGTGGTCAAGTTTTGCAAATTTACCTTGGATTCAATTTTTTTAAATGGAACACCCTGTATATTTTACTTTCATGTTAAAGATAACATTACTAGCTTTCAGAAAATACCATATTTGATACCTTTCTGACCAACAGTTTTTCAGTAAATTAGCTGTGATATATATATATATATATATATATATATATATATATATATATATATATATATATATATATATATATATACGCTACACATGTTCGTTTTTTGATATATTTGAATAGAATAGTCAAAAACTAAAGCAGTACTTTCCTATTACGAGAGAAGTAAAAACGTAAGTTATTAAATTTTTTATTCAATATAAATCATTAGAGAATGAAAATAGTCAATTGCTCTCTTGCGACGTTTGTTGATATGCATCACCCAGTACATTTTTTTGACAGCAGTGTCTCAGAATGTGTTTATTTTCAATCAAATTGTATGAAAGTTTTTTCTAACAAAAATATAGTTCGTGCTGAAAATTGTCCCTGTACTTATTACATTAGCGACTGATATGAAAATGTCCATTATATTTACATAAAGTATAAAACTAGCACCTTGTTAAAAAGAACGGCAAACAAAGAGAATAAATTCAAGCTTTATCAAAGCAAAATGTAACAATAAAAATTGAAGTATGCTTTGAATTTAGTGAAAAAAAAATCGTACCAGCTAGTCTTATTTCTACTTTAAACAATAAAAATGTAGTAAAGCATTTTCCTTCTGTTTCCAGTCACGCAAATGAATAAATGTTAGCAAGACTTAAGAAACAAACGTGCATAGGTTAGTACAGGCGAAGTGGATATTTTTCGTTAAATTTTTCTTAGTCTGATTTAAAATTTAGTTTCATTTTTTAATTTAAAACGTATGTATAAAAATTACTTCTCAGCAAACTTACCGTTTTTAACCCAGGAGGGCTTTTCAATGCAGCTTTAATCCTTCAATTTAGTAATAGTCTATTTATAAATATCAGTGACCACGTTCGTTCAGGTCCGAAACGATGTATCAGTGTCAGTGAGAAAATATCAAAATATAATTTAAGTCTCTCCCAGATAGTTTTTTACCTTCAGTGCTACTTCATAAGGAAGTGTTTTTTGACAGGTCCGGGAGTACATCCGTTGGCTTTTTTTTATAGCTCTAGAGCATCAACAGCAAAAACAATAGGGTAATCTCTGAGAAATCCCTAAAGACAGGACCATCTTAGAAAACCAGGGTGTTTATAGCATCTCTTACTATGTAACTGGGAAAACGATCAGACAAGTAGGCGCCAATGGTCAATATGCTATGCGTGATTCTCAACGGATTAATATATATATATATATATATATATATATATATATATATATATATATATATATATATATATATATATATATATATATATATATATATATATATATATATATATATATATATATATATATATATATATATATATATATATATATATATATATTTGGTAAATTCATATATCCGCCTTACAAAGTCGAATCCAATCTGCAATCTAGAATTTCTCCGCCCTGCTTTATAAACGAACCTTAGATAAATAAGGTCTTAAATCTGATCATTATATTGATCTACTTCTTTGTCTCATAAATTTTCGATTGCACCCAATTTTCGCGTTACTTCCTACATTCCTAATTAAATCGCGAAAACTTTATCAAGGTCTCTGATTTGTCGGGAATTTACTTTAAATTTTTGGTTTCTAAATTATTTTATTGTCTATAGAAGGGGATCAAAAATTAATAGGCTTAAACCGAAAACACGAAAAAAAACGTTAAACTGGAAGTGTATCATCCTAAACCCATTGGTAATATTATAAATATTACCAATGGATTTTATTTTCATAATTTACTGCCGTTCTACCGAAATTTTTCGGAAATAGGAATATCTCTTCTGCTCATTTTCTGTTGTATAAGCATGTAGAAAAATGGCGTTCTGCCATTTATCGGAACCAAAATAACAACAGGTTTTTTGTTTTCAAACCTCTGATAAAACTATGCCGGTTTTAAAGGTGTATCCAATATATAACCTACAAAACAACAAAGACGGCAGGATATGGAGAATTTTTTTTCATAATTTTACTTGTTTAATGTTTAATTTTTTAAATCTAGTTTTTTATTCTCTTCTTAATGACACAATAAAATTATTTAGTATATGTAACTTCTCAATTAAAAAAAGACTTAATCTAAAAAATTGTTTTGTATATCTATTTTTATAATTAAATGTGGAGAAGAAGATAATTATGTTAAAAAAAAAAGACAAATTATTAGAAAAGCTTATTAATACATCATCCGCCTCAATGAATTGCAAGAAGCAATAGAACTTACACTTAACTCGAAGCACTTTTTATTTAATGACAAACTTTTTAAACAAATAGTGATTGCGCAACTACTTCTTAAGGATCTAGAAGAAACAATCATACTTGGATGATTGCATGACTATTGTTCTTTCAAATCAAAAAGATTTATAACGCATTGTTTTAACAGCTATCATAAAAAGCTACAATTTACCACCGAAACGGAAATCAAGAATAAAATTAACTTTTTAGATGACTCTCTATAACGTAAATAATACAATAAGAAGGCAATGGTTTACTAAAAAACATGGTCCTCCAGATACGTAAACTACTTATCACACCATCCTTTTTCTAAAAAAAAGTCTGGCTGACGAAGCAATACAACTTTCTGATTTTACAGCCATGGGGCTATACAAAAAGTTAAAGATGCACTAGAAATCAACAACTATCCGAAATATTTAATTAACTCAATTTTCAAGAAAAGAACACACAAATTTTATATCAACAATAGTCCGCAAAATAAAAATGAGAAAAATATTTTCTTTTCTCTTCCATATATACGGGGTTTGTCAGAACAAACTAAAAGCGTTTTTTCCAAACACGACAAGAATATAGCTTATAAAAGTCATAACTTGCTAGGCTTTTTTTTTGGTTTTACAAAACTAAAATCGAAAACCTCAACTGCAATGGGGCATAAATTTGACAAACAAACCAATATCTTGAAAATCGGTTGAAAGTTCATAAATATGACAAAAAAATTTGACTGCTCTCACAAAACATGAAAGCCAAAAAAAAAACACAAATTTTATTTCAACAGCACAAATAATTTAAAAATCGAATATCATAAGGAAAATAGAGAAATCCAGAGGATGATAGCCGTAAAATAAAGTGGAGTTTTCTCCTTTTCCTGACACTCCGTGCGCAGTCTTCCGCAATACCTAAAACAGAGAGGTGCTTCCTTCATCGACACTGCCCCGTTACTATTCCTACGATGGAATTTAGAGTCTTCCTGTCCCGCGTTAACAGCCACTCTATTCGGCCTTTATTTGGCTTCACAATGAATTATTTAGTTTGCCTACCACCTTCAAACTAGTCCCACTCACGTCACAGTTCTTGGTGCGCTCATTCGTCGAGTGCAGTCCTTATCTGGTGCCTATTAATACCTAAAGCTGGTTCTGGTCACACATATGTACTGGCGGCTTAGAGTCTAGCAACCTCATCTGCCTTCTCGTTACCCTCCATCCCACAATGTCCCGGCATCCAAACCAACCTCACCCTCTTGCTCCGCGTCAACTGCTCCAGCCTGTCACCACATTCCTGAAATAATGTATATAAGATGTAAAGAATATAATAAAACAACAACAATAATAATAATAAAATACCTAATTCTCTATCTATCCGTATTTGTTTATTTGAAAACATTAACAAGAAAGCATGGACGAGAAAAGAAAAAAAAACGCATTTCACTGATACTGACTGCCAAACAGTAGGCTTTATGCAGTTAATACCACCGAACTGAATGCTGTGGACACATATACTTTAAATTGTGATGAATTACGTGTTTTTACTTCGTAATGTGTAAAGTGTGATTTATGTTTTGATTTGTGCAATTGGATATTTGACACTGGACATTGCGATCTGTGGGGACTAATTTATTTATAATATTAAAAAAAATTTAAATTGGATGTAAATGTTGTAGTTTCAAAAAGGCCTGGCAAGCCGGTCGTAACGTCACGAAAAATAATAATTATTATGATAGGCCAATTTCCACCTGCAGAATTCTACATACATCTTTCCGGACAACATCTTTTGATGATATATATATATATATATATATATATATATATATATATATATATATATATATATATATGTATATATATTTATATATATATATATATATATATATATATATATATATATATATATATATATATATATATATTGTTTTATTTAGGAAATAAGCTTTGGGGTTATTTAGTTTTGTTTTAAATTTAATCGCTTTTTCTCTTAATTGAAGTTAATTTCTAAAAATTACAATTAAAAACAAAAATGAAACCAAATTTTTATTTGATTTTTTTTAATTAAGAAATTGACATATTTTATTAATTAATGTAAAAAAAGTATTTTTTCACAAATTTTCAGTAGTAATATATCAAAAAAAAGTTTTTTCCTGAATAAATCGGGAAAAGTATTAAACGTTATTAATAAGAACCCGCGTACATACTAATAAGTTTCTAAGTCCTCGTATTAGCTTGTTTGTTATTTGCCGAATACATAACAACGCAGAATATTAATCAACGGCAAATTGCCGATACTCTCAAAGCCATATGCACAAATCATAATTAGAATTTCCTCAAATGACCACGATTTTACCATAAACGTCCTTAGTGCTTAGCACAACAGAATTTAGTCTAATGGTATAGTGTTTGTAGGTGTAAAATGCTCGTATAGCATATAGTGGTTATACTTATGCGCTTTGGAAATAAATTTCTATTTGCAAGAGTATAATCTCTAGAATATCTACCTATAGTTATATTTTTACACCTATTGTGGATAATAAAAGCGGCAAAATGTCTCTGGAAACCTATAAGGTGAGTTTTATATAGAAGTATATTTTAAATGACTACTTTAATAACCATTATTATAATCAATATACACATTGTTTTGGATTGTTTAAGACAACTTTAACGTATTGTTATATATGTTTTGAATTATTTTATATACACAATAATTAAAGAATATAAATATTGCAAATATAACTTTTAATTACAACAATAAATAATATAAAAAATATTATAAAATTTAAGTATATATAAAAAAAGAACATCCAAACTATATGTTTTTTTTTTATGAACCAGAGTATGTGCCAACAAATATTCCTGTGCATTTATTCCTGATTTACCCAGTCGCATTTGTCGAGCCGGATTTAGTACGCCAGGTTTTCGTGCATGAATGCGAAACTTTAATTCATGCGTTAAATATATAACAAAATCTTTAAAGCGGTCTTAATGTTTGTTATTTTGCAGATGGTTACTCTCTATTTCAGAAATGCAAAGATCCAATTTTAATCTCAAAAAGGTATCGACATTAAATTTGATAAACAGTCAGCTACAATAAAAAGTTAAACATTTTTAGTTCATTCAGATCGTAGGTAAAAATGTATATTGTAATATTATTAATTGCATAGTTTTATTTAATTTCATTGAGTGAGTTGCCGAATTGTGTAGGATAATTAGTTTGTAATTAATTTTTTTCTGTATTTGCTATGTATCTGACTTAATAATAACTCTCAGCATTGTAAATAATAAGCAATTTATAAATAAGTCTTAATAATTCCCGCACTGAAAAATGTTTTGTTAATTATTTATGAAAAAAAATCGTAATTTCGTAACAGAAAAAACCATTTCAACAAACTTTGTCAAATATACCCTTACTGCAAAAAAGGACCCTCGTATTGGCGAATGATTGATGTCAAAAGAAAATTGATGTCTGAATAAATGGTCGAAATTTGATCAGGAATTGATGGATTATGAAAGATTTAGAATTATTCGACGGTGCGTATAGATACATTTTATTTTTAAATGCAATATTCGGATATTGTTGATGTCTTTGCTAATTAGTAATTGCACAGGTTTTCTATGTGTTCGTAAATTTGATTAGACTTGAATAACACCGTCGGTAATTTTGTTGAAATAGTTATTAACACTAACAAAAACGGAAGTAAACATTTTTTGAAACATATTGGAATAGATAGTGGTGGCAAAAAGTCCGATATCATTTTATGTGAAGTGTGTTACGCGATGACGTATATATATATATATATATATATATATATATATATATATATATATATATATATATATATATATATATATATATATATATATATATATATATATATATATATGTTATATCAGTCAACTTAAAATTCACTTTATAAAAAATATTTTTATTTACAAAATCAAAAATTAAACTAACAATATAGAAGCTTAAAAACGAATCATGATTTTATTTACAATTTACACTAATTATATGCCAGCCGAATGCTGCGTCAGTGGGAAATTGCTTGCTGGGCAGATTCTGCTGACGAGGCTTCTCGGTACTCGCCGTCTCCTTGAGATAGACGACATCTGATACGGTGGGAACCAAGGGCATCGTACTTGAAGGTGACATTGCTCGGGAGAAAGGATATAACAACTCCCCCATTAAGATGAAAGTTGACTCGTGGTGACAACTTTCGTTCAGGTTTAGTGGCTGCTCCAATCTTGATGTTACGTGTTCGTCTTCGACATTTTCAAAAGTTGTATAAGGCAATCAGTGCGATAATGAGTGTTATTGTAAGGATCGTAAACCAACTCATGTGTTTCTTCACGAACGGTTGATTGACCAATTGATCCAGCTGATCGGCATACTGATTTAGCTTGCGCTGTGCTATGTTCAGGTCTTCTACATCTATTTTATTTAGCTTCAGAGGCTTCAAATCTGGTAAGTGGATATTCTCTGGCATATGGTCACAGCAGTCAAAAGGGATGTTGACTGAATGGTAATTGTAGGTTAAGTTGTCGTAAACATCGACTGATTTCTGGGCCCGAACTCTTGTACTCCTAACGGAGGCACTACACTCGGGTTGAAGTTTCATCAAAGTAATTGTGTTGATGATCTGAGTCTCTATATCTCAGGATCCACATTTTATTGTGACGGGCAGAGGGTCTACAACAGTTATCAACCATAGATTCTGGCCGATTTTTTGAATGTTATAGTCTTTGGCAAGAATGACTAAAACTTGGCATGTTTTGGGTAGATGATCAAGTCTCTTCAGAAGCTGAGCCTCGCAGACTGCATCAGTATCAATGGGTATGGCAGGATGTTGGAACAGATGATCATACGGTTGCCTAGTAGTTTGCAGGACTCCATATTGCGGATGGTTGTATAAGTAATCATCATTTCGCGCAATTTTTTTATTAGTTATTGACAAAATGTGATGAAGGCCTGTTCGATTATCCAGAATCGGTAAAGGATATAAGTGATCGAAAGTGTATTTTTCAGGTTCGACAAAAGGTATTTCCAGTATAAAAATTATTCTAGTATCTAATTGATATGCCTTTAATTCTATTATGTCGAGATATTGAGCTACGTTTGAATAATATATTGGTAAAGGAAGATTATTCTTCTGCAATGACTGCGATATATGCTTTAATGAGTCTACTAAATCATATGGAGTGATGATTGCAACATTTTTAAACGTGCAAATGTAACAGCGTTTATAGCATCGTTCAAAGTATTTTCGATAAATAAATAACTTTCTGTTAGCGATTCGCACAAGTCTAGGATATCGAGTTGTGATTGATAAAATTTGAAATGATAGGAAATATCCATAATTGATTCGCGAATTTCTTTATTATCATTATTAAAGGTTTCCTCGTCGATTTGAAGTTTTTTAATGGTTTCGTTAAATCTTTTGATAACAGAGGTAGTTACAGATATTTGATTTTTCAAAAGATTTTCTATTTGGTATTCATCATGGGTTAACTTTTCGATGCACTCATTGAAATATTCACCATCGGAGGCGTCAAGATTACCACGTTTTTCTCTAAAAATTTACTTTTTAGTGTCGGCCATTATTTCAGTGTACTTTTGGTTAACGGCGTTTAATATTTGTTTAAGGAGACTAACATGAGTTTGAACTTGCGGCTTAAAGGCTTTCATGCGCGGTAAGTCTTCGTCTATAGTGTTTAATAAGCTTTCTAATATTTTGTCAATATTACTGATTGTTTCTTTGATTGGTCCGAGGTCTTTGTAAACAAGCAGGGTCCATTTATCATTTAAGATTTTTACGGTCGCTTCTTCATGAAAGAAAATTCCCAAGGTGTTGTTGTTAAATTACCTTAGCTCGGAACCTGAATTAATGTTACTATCTAAAGAGTAAATATATCAACTTAGGATTTAAGAAGTGTAGTTTTAAGAAGGGATAAATAAGGTGCCTGGTGCTACGGACCCTT
Organism: Kuschelorhynchus macadamiae; assembly: GCA_030620095.1. NCBI lineage: Eukaryota > Metazoa > Arthropoda > Insecta > Coleoptera > Curculionidae > Kuschelorhynchus > Kuschelorhynchus macadamiae. Next base: position 227,183 of record JAUTXW010001368.1, read on the forward strand.
GAAAGTAACCTGAAGAGGACCAACAACAGGGCCGTACTAGAAGTAAGTACATTACGGGCCATATTGTTGGCCGTAAGCTAAACTGTGTACAAACAGGTTACGTGTGTTGACTTACTAGAAAAGGGGATAATAAATAGAGTAGAGAAAAGTAGGCCAACACAATAGTACTAATTTTAGGCGCATTTTATTGGTGTTAAAGTGTATTGGGACTGAGTGGCTGTTAAAAGTGCCAAGAACCTAGAAGAGAAAATTTACTCATAGTATGGTTTCACTCTGTCAAAATTTATTTTAGATTTTTGTTTAGTTTCGGGGTTTATCAGAATTGCTGAATTTTGTAAAATTTTGATTATTTCGAATGGACCGTTAAATTTATTTTGGCTTTTGTCCTTGATTTGTGATTCTTTAATGTATACCTTATTTACTACATTATATTCATAGGGGTGAGCAAAAACATTTTGGTCGAAGCGCTCTTTGGCTTTTTCTTTTTGTTGACATGCTCTGGCTCGGGCTGTTTTATAAAGGTATTGCATGCGATTCTTTAGATCTTGCATATATTTGGAAATAAGACACTTTTCATTATATAGGATTTCGGGTGGTCTAGATGACGTGTGTCCAAAAATAAGTTCGTAAGGTGTGAAACCGTGCGTTTTATTTTTGGTATTGTTATAACATATAGTTGCATAAGAAAGAACATTAAACGGGTGTTCGTCATGGTTTTCAGTTTGATTAGCTCGTATCATTTCACTAAGTGTCGCGTGAAATCTCTCAACAGAGCCGTTTGATTGAGGGTGTCCTACGCTAGAGAAAGTTAATTTGATATCGTAAAGCTCACAGAGGTCATTCATTAAGGTACTTTTGAATTCTCGGCCATAATCACAATATATACGTAACGGGGTTCCGTAATGTTGAAAAAATACAAGAAGTGTATTAACAACAGATTTTGCTGTCTTATCCTCTAGAGGGTAAGCTTGTGTAAATGTTGTTAAATCGTCACGTACTGTTAAAGCGTAATTTCGAGTTGGGTATTCAAATATGTCTATGTTTATTCTTTCAAAAGGTTTTTTGGGCGTTTCTGTTACGACTAGGGGACTACTTAGATTTTTACGACAGATTTTTACTTTTTGACAAGTTTCGCAACTTTTAATAAAATTTTCTACGGCTTTTATTATGCCTGGCCAATTGTATATTTCTTTTATGCGTCTTAACGTCTCGTTAATCCCGCGATGTAAGTTAGTTTTTCCGCTATGGTAATGATTTAAGATCTGAGGTATTTCGTCTTCATTAGGGGTTTTTGTGATGTTTTGGCAAATACTTAATTTTATATTTTTGTCTGCAAAAATATACGAAAATATTTCAAGGATAGGAAGTTCGAGTGTGTTTTCAACGAAATAAGTACAAGAGATGTCAAGTTCGTCTTGACCGGTATAAAGAATGTAAAAGAGATGTTGTGTGACAGTTTCTGGGTTAAACGGGAGGGATTAATGAAATATTTACGATTTTTTATTGATTTATTGGAGAAAATATTTATTTGTTTTGGATTAAATTATATGTTTTCCTCGAAAATATCGTCAAGAATCGTATGATGTAATTCTTCTAGTTTATTTGGTCGAAAGAATGTTACAATATTTTTGTGTTATTTATCCAGCAGCTAGTCGTTGGTGGATTCGATTTTAGAATAATCGATCAGGGATCTGGTTTCGTAAAGATTTACGAATTTATTGTATTCTTCGGCTATTACATCGTCGTCATAGGTTTTAGGTTCTTTAATAGGGTCTTCGGAATTGGTCTTATTTGATGCGAAAACAGATATTTTTGTTTGAAGCTTTGCGCATTCTTGGAAATGATTTACTTATATTCGAGATAAAGCATCAGCGTTTTTATTAATTTTTCCCGGTTTATAAACAATTTCGTACTGATATTCTCCTAGTTTTAACAGCCGTCGTGCTAACCCACTACCTGGGTCTTTAATAGAAAGTCACCAAGTTAGGGGACGATGATCTGTGACTAGAATGAACTTTCTCCCAAATAAATATGGACGGAAATATTTCACGGCCCATACAATTGCAAGTAGTTCTCTCTCTATTGTCGAGTAGTTGGTTTCGGCTTTACATAATGTTCTGGAGGCATAACTAATAGGTAAATCTTTGCCAATGGGACCTTAGAAAGTACAGCACCTATCGCAAATGCGCTTGCATCCGTTGTTAGTAGGAAAGGCTCATCAAAATTTGGATAGATGAGAATTGGGTCAAAAGTCAATAATTGTTTTAGTTCGTCGAATGCTTGACGACAATCTGAGTCGAAATCAAATTTGATATCTTTTTTCAACAATCGGGTAAGGGGCTTTGATATTTTCGCAAAATTTGGAATAAACCTACGATAGTAACCAGCTAAACCCAGAAAGGATTTTATGTCTTTTGGAAAGTTCGTTTCTGGAAATTTCTGTATACAATCGATTTTAGCGGGGTTAGGTTTAACTTCGTCCTAAGTGATTAGGTGACCAAGGTATGCTACCGCTTTTCTCAGGAACTCACATTTGTCAGGCTGAAGTTTAAGATTTGCTTTTCGAAGACGTTTAAAAACTTCGCGTAAGCGTGTGATGTGGTCATGGATTGTAGGTGAATACACAATAATGTCGTCCATATAGACCAGACAACGTTCATTGAGAATGCCTAAAAGGATGTTGTCCATTACTCTCTGGGAAGTGGACGGGGCATTTTTAAGACCAAAGGGCATTCTTATAAATTCGTAGTGTCCGTTCTCTACAGAGAAAGCGGTTTTTGGAATATCTTTAGGATCTATCTCGATCTAGTGAAATCCTGAAGCTAGATCCAGCTGGTCGAAAAGATCGGAAATATTGGGAAGTGGGTACTTATCAACCATCGTGGATTCATTTAATTTACGATAATCTATGACTACTTTTCATTTTTGTTTGCCTGACGAATCAAGTTTCTTGGGGGCGACCCAAACTGGAGATGACCAAGGTGAAATAGAAGGTTTAATGATTCATTGTTCTAGTATTTTATTAACCTGAATTTTTACCTCTTGTTTTGTGAATATGGGGATACATGTATGCTTTGGTGAAAACGGGCTTTGCACCATTGGTGTCAATTTGGTGTTTAATTTCGTTGGTAAAGGTAAAATTGTCAACTTCCAGGTAAAATATGTCCTTAAAATCTACGCAAAGATTGGTAATTATTTCCTTTTCTTCTTCATTAAGATGCTCTAAACGAAGTTGGGACTTAATGTTGGAAACGCGAGTAGGAGATAGCTGTTTATCGGATAAATTGTAATTGAGTAGCGAATGAGAAGAAAAAGGTTCGATTTCGATATCTGAAAAATTAATGGTTTTCGGGATGGCATTTGCATTAACCGCAGAAGTTAGAAATTCGCCTTTTTCATTGACATGGACAATTGCGTTTGAAATGTGAACTTTTTCGATTTCTTGCCTAGATAGGATGGCATCGGTGTTGACTAAATCACAATGTAATTTAAAAAATTGTTCGGTCCTACCTTCAATCTTAATTTCGTTAGAGTGGTTTACGTTAGTTATTTTTTATTTTTTTGTTCAAGGTTTTCTTGTGCCTTAAACAGTGGTAAAGTTTTAAAATTTGTAACAAGTCGTTTATTTTTTAAGTCGATGGTGTATTCATAGTGTTCTAAAAAGTCGAGTCCTAGAATCCCATCGAAATCAATATCTAAATCGTATATGTAAACTTTATGTGGGTTTCCGGCTTGAAAAGGAACTAGGGTTGATTCGGTGATAAGAAGTTTTTGGTCTGTGATGCCTTGAATCGTAACATTTTCGTGAAAACGTAGGGGAAATTGTTTTACTGTATTTTTTTTTTATATTATAATTCCTGCTCCGGAATCTATAAGTAGTTTAAAAGTGTTAGATGTGTCTTTTATGTAATATAGATTTTTCGGGTTAACAGCGAGAAGGGGATTTAAAGAAAATGTTGTTCTGGGAAATTCAATGACGGGTTCATGTCGTCCAAATTCAGTGTTTGGATTTGATTTTGGATTTCCGTCACGGCATTGGTATTTCGTTTTATCTTGTTGATCAATATTTTCAACATTTTGATACTCGTAATCGGGGTTATTTTCATACATTCCTGCGAATTGGTTACAATACTCGTCATATTGGGGTTCGGAATAGTTATCGTTGGAATATTGGTAAGTGTCGAAATTGACAACATGAGCACGATGCTGGGGATTATTTTGTGTTACTGAAGGAAGTTGAAAATTGTTAAATGGTGTTTAACGTTGGAAATTGTTTTGATCTGATTGATTATGGGGTGTGAAAAGAGGTGCTTGATTGGAAAGAATTTGATTGTTGATTGCTATTAGGCCTTTAGAAATTGCCAAAATTCTGGGAAGTATAACCGTTGGGACGTTGTTGCGATCTGCATTCATTTGCTAAGTGACCATTGCGACCACAGCTATGACACTTAAGGGACTGTATATTAGGTCTTTTATTAGTTTATTTAGAGACTTTGATTCGATTATTTTTATTTGGGCTGCCTTTTGACTGGGTGCGAGTATGGATTTTTGTATGTTGGCGTGCATTTTAGCATATAGGACTTGAAGTCTGTTAAGGAAAGTCAGAGGAGATTCGTTTGGTAGTTGTATCATTCTTTGTAAGTCCTGAATGAGTGAAGATAGATCTCGCATATCTCCGAAGTGAGAATTAAGTAATTGCTTTATCTCTAGAAAAGAAAGTGGATTTCGAGAGCTTATCAGCTGCGCTGCTCTCTCTCGCAACCTATTTTTTATGTGAATCACTAAAAGATCTTTTTGGATACCCGTAGACATATCATATGCACATTCGCAGGTATTTAGGAAGGTTTGTAAAAATATTTGATCACCTTCGAATTCAAGGATAATAGAAAAAATCTCGAAAAGTTTATACGGTTCGATTACTGCTACCGCTGCTCCTGCATTTGCTGCAGTTATTCTTTCATTATCCGGCATATTTGCTCAATATATCAACACAATAAACACTAGCACAATATAATATAAAATTTACGAAATTTTATGTTGATAGACAGTACGTAAAGTAGTATGCCAACCAACGTAAAATAAACAGATCTTATTAACGAGTTAGTGTAATTAAATTAAAGCAGTTAGCAGAATAACTGATCAAAATAATTCCAAAAATATTTTAAAATTAACAGAATAACTGATTATACACAAATTATACAGGTGTTACACTTATAAATACAGAAATCAATTAGCAGAATAATTGATTAGTTTATCGGAAAATCAATTAGCAGAATAATTGATTACTTTACTAATTAATAAAATGTAATATCGATTTTGAAAAGTGGAACAGGTATTTAATTAAATATTGTTTTGTGATGATTCGTTACTTACAAACACAGTAGAAACATCGCTCGTCGTATTCTTAGCAGTTAGTTCTACCAGGGGCTTCACTATGTGTTCCTTCCGTAGATGCATGTTCTGCCAAGTTGATGACGTCACAATGCACAAAATATGGCTTCTTTGTTCTTCTGGATAAAGGATTGGGATCCACCCTTGCCAGCTAGAGTCCTCTCGCAATAAACCCCGATATGCAATGTCAGTGGGATTTGATTTTCAATATAATGAAGGTGAGACTTTGTTTTGTATGAAAGCTACCCGATTAAAGACCAATGTTTTCTATCGATGGGAAGAAGAACGAATCTAACTTATACACAATTTGAGAATCATTATCCTGATTTTCAAATTTTAGGGTGTCTTTATAGACGTCCTCCTCCATTGCAAAGTGATACTTTGCAATGGAGCTACCTTCATTTTTAAACTCAAAGAATACGTGGTTACGTTAGAAATACATCAAATGTATACAACCGCGGCATACAATTTGGCGAAATTCGCTTGGGATCTTCTAATATTAACAAAAGAGGCAACTCTAACTTACCCTAAAACCTTCAAAGAATTTTCAGAATTTTCTGAATCAAAGGATAAATCCCTTCTTAAGCAACATAACTTCTTCAAAAGAAGAGGTTCCCCATCATACACAAAGGTTTGTTTTAAAATTGCTTTTGACGCTAAAATGAAAGAATTTACCTTTAGTAAGACCTAAATTGTCAAAGGTATAAAGGACAAGGAAAAGGCAGTTCATAGACAATAAACTACTGTAATCAATTTAAATTATTGCAAGGGTTCGTGTTGTGAAAATTGTTAAATAATCCGTTGATATTTGTGATTGGATGGGTCAACTTAAATTATCGGATACATTTGTCTAATATCAGCATAGAGAACAAATTTATGAAAGCGAAAATTAATTAATATATGAACTATATCAGGTTGAACTTTGGAACCCGTCATAAGGTAGTCATTTAAGTCATTTTGGCCAAGTACCTTGGCTGAACCATCAAATACTATCCTGGGCTTGTTAGTCGTACTATCGGGTCGCAAAATACAATGATGCGGTTTACAACAACACGTATTAAAGCCAATCGGATTTAAAAGTAATTCCGTATGGACTAATTCCAAATATTCTTGCATGAAATCGTAATACTGAGAATGTAAAGAAGGCTATTTAAGAAGTCGACGTTCCATTGCAAGGAACCACTTAACTGACAATTTCTTGCTGCCAAAAAAAGTTGGCATTTCGTTGTTAAAAGAAAGTTGTACTACATGTCGTCCATCAGAGTTTCGAGTTTGTTTGAATGAAAAAAGTTCTTGACACGTTTAATCTTCTGGAGACAAAACAGTCACAGAAGGAACAGATTCAACTTCCCAAATTTTTTTATTATAGTGGAAGGAAGTTAATAAATCCTGACTCTTGGATGGGATTAGACCGTGTCAAATTTGAATCACTTTCCGACGTTTCCCATTTGATTGCACGAGGCATCTTCAGGGATCTTTAATTCACGAGATTAAAACATTAAATAAGCTCGGGGAGACCAAGGCCGGCTAATTATAGTCGACCTTTGTTCCGTGAAATCTGGCCCGGTGTAACTATCAGTTTCCACGTATGATAATAGACTGAAGCCCCTATCTCAATTAAAATTGTTACGCTGCTTATAAATTTTAATATATTCTCTAATTTTCCGTTTATAGAATCCAGAAACCGATACAAAAACTTTGGTTTCTTTTACATTTATGTCATACCCAGTGGAATGTTTGTGCTCAGATACAGTATATCTTACAATTTGTTCCTTTCTAATGTTTCGTTCATGTTTCTTAAGCCTAGTCGATATGGATCTCCACTTTCTCCAATATTTATATCTCTACAGCCTTTCGCAAATATTCAATTGTATGTGTTGAAGATTGTATACGTATGTTGGATCGGCGAAGTAACCTTGCAATCTTCTCTGTGGTTCCTTATTAGCTTCATTTCATGGAGTAGGATTATTATATTTTCTAATTGAGCGTCTAATATCCACAGTCCATTCCTTTTTAAAGCTTGGGTCAGTTTCTGTGTTTCCGATTGCAAAGAATTTTGGTCACAAACCGCGAGGCGCTGTAAACCAAAGATATATTAACTGATTGATATATGATATATCCGTTGATTTTCTATATATATCCCCTTTATATATATATATTTATATTAGGATGTTATTGATTCAGATATGCGGCCATATTATACAAGTATTGTCTACATATCTGAACCATGATTTTGGCTTTAATGAAGACAACTCTAAGGCTTCCCCCTCAGTGAAGATATTGGCTACCACTAGTGACAGCGGAGATCCCATGGCTGCGGTTGAGGTTTATTCATAAAAAGTTCCTTGAAAAACAAAATATATTAACGTTCATTCTTCAATCAAATCTAAAAGTGAGTTGGCAATATTATTATGGTTAAATAAGTCTAATATTATGGAAATCGAATTATTTATAGGCACATATAGCGATTCTACATCGAAACTGGTTAAGGTATCTTTGGGATCTGATTGGATTGCTTTTAGTTTCTCTATAAAATGCGTAGAGTTTCTAATACATGAATGTGTTTTTTCTGTTGTTATTATGAATTTTTGAAAGATATTTACTGATGTATGTGTGCAATCCTATTGCACTGATGATAGGTCGAAGTGGTACATTATCCTTGTGCGTTTTACGTAGTCCGTAGAACCGCGGGATCCTTGAGCTGCTTGGCCCCCCTTCTTCTCCTCTGCTGGCAGGTTGGATGCATTTGTAAGATTGGTTATCTGTCTCTCGATTGTTGGTCGGGTCTGCTTGAATTACTTTGTTTTCTCTACATAATCTGCTTTGTACATGGCGACAGTGGCATTTCACTTGTTTGCTGGAAGGACCAAAATTACTGGACACTAGATATTTCTAGTGATATATTGGCAGTAGTCTACAATACCCAGCCATAATAAAGAGTTTAAAACAAGCATTCAAAGACCAAAAAACACTTACATATGTTCACTAACCTCTTAAGGAACATCGAAACAAGCCCTAACTGGGTCATTGATGAAATCTATCAAGGCTCAGGGGCACCATCTTGTCAGACCCGGAAAGTTGCTATCGTATCAATGATGTGGAAACAGTTAGATATGCCAAATACTTGGCATATACTGCAAATCTCACAAGACTGTGTAAACAAAACGAAGTACTATTACGTCAACTCGGCTTAGTACCATGCCGGTCATAGCCAGCACTTCTAGAGCTTAAACAATTCCTATCAAAGTCAAACATTCACACAACAGTCCTGGTATCATCAAGGAGGAACCGATATTTACGGTATTAGACAATTTTAATATATTGACTAAAAAATAACGCCTTCAACAATAGCTACTTAGAACAATATGGAAACAGTTACTACTATGTGCACACAAATCCAGCGGAGTTACAGCCGCCTTAATATGGGGATATAAACATTCAAAAAACAACAACAAAAGAAATCGACGTCAGCCAGACGAACTACTATGATACTTAGCTCTATATATAAATATATATATATATATATATATATATATATATATATATATATATATATATATATATATATATATATATATATATATATATATATATATATATATATATATATATATATATATATATATATATATATATATATATAAAGACAGCCCTTCGCAACTGGAGACGCGGGACGATGTTTAACCAAAAAAGTTACATATTTTTTCCGTAAAGTAGGACATTTAACATTTAATAATTTTACTTAAAAATTATATACAACATTTAATTGTCCTGGAATTAATTTAAACAAAGTAAAATAACTACCGGTAACAATAAGGAGTTCAATGCTATAATGTAGAGGCAAGGTTATTTATATGTGTATTTTCATTGCCATGAATGTTTTTAGTCGACGCAAATATTATAATAATTCGTGAGGTACAGTTAACATATATATTTATATATATATATATATATATATATATATATATATATATATATATATAACGGTTAAGAGTATGAAATAAATCAGTATCGAATTCAGAGGTGTTTTGTACTCATCTAATTGTAATACAACACTCAGTACGCTAAACCTATAAGGCCTTGTTGCTTAATATACAAACCGAGGGAAAATCCCTTACCCACAGAACATTAAGAATTACCCTTTTGTTCATCATCTAATTTTTTGATAGTTACTTTTATTATCCAATTAATTTTTTGATAGTTACCTTTATTATCCACAGCAGGGGCTAGAAAAACCGTTTCAGTTTTTGGCAACAAACTCATTCCAACGATTTTTGGAGTCAACATAGACTTAGAAGCCTGGCATTTAGATACAACAATATCATGTGCATTTTGTAAAGAAGTTTTGCGATAGTGGAGGATTCAAAAGAACTTGAGAGGGTTGCAAATTTTGCAGTGGTTGCGGTGACTTTTGGGGAACCTAAGTTACTTCAAAATATGCAGCAATGAGTGATGGCACTGGCCACAGCTGCGAGTTAGTTTCACAAGCCCTCATACCGTGAAGATTGGTTAAACAATTAAAACAGAGATATTGTGATTGCAAAAATTAAGGCGATCTTGTAACCATTTATTTAGGAATTATTGGCAGTTGTGCAAAGGATAATTTTCTTTACATAACACAAAGGTGTTTTTATTTTGATCAATATTATTTAGAAAAACAACGAACGAATTATATTCGCGTTTTTTTTGTTGTTTTTTAGATCGTGAATACAAATTTAAAGTATTGAATGCAATCTTGATATTTTGGCACTACATTAGAATCATCAATTTTGTAACAGTATCATGATCCATGCATTTTAACAACATCTTAACTAAAATAAAATCCCATTTTTTGTAAGAAAATCAAGAACCCCTAAAGCGCCAGAAAAAAAGACGTCTAATAGCTAATAATGGTCAGAAGAACCTTGAGAGTTTAAACAATGGGTATTTTCAATAGCTTGCCAATGTTCCTGCGCACGCACGTAGTCTTTTATTGCACTAACGTTCTATAAGAGCACTGTAAGTAGTGGCATAATTTAGAGCCACGTTATTCGATGTGCGATAAAGTAATAAAGGTGGACCTTCTAAAGAAGAAATTAAACAATTAAATGTCTTTACATCTCTATAGAGAGGTACTTGTATGAACTAAAGCTTCGTACAAATCTTGAAACGTATTAATGATTTATAATCTCCTCTAAAATTTGAAATATCAATTATAGGCAATCTGGCCTGCAACGAAACAGCATGCACAGACGACATATCAGGCAAGCTTTGTTGTGAGCTATAAAAATTGCAAAAATGATCTGAAACAAACATTTCTAGCTAAACAGGTTTTAAAGTGTATTAGTCACTAAAAAATCCTTCCCGAACTGCATTTTCAGTAGTAAGATCTGCTGTTTCATCGTTTAGTAAAATCGATATAATTACTTTATGAACTTTCAGAAATGCATCCCTTATACTATCAGTTTCGCCACCTCTCCCTTTAAATTACTATCTTTACATCTGTGCGTTTTTGTATGTCAATACAAAGTTGAATTTTGTTCAGACATACATTTCTTTAGTATTTTAATGTTTTAAGCTGTTTTTGATAAAATGCGATATGCTTAAGTTAAAGTCGAAATGACTTGTTTTTAAAACCTTATTCCGGTTGAGATAAATCACTATAACAACAATCTGTAAATTTATTTAAGAAAGTTAAATTACGTATTTAATTTATTGTTATTTTAATTGCACAAAAAAAAAGATAAAAACCACCTAGAAGTTGGGGTAAACATAATTATAGAAAGTTCTAAAGGTTAAAAAAACTTAAATGAATAAAATTTTTCTGGAAAATCTGGTGGTTAGGATCAAATGTTAGCATTCGATTTCTCAAAAAAATTAATATATAGTTAGAATACTCAAATGTCTATATGCTTTTGCTGGTAAATGACAACACATTTTATTTAAATTAACACTTTTGACAAGGAAGTTAATGGATCGACCATTGAAATGATTTACGCTTGATGTCGGAAACTTCAAGCCGCTTACGACTCTTCTTAAGGTACCTTTGGCTATTGCCGGGAGGCTTTTGAGGGTGGATTTAGCAAAATCAAACTTCTCAGTATCAAATAAAGAATGTCCAGAGGGGCGCCATTTTCAAAAAAAAAATTTAAACACATTCTAAACACTTGATTGTACTGTTGCATAGTGAAGTTTGTCTCAATCGTATATTTTATTTTTAATCGAGATATATCGTCATAAGCAGAAAAATTTAAGATATCGTAAAGTTTTCTTTTTACTTAAAAAAGTACAGTAAGTACCAAAATCTTAATAGTAAGTTCTAAAACTGAAACTATGAATAAAAGTTCACTTATGATGCTTTGTTTGCGAGATACTATATGTAAAAACAATTATTTATTTAATAATTACTGTTTAATATCATAAATTCTATTATGCATTATGGATATTTTTTGCATACATCAGTAGGTCGTTTTTTTATGAGTAAAAAATTGTTTCTGCATTTTTAGCAATTGCTAAACTTAGCATAATTGCAAGACTAAAAGCAAATCTTCAAATTTATAAGAATCAGTTTTAACGCCTAAGTGCCGTAATTAAACGCTATACCAAAAAAGACTATGAAAATACATATATTCGCTCTAAATATAATCCTTATTTTTGATTTTTGATCATGCCCGTTAGAATATTTCGTGTTTTTCGGACTTCCCAATGAATTTTTAGAGATAGAATATTTTTTCTATTTTAACTCATAAGGGTCATTACTGTCCCAAAATTGAATCTAGGTTTAGATTCGATTAGATTAGGTACATTTATCGAAAATTTGCTATATAATCTTAGAAATTTTAATAATTTGTTTTATCTTAATATCTGCTCTAACATTGGCATTTCAATTTTTTTAGAAGAAAGATGAAAAAATGTTAAAATAAAAATTAATTTTATTTACTCTATTTTAGTAATATAGACTAAAGACCAGGTATAACATATTTTAGTGAAATGTAAACAAAATTATGAATTAGGTTGGGTTAGGAAAGATTAGGTAATTTGAAGTAAAATGTATTAGCGTTAGTTAAGTGTTTTAAATAACATAAATAGAATAACTTGAACCGCTGAAATTTAGATAACAACATATTGCTTTTAAAGGTTGGTGTTGATCTTTAATAAACATAGGATTCTATCTAGCTAACTGATACCCAAAATACATGAAAATGTCGGTTTTATCAAAAAAGGATTTTTTATAAATTTTTACTTCTTGAGGTCTACATTCCTAAACTTTTATTTTGTAAACAACATCTTATAATAATTACTACGCCTACACGCTATAAGTTTGAAAATTAAGTAGAACTTGAATTAAAAAAATATTAATAATTCGAGTATTCATACCTAAAGCAGTATATTAATGCATAGGCCTTAGAATATCTTAGATATTTCATATCTGCCAAATGATAGTAAAAAATATATTAAGCCGCGTACTCACCGAATACGAACAAACGGTCAAATATGTGTACGATGGGTTCAATGTCCGCTTTGACGTCTACATATAGGAGCATATGCATGAGGTGCAGTGATGCCGCGAGACCAGACGAGACTAACGTTTCGTCTCGTCTCTACTTTGGCGAATCTCGTCTCATCTCATCTTGAGATTTTGGTCGAAACGAGACGAGATTTGGGTCTTGCATCGTCTCGTCTCGACTTTGAGTATATTAACCTATCCGGTTAAAGGTTAAATAAATATGTTCAATGAAGATGAAATTTTAGTTATAAACACTCACACTGTATCGGTGAACCGCGCGCGTTTACAAATTGCTAGTCCATCATACCTGCCTGGATGCTAGTCCCTGGATTTGCCTTCTAACCTTTTATTTGAAAAGTCTTCTGACCCTTTGTTTGATAAGTATGAATAGTCACAATACATAATTTATCACTACAAACAATTTCAGTCTATATAAAATAATCATAATTTTGTATGACATTATATCAATGCTGACTGTAGACTTTCTATCAAACATCTTGCTGAGGGTGTACTTCAACATGTTATTAAATAAATCGCTAATAAATTGATATAGGAGCTACATATGCTAAATAATAAATATCTCAATATTTAAAAAAATGGCATCTAGAAATTGACGCCAACTTTTCTCCTGGGGTATAAGTAATCTTAACCAAAATAGCCTGGTACCAAAGAGCAGGTATGATACGACAAGAATATATGATTGGCCCCCGCCTGGTTGTTTGACCAGTAAAACAAAAATTATATATTTCTCTTTAAAAGGTATACAAGATTTCATTCATTTCCATACATAATACCTCTTTTTATAAAAAGTGTGAAAGAAGCAAAATGGCATAAGTGGGTCACAATAAACTAAAACTACGGTTTGCCGCTATTGAAAGGTAGGTTTTAAATTTGTGTATTTTTTAATCAAGTGCTTTAAAGCATCCAAACGTCAAATTCGATATGTTTATTTTCACCTGTTGTGATTAGCTAGAGATTTTTGAGTTTTATTTTAGCGAGTTAACATTATTTATATGAAAATTAATTAAAATTATTAGACAGCTAAAATCATATCCAGAAGCTCGCGTGGTGTTTACATCCTGACCCTGGGCATGTAAGTAGGTTGTATCAAATTATTATTGTACTAAATAATCCACTTTAACCCAAACATTGTTACTATGTAATAGTTTTTGAATAAATATTTTAAATTAAATATACACTTAAAATATAAATTTCAAATTGTTTCTGAAATTTTGCTTATATTTCGAACTTGCTACAAGAAAAATGTGTTTGTAGAAAACACTGTTGGAAAACTAAGAAGTAACTAGCTTGTTTTTTATACTGTTGATGGATTGCCATGTTTCCGTATAAAATCAACCAGTGTGCAGCGCTGGCGGCGGCGATAGTACCATCCATATTTTTGTAAAATAACATGATTGTAGATAAAATGTTAAATGTAACTCATGCATCACGTATTTTTTTTCACTGTATGATTGCGGGTCAAAATTTCCAAATTTTTTAGTACATTTTATATAAATTATTATTATCGGGCTAGTTAATACAAATAAAATAGATATTAATTTTGTCAAAGATCTGAAATCTTTTCTATTGGTGATAGATTTTTTAATGTTTTAAATAGGTAAAAATCTAAATTCCTTAAAATTGTTTTTTTTTAATTTTCAATTCGAAAATACCATTTAAACAAAAGAGTTATGGAAATTTTTAAAATCTACTTCAAGAGAGGAAAATTAAAAACAAATATTTCTATGTTTTTATCAAAGGGAATTTTAGTTCATTAAGTGTACAGAAGGGGTATCAAAAGGTTATGAAAAATTGTTAACAGTTGGAGTATTATTTGACTTTTAAATTTCTCCAGGGCTAAATTTAAGAAAAATAAGAGATATTTAGATAATTCCAGTTATCTATTAATTTTTGTTCTTTATGTTTTTTTTTTCTGAAACACTCTATACACAGAAACATTAACAAGCCAAAAATTAGGTGATAATTATTTATCATGCACCTGTACATCATGTAGTTAAAAAATTGGTATTATTATGATTTTTATTAAAATTAAAATATATTTAAAGGCAGGAAATCGAAATCTAAATTTAAAATCAGTAAAAATTTATAAGCCATTGCTTTTCCAAAAGAATCCAAAATTTGGTAAATTTTTGCAATGCAATGTTTAAGAAAATAAATCCAAAGAATTTTATTGATGCAATAATATTCTTTGGAAAAGAAATGGAAAGACATATGTATTTATATCTATAAGATGAGGATTTATTTTACTAAAAGTCGAGATGAGACGAGATTAGGTCGAGATGAGACGAGAGTATAAATTTTGCCTCGCCTCATGGCATCACTATTGAAGTGTGTATTAAATACGTACACAATTGACAGCGTGCAGCGATTTTTCCCTCTGAATTACCTCCGACAGGCGAGCGAAGCTGTCTACAAGCAAAAATTCGTCGTCAATAAGAAAACGAATACGATCCTCACCGAGCGGTTGTATTCGTTCGTTAAATAAGTACGCGGCTTTAGACAGACCATGCATGTGTTATACAAATATGTTCTCTTGCTTTAGTCACGAAAATCGAAACTACGCCGTAAATTTTACAGTGCCTTACTTGTAAATATCCACCGTATAGTATAGAAACGTAGAACCACATACATGAGAGCACAAGTAGTTGGTAAAATATGGACCGACCCTATCGAGACATAAACACAAGCCTACATTAGCACAACATGCAAATTCTCTTAGTATATTCATTGTAATCTGCCGTACTTCCATTGGCTAATGCGTTTTGCCAAATCCACCAGATGCCACTAAATGTGTTTTGGGTAGTTAAATTACAGTTATGTGGAAATGAATTTGAAACATGCTAAGGAAAATTGAGAACTACTTATTAAATTAAATTTTTTAAAATAATCATTCTTGTTGCGTAATATATTTGCTTATTAATTAAATGTTTTAGATAAACTGCTCACCAAAAGTTCATGGCACTTAACTTGTAGCATCATATTCAATGTGCTCTATTTTCGTAACGGGAATAAATATTAAGATGCAGTTTCAAAGCTTCTTTCAAATTTTGTTTGTTATTAACCAGATTCAATGTAAAGCTCACCTGAGGTAAGAACACTTTTATACCGGGTGTGAAATAAGACTACGCAAATTTTTCAAAAACTGAACTATTCCCTAAATATGCAAAAGCAGTTTTTAGTTTTTGTTTGTTATACCACCGAACATTAACAAGACAAGAAGGAGCACTAGAAGCTTCTTCCCTTGTTATGCCTATCTCACTCGAATATCGGATATTATGCTTTTTCGATCCCTCGAAGTCGCTTCCGGGCGAGATGCATAAACCGTCCGTCATAGAATTGAATTGATGTATTGAATTATACCACCGAACATTAATATATACCAATTGTCTGTATATTTCCGGTGCGCGGCGTCAGACTAATTTTTTATTTTTTAAAAATTAAAATAAGCATTTAGCAATTTACTTAGTGTTTTATGTTTGATAAATGGCTCGAAAATTACTGTTTTGTCTTTATGGGAAATTTTAAAACGCAAAAATTATTCATCACTTTTAATAAGAAACCTTAATGGATCGCCTCGAATTTTTTTTTGGCCTGATAAGAAATTGTGGCAGAAATTCGAGAAATCCAACCCCAATACAATTTTGTAAGGCATTTAAGAAATTATTTACTCAAAAATATCTTAATAACGTTGAAGGTGCAAATTGTATCCAAGGTATTAATAAAGTTTTGCTTAATGTAATTCCTGATATAATCGAAGAATATAAAAATATCGATGTACCAATAATGACAAAAAAATAGTTCTTTAAAAGTGTTTGCATGCGTCTATATAAATCTTTCAAGTACGGACGGTAATGCTATATTGTTTACATTACTAGCCATCGATTGCTATATAAAATCGGTAAATTTTCTGTACCCGGAACTTCCTCGTTATGAGTCTTTTCTTTTATTAGGAATATCAGGCCCAATTTAGTTCAGTGTAATAGTTATTACTATCTTTTAAACATTTTTATTGGGTGTCATTTTGTTCCATCATATTGGAATCCTACCAGTATTTTACCAGTTTATACCTATGCCACACTTGATTTTTTACATTAACACACACCGCCATTTTGTTACTCATTTTGAGTTTGTATTACTTTATCCCTATATCATACGCAAAGCTTACACAAAATTTGAAATTAATCTATTGAGCAGTTTTTTTAAGATAAGAGAACTTTTTTAAATATTTTATCAGGCCCCCATTTTATTTTGCTGTCTTATACTAAAAATGTTACCACTTCATACCATTTTTTTCCTTCATATTGGATCCCTACCAATATTTTACTAGTTTCTACCTATGCCACATTTGATTTTTGGGCTTAATTAAAAATAAATTCAATAAATACTCTTAACATTTACAAACATCGGTATTTTGTTACGTCATGTTGAATTCTGCCAGTTTATCCCGAGGTTTATTCGTATATCACATTTAATTTTTCTGCAAAATTTAAAGTAAATTAAATAATTAAGTTGATTTAAAAAACATATTGGCCGCCATCTTGAATTTCTTTACCACAACTTTACCAGTTTATCTCTATATCACACAACGTGCAATACTTGCACAAAATTAGAAATTAATCTAAGTAGTTTTTTTCTGGCCGATTTTTAAAATATTTTGTTAGGATATCATTTTGTTTTGCTATCTTTTATTCACTTGATTTTTGTGCAAAATTTGAAGAAATTGGGTAATTAGTTTTTAGTAATAGTCTTTTTAACGTTGCACTGGTCCGCCATCTTGTTCCGGCATATTGGATTTTACCAGTCATCCTCATATTACCCTTAATTTTTGCCTAAAATGAAAGTGAATCTGATGAGTAGCTTTTAAGCTATTTCGCAAACTGACAGACCGACAGACAAACTGACTGATTTGATGAAACATATTTTTTGACGACAAATATTTTATTTTGCTGCCGCGCCGTTTACAAACAGTACTTTTTATAATTATATTAAGATCAATCAATTAAACAACTTGACGTTTTCCTCTTTTTTCTTTTAATTCATATAAAGACAAATAGGTCACAATAACAATTATGGCAAGATATTTTTAAAATCTATTTTAAATCGCCCCGGTAAATGAACGTTTATACGTTTTAATCGCTAGCGAGTTGCATCAACCTCGTAAAAGCGCGGGCACCTACACAACTGTATGCATTTCTTGAATTCGTCGGCGCGTCTTAGTAAGCACGTCGTCCTTCTTATCTTGTTAATGTTCGGTTGTTATACTAATATAATCCTTAATAAGATTGCAAAAAATAATTTGGCAGATTTTTCGAAATTTTGAAAAGTTTTCCGATTATCACATTTTTCTGAAAATTTGATCTTTTTTACATATCAACCCGTTTTAGCAGTTCACCTAACCCACTGTTTTATAAGAATATCTGATTGATCCTTCATTTTACTGAAGTTCTTGGAGCCTCCAGCTGAAGAATACAGGGTGTTCAGAAATATTATATTAGTTAGGGACATAGGAAAACTAAAATATATTCCAGTACATTTTAACGTCCTATAAAATAGCGACCAATTTAATTTTTTATATTTTTGTTTCGTGTTTAAGTAGTTTTTTTATTTATTCTCTATCTATAAAAATAAAAAAATCGGGAGTTTTTGTGGGAGGGAAAAATGCCAATTCATAATTTTCTTAAGTCACCCACCATGCTTTAAAATTTGCAAAATTAACTTTTATTTTTTTTCTGTTATAAATACATATGTTTTTCCAAAATTACCCCGTAAAAACTGTTTTTAATGTACAGATTGTCCCCAAAATTAGCATTATTCCAAACCTTTTTTAAAAGGTGTACCTTATGCATATTTTATATCTAGATTTACATATAAAACTTTGCAGATAATGAAAATATAGTTTGTTTTATTATACAGCGCGTTTTGAAAGTTTTAGTTCCATTTGTCAAACATTTAAGTAGTATGCTAGGCTGTAAATTAATTCAGGTTAAAAAATTTGGTAACTGATTTATCTAAAAAATATAAATAATAAAAAATGCTCGTAAACAGAGGTCTGCAAATCTTTCGTTTTAAAAATACAGGGTGTTAAAACGTTATTATTTTTTTCGTTTTGTTAATACACCTCGTATATTTCGATTTTTTGTCACCGTATACTATGATAAGTATCAAGGATGCAACTTAATCAGTTTTAGGGAAATCTACAAGGTGTAATTTTATTTTTATGTTGGGACCTACTCATCCTCTGTGAACTGTTTGCCACGACGTCACTGGCCATTTCTACGACAAAGTCAAATTCCTACTTCTGTTCTGTAATTTCTTAGTCTCTTTTTTGCGATATTTTGCATCTCTCAGAATTTTGAGCTTAAAATGATTTAATTAATTAAAAAGTTGGAATTTTTAAAAATTTGCACTTGACTTGTTTTACAGCTGGTTTAAAAGAGTTCGTAATTCAAGTAAGATTTACATTTAAAATGGGTCATTACCAACAAAAATAGCCAGAAATCTCTAACGTCACCCAAAATTAATCGTGGATTACGGGCTGCTATAAGTGTAGTAATTTCCACATCAACTGTTCGTAGAAGGCTGAATGAATGTGGCCTACATGTAAAAAGGAGAGCCTCGTTCTCTCTTGTTGCTACTCCTGTACTAAGCTGCAAGGGGATGGGCTCATGGAGAAACGAATTCGGGTATAGCGAAACAGAGTAGGTGTTTGTTTACTGATGAAATTGGGTTCAATTTTTATTTATATGATGGACGAATTTTAGTAGAGAGGGGAAGGAATGAAAGATAACTAGAGGAGAATATAGAAGCTAGAGTAGCATTTGGAGAAGGTGGTGTAACTGAAGGGGACGTTATGGCGGATGAAAAGCATAATTTGGTAGTTTTGGTGGAGGAAATTATGAAGCCAGAAATATATAGAGATTTCTGTGTAAATGAAATCCTTGTTCCCTTTGCTCAAAATTTGGGATCGATTTTGTTTTAATAGATAGATGTTCGTCTAGACAGGGCAGGGCAGTACGTTTTTAACATGAGTTAATTAATGCTGTATTGTAGTAAAAATTATAGCAAACGCGGCCATAACACCCTGTATAGTAAAAAAATATATTATTGTTATTATCTGCTATGTTTGATATGAGAATCCAAGTATAAAATATACCTAACGTACACCTTTTAAAAAAGCATACCTGTTCATATAAAAAAAAACTTTAAAAGTTAATTTTGCTAGTTGTAATGCATGGCAGCAGAGTTTAGAAAAGTATGTACTGGCATTTTTGGGTGTAATGGAAATACCTAATTTTTTTATTTACTAGAGCTAGAGAAAAAATGTAAAAAAACTTACTTCCCAAAGTTTTTAACGTGAACTAATTTGCACCCTGTATAATATTAAAATGTTTGATAGATGTTGCCATAACTTGAAGCTAGAAAAAAAGCAAAAAAAAAACACTTTGAAAAAAAAATCATTTATATTACTAAATATGAAATAAAAACATAAAAATGTATAAATTGGTGGTAGTTCCACTGGACGTTGAAATTTAATGGAATTTTAGGTTTTCTATGACTCTAACTAATCTAAAACAATTTCTAGACCCCTGTATAATTCATGCATACTTGAGACTTTAAAAACTTAAAAAAACAAAGAATTAATCAACCCTTATTTAAAAAAATATGTGACGTAAGCTGTTAAAAAGCTACATGTTGACATGTAAAGAAAATTAAAATTTTATAAAAAACTTAGCTTTTCGAAAAATTGTCAAAATTTCCAAAAATCTGCCAAACTGTTTTTTATGCAATTTTTATAAGCATTGTATTACGATGGACAAACACGAAATAAAAATTGTTTTTATAAATTTTCGAAACAATTCGGTATAAAAGAGTACTTACCTCAAGTAAGCTCTACGTTCAAACTGGTCAATAGTCAACAAAATTTGCAAAAAAACGTGTAAAATCCGCGACATGGAGATTTAAGATTTAAAGTGAATATAGTAATTTTAGATTTTATTACGTAAGGTGAGCTTTACCAATGAAAGGGACAAACTCTATCTATTTATCCAACAAAATTTGTATGGTCATTATTGTAATTGTGAGATTTTATCGATATTGATTTTTGATACAATAATACTTTTTCTAAATTTTTAGTCTTACCAAATAAGCTTTGTCACCTTTGTTGTTTCAGTTTGAAATGTGTATCATAGAAATTTGGGTTTTTTGCTAAACCACACTCTTTAGTTTTTATGAGTACTATATTATACGGAGGGTTACGTGAAACCATGATTTTTCTGCAAAAGTGTATCCCATCAGCGGCGGCGCCAGGAATGTGCACGGCTGGGTGAGCGCCCAACCTAAATTGTTCTCGCCCAACCTTCATAATTAAGAATAAAATTATTTAAATCATACCATGATATTGGAATAATATTGAGCAGTGTAGAAACTAATCCTATTAATTTAACAAGAGAGACAAACTATATAAACTTCCCTAGTAAGCAAGAGCGAATCGAGGCACTAGCGTAGAAAAACAACGCAGAATAACATTGCAGTGTGTAGAAAGAAATTTTTGAGTAGTTATTAGCTAAACGGTCGCTCAGCTCGTATACAATCTTTATTTCCGCGGGATGCGGTTTCGGCAAAATAGGGTTTTTGTCACGCTAACCAATCAGATTACGAATAAGTTTCTGGTTGTTTGTTGTATAACGTATGTCAGTTGAGTTGTGACTTCACAACTTCTTCCGTATTTGGCAAAATTCTCCGTTCTCCCCACCTCCTGGAGTTTTTAATAAAGTAGATATTTCACAATTACTATCAATGACATTTTTAAATTAAAATCTAATAATCAGGTATTTGAGATGGCTAATTTCCAGGCAAATTTTTAAGTAACTTTACTATTTGCTTTCCATAGGGGACTTTTTCTGAGATTTTATATATTGGCACTTTTTGAAATAGTTAATTAAGTATATGTCGAAGTAATACGGTGTGATTAGTGAAAGTTTTATTGTAAATATACGAGAAGCGATTGTATTTCTTGGTTTATTTGTTTTGATTGCGATAAAACGATCATAATAATTATTATATTATACATATTTATGTGCTATGGGTTATAAGTGGTGGATGGAGGAGATCACTTTAAACCATATTTATGAAAATTTTAGCTAAGTTAAGCTATTGATCATAGCTTGTTTAATTTTAATAGAAGTTTACCCACAAAACCATTGGGGCTTCTTTAAGTTTTTTCTGATTATTCCTTGGTAAGATGCCCACCAGCAATGATGATAAAAACCCCCACAGGCCCTAGATGAACCTCCAAGGCAACTAATTTTCCTGAGTATCCCGAAAACCAAATTTGGTTCTTTTCCTCTGTCTTTTAAATCGGACTTTTACAAAACCTTTCAGTGAATTGAATACAGTATTTTAAAAGATACTGTATTTTGTTATCCTTGTCGATTTTTTTGTAGGATAAGTTAGGTTTACGGAAACTGGAAAAGGGCTTCAGAAACTAAAGCTGGATTCAAATATCATATTAATAGTTCTGAATTCTATTCTACAATGTTTAATTTATTTGTCTACCCAGGGTCTAGCTTTAAGAGGGCATGACGAATCGACTACTAGTCAAAATAAAGGTAATTTTTTGAACTTGTTAGATCTGATGTCACCTGATAATACCATTATTGCAAAAAGGCACTTGACGGCCTAAAAAAATGTTCAGTATACTCATCATTCAATTCAAAATGAACTTATACATTGTATAGCAAAATTATGTGTAAAACATACAGGGGCGGCTCGTGGTATTAGAAAGTTGTGAGGCACATTTGAAAAAAAAATATTTTTAATATGGTTAGATTTCTCCGTCAATTGCATAATAAATTTTGAAAAAATATTATTAGGTACTAAATTGTCAAATTTATAAAATTTTGTTTACATGAAAATTTGTACCTATTACGCACCTATCCAGAATGATAGGAGTAGAGAGAAAAGGGTTAATCGAAGGATAAAGACATTAAATATATAAATATAAATTTTAAAATTAATAGCAATAGCTTTGTAAAAAATTTACAAAATAAACCTTAAAAAAAGTCATCTCGGCGTAAAATAAAGTATACCTATATTCTAAAAATGTGAAAAAAAGTTAATCCTAAAGGAAAAAAGCGAGTTCTAAAAATTAAAGTTTTTTTTTGTAAATTGAAGGAATTCTGCGATTCTTCTGTTCAGCAAAATGATCTATTATTTCTTCTATGAAAACTTTCTCAACCTGTGATTTTATAAATCCTTTTTCAATTGAAATTTTTGCCATATTACTTAGTCGCACCTGCATGTCCAGTGGTATTTCTAATATAATTTTTAATTCTTCTCAGCGCGGAAGAACTTCTTTCTGTTGACGCGGTTGTCACTGGCAAAACAACAGCAATACATAATAATTTAAAAAGTTCTGGCATACAAAGTTTTAAATCATTATCATGAAAAAAAGTCGACATTTAATAAGGGTTTGTGCAACTTTCTATCATATCGTTCCCGTATAAAACGATTAATTCGCATTTTAGTTGATTTATATCAGATATATTGTATTGGGTGGTCAGATTTTTTAAAAGCTCATGAGGAAATTCTTTTGCAAAAATGGAGAATTTTGAAATATTTAGGAGATCAAAGAAATATAGTTTTTCTATGTCACAAAACCTAACCTCTATTTGATTCGCTATAATTTTAAGCAGGGGCGTAGCGTGCATGGATACGGGTGATGCGTCGCATTCCTTTAAGATACACAGTATTTTTTTAATCCCTATCAAACATGTTTACTTACAAACATAATTTATAATTTACATCGGATACACTTGGATAAACACGCACTCTAACCCTCCGATATCGTTGAACTTCCACATAACTATTGCAGCCAGTTAACTGTTGAGTTTTATCTGACATTTCAAAATAAGTATTGTTACTTCTAAACTCACGAATTTTAGTTAGAGTAGTCTGTAGTAAATTTCTTGTTTTAACAACATCTGTATTTCTATTTTGTAAAATAGAGAAACGATATCGGTTTGGTGAAAAATTAATTCAAATGTTTCTAAAAAAAATATTTTCTGAGGATCCTCTAAAAAAGTTTTTAAAACTACTGCTTCTCTAATTGATTTTTGATCGAAATCGCGACTATTAATAATAAAATTAAAGTCTCAAGTAATTTGTCCTTAATATCAAATTAACTGCTAAAACTGCGCGTGAAGTAAAATTTCAACGAGTTGCTACATTAGTAGGTATACAATTTCCTCCAATTTGTTCTAACACTTGGGTCCGCTTTGTAGATTTAGAAAAATATGATGAAAAACCTGATAGAGTTGAGAAAAATACTTTAACCTGGTGAATTGAACTGCACGTATTATTTAAAACCCAATTAAATACATGTGCATAGCAATGAGTAAACAATGCTTGTGGTGCTATAGATTTAATTTTTGTCTGTAAACCGTTTATTTCTCCCGACATTGAAAGTCCCGATTTGGTCTTCCTACACAGTAACAAGACCATTACTTAAATCTGGAACAGGTCGCTTTACTTCTTTAACTATGTATAATTTATCTTCATAGGAGTAACTTGAAAAATTCTTCTGATTTATTAAAAAATTTACAAGATCACAAGCATTGCGAATATTTACATTTACCTGGAGATGTTGTAACGCTGCGCTAGGTCCCGCTAAATCCATTTTTCTATAATAGGTCACTGGAAAATTTAAATCAAATTAAATCCGAAAATCCAGACACCGCAATTGAAACTGAAAATCACTGACCACCACACTGTTTACACTTTAATTAGTTAATAGTTGATATAAATATGCAATCTACATTAATAAATTAAAATTAAGAGAACACTGCAACCTGCAACTGAATCAAAACAATGCGGAAAACGACAAACTTACCTACTTCTACTACCTACTTAAAACTAGCCCAAACTACGAGCAGTTTCAATTTTCAACCTGTTAACGACTGTCTGTCCAATCGGCCAATCGGAAATCTGTCGCTTATTCCCTTTAAATTTACATTAGAGGCATGCCTCAAAAGAAACTTTTTATGCGCTAACCCTACTTAAAGCTTAACTCGGCTGGATTACTACGCGCCACCCGCTTACATACATATTAGTTATACGCTAGACAAGGAAGCGCGAGGCATGCCTGTAACAATAACTCTTCTAAAGAAGAAATAAGATGGACTCACAGAACCTGTCCGATATGACGATTGACGATGCGCGTTTGGATTGGAGGAAGGTAAAAGGCAGGGCCGTATTTTATGGATTTCTCATGAAGCAAAACTATGCTGCAAATGCTTATGGATGCAAATAGTAAAAATGTAAAATTGAGATTAGAAAAGTGAATAAGAAGTCGATTAACACGTACGATTTTCCAAATTTATTAATGAGGCACTGCCTCACTTGCCTCATGGGACAAGTCGCCCCTGAAAACATATTAGAGGCGAAGTTAAAAAGGCCCGTTATTTTTCCCTTATGGCTGACGAAACGAAAGATCTAAGTAAAACTGAGCAGTTGACTGTAAGAGTAAGATATTATTTAAACGGTGTGTTATACGAGCGGTTTTTGGGGTTATGTAGCTGCGGAAAAATTGAATGCATCGTCATTCTTGCAGTTTATTAAGACGCGATTAAGTGTGTGTGAAATTGATATTAGTTGTTGCGTGGCACAAATTTATATTGGAGTTAGAGTCATGAGTGGTAAGGTTAAGGGCAGGTTATTTAAGTACACTGTTTTAATCGTGCCTTAAACTTAGTAGTAATAGATATATGTAAACATTTGAAAGACTGTAATATCTTTTTTTCTGTTCTTAAGAACCTTTATGTTTTTATTAGTTGATCTTCCGTACATAACAGTATAGCATAGCATTTATACAAATTCAAACAGAATTAGATTCGGAAGATAAGCATGTGGTGGAAAGACTTAGTGATACAAGGTGGACCTCATACATATCATGCTGGTTGGCTGTAAGAAAAACTGTCAGCTATATTAATTTTATTAAACCAGTTTAAAACAGAAAATAACGTTCGCTCTCCAGAGGAAAATGGCCTCTTAAACAATATTAATGTTACCTTTTTATTTAATTTAGAAGTTTTTTTATGAATTCTTGACAAAAACAAAAAATATTTCTGATTGTTTCCAAAGCAAAAATTTTAAAAAGTTTAATATTAGTAGAATCATTAACAAATCTATTTGTATTATATAGGCAAGATTGTGAATTTGAAAAGTTATGGACTGCAACTCTGGGCTAATAATATAAATTTTGATGAAAAGATCTAGAAAATTACCTTCTAAATTTAATAATATTATCATTCAGAAAATCACTTGAAGAAGAATATATTACTAAGAAAAATGAATTTCAAACTAAATTATATTATCCCGTTATTGACCGAATCATTTCAGAACTTTATCCAAGATTTGTTTGGTAACGATATATTTGCGACAAAATTATTGTTGGGCTAAAATCTCGGTTGCGTTAAAGTTAAACTCATGTGTTTCTAAGTATTGTGTTGTCATACCTATATATTTCTTAGGACAATTTAAACACGGAATTGAATAAATTACGTTTGATTTCTTTTTTTGTGGAACTTTACTTTTTAATGGTGTGTACAGATAATTTATTTGAAGTTTTGTACTTTATGACAAACAGTTATATTATGTCTTGAAATAATATACTTTAATTTTTCTGATAGGTTATGTATATACGGTAGTGCCACGTATTTAGTATTTTCGTTCTTTATTTGTTCTTTCTTTTTGTTGTAATGAAGATAAGTTCTTTGTTTAAAAATCCTTAAAATATTTTTTTCTGGATAATGATTGTCTACTAACAGGTATGTTTAACTTTTTATAGAGTTTCTGGTCGGTATTCTGGAGAGGTTAGAGCCATTGCGCGGTCAGTTAATCCTATTATTACACTATTTTTTTGGTTGCTTGAATGGTTGAAATTAAAATTTAGATATCGGCCCGACCAGGTTTCTTTGGTATACCATTTAGTTTTTAATTTGTTATGTGTAAATTCTCTGATTAACGTTAAATCTAAAAAATTAATTTCATTATTTTCTTCAATTTCCATTGTGAATTGTAACTTAGGATGAAAATTATTAAAACCGTTTAGTAGTTTGTGAATTTTATCTTCTGGAATAGCTATCAAACAATCATCAACGAATCTTTTCAAAAAAATTTATCAAAAACCATTTTCTCCAAAACACTTTCTTCTAGATACTCCATTACAAGTTGTGCTATTGTAGAGGAAATTGGGGAGGCCGCTGCACAGCCGTTTGTCTGTTGATAGAAACTTTCTTCGTATTGAAAGTAATTGTTGTTTAATGTAATGTTTACAGCCTCTATAAAATCTCTCAATTCAAGTGTTGTTGTGTATTTTTTTAAAGTGTCCCATTTCTTTGATGTTATCTGAGAAACTAATTTGTTTGGGATATTGGTATATAAAGAAACCACATCAAGCGATACAAGTTTGTAATTGTTAGGAATATAAATTTTATCAATAAATTTTTTTAAAAGTAAAAGAATTTTTTATAAAATAATTGTTTTTACCGGTAATGTTTGATAAGCATTGTGATAAATATTGTGAGAGTTTGTAAAATGGAGATTGTATACACGAAACAATTGGCCTTAATAGAATGCCGATTTTATGTATTTTAGGTAAACCATAAATTTTAGTAGTAACTGCATTATGTATTGTTAAGTTTTTGGCTGTGTTTTCCGTTATGACATTTTTACCTAAAAACTTTTTTATTAATGCGTTATTTTTGTTTTGAAATATATTTGTAACATCGTTTTTAGTTTTTTATAAGTTGTTGTATCGCCGAGTAGTTCATCCTATTACTTTTATAATCGATTGAATTCATTACGACTGTTTTATTAGATTTATCAGGTTTGAGTATTTTAATTTGGGAGTTATCTTTAACAAAGTGCTTTGTTTTTGTTATTTGTTTCTGGACTTTAACTTGAAATTTTGTTTGTTGGGATAAGAAATTAAAAATTGAGCCCCAGCAGCGGCCGCATTGTGCGCGCGCTTTAGTGTACTCCCAGTTTGCAGATAAAAATTTATCGCGTACTGGAGCCACCGATTTCCCCTTTCAAATTAATTTAAAAACAATAATAATTTTTGGTGCAATTATTACACATTTCGTCCTCGGACGCGATCACAAATATCTGATTTTTGCCTTAACAAGAGATGTCAGTGGGTGAAAATTAGCTATAGTTTTCGAACGATTTATCTCAGAAGGACCATTTTTGTACAGAATATCCTGGCATGAAGTTGACCTTCATTTATTATTTACCAAAACAACTTTGGCTAGTTCAGAAGCTTTTTAAATTCGTCTGCTTCCCAAGGTTCAACCCGAAAAATAGTTCGGGTTCCTGGACTTTTGAACGATTTTAATCGTTTTTCAATAAATATGCTTTCAGAATCAATATTTTTTGCATGCATAATACATAATTTTATGAAATGTAGGATGATCCAAATTGTCCTTTATAATTTGAATAGTACTCTATATTTGGTATTATCGAAACGAGTCACATGTATGACAGTTTCAATACTTTTACGAGAAAATTTAAATTTTTTCTGATTAATTTTTGTTTTGTGATTTGTGACAACATTTACTACGTCTGCGTGGATTGAATCTTTAATTTCGTTTGATTTATCATAAATAGCACTTTCCGCACAGGCGATGTAATCCGTGACAGATAACTGTTTTTCGTTTGTTATCGGAAGAGAGAAATTTGGACCCAGAGCAACAATTTCAGCCACGTCATTTGGTATTTCAGTGTCAGAAATGTTGTCTAACCATTAATTAGTATTAATTTTTATTTTGTTTTGGGGTGTATAAGACAATAGTTTAGAGTTTTTTTTTGTTTTTTTTTTGTAGTAGAATTGAAATTTTTTTTCAAATTTAATCCTCTCAAACGGCAAAAAATCGTCAACAATATTTTCAGGTAAAAGAGATTTAGCGTGGATAATTAGATTTTAAATATTTTCATTTAGTTCATTTATATTTTTGGTTGCCGCTGTTATAGCAAGATTTAATATCTTTTGCTTAGTATCAACAATTAAACCATTAAATTTATTTGTAAGGTACGTACCTGTAAACTTAATGTGTGACACATTAAAATTCAGAAACATTGCTGTTATCATACTGATCATAGATGCTTACATCTAAGTAAAAAAACTCTTTTATTTTTTTGTTTGGCTAACTGTTGGTAGTGTTCAGAAATTTTCCGGAGTACATTTGCTGGTTCCAATCCATGGGTAGTCTGGACACCATTTAAAAAAGTCATGTTTGTTCAACCCTTGCCAATTTAAAAATTAGAATTTTTCTTTAACCATATGTTTATGTGTGGGACTTTATTTTCTTGGGTTAGGTTAACAATAAAAAAGAATCTCACTTTAAATCAACGTTTCGCTCATTGTGCTTCTTCATACAGTTGAGAATGTTTAATAATTCCTTTTGTGTAGTGCTGTTACTTTTTTTACAGCTGTGTGGATTTTTGTTAGTAAATGCTACATTATGTTCTTGATCATCAGAAATTTGGAATTATTTTTTTCCAGTTGCATAGTCACTGGCGTCACATTCTATATTCATCGGTTTTTAAAATCTGGGTGATACAGTAGAGTGCTGTTGATAAGGTCCTTAGTTCCATTTCATTCAACATAGACATTTATTAAACGTGATTTTTCTGAAATTTCTTTTATCATATTTCTTTAATAATTCTTGACAGTTCACTGGTATTGGCGATTTCTCAGAATCGAAGCTGATAGGTGTCACTTGATTTGGTTCTACAGCTACTTACTAGTAATGGGATCATTTCTGTTTCAACAATACCTTTGTCCTGATCAAAATCCAGTATTGCTTTATTTGATGACATCCATTCCAGTAGTTATAATAGGGGAGCGCCTCCTCCTCCTCCTCTTCCTCTCTCTCATGTCCCTCATTCTTAACTTCCTCCCCTTTTATTCTCATTCGCATCATATTTTTAATTTTTTCTCTTTGTTCTCCCACATTTGATTTTGCATTCTTAAGTCTTATAAATAGGTGCATCATGATAATTTTAGTATGCCGAGGCACATTTACTAAGCTGTGCTCGAGTTGCGTAAAAAGTTATTTTTGAATTTTTCCACCAATTTTGTATAAAACAAAAAGAAAAAATGTGTCAAGTAATAAGTGAATTATGTGTAATCGCGAAAAATTAACTAAAACTATCAGACAGTTAAAAGTTAAATATCTCAATTTCTTTGAAGTGATTTCGAAAGATGAATACACCAAGCTGTTTTATCCACTGAAACGAGATTATTTGGAAGCAATTGACTGTTGTGATGATTATTTAGAAGGAATTATAAGCCTTACTACGTTTTTCAATACATTTGTGAAATCATACTTTGTAGGAGAATTAAGCCACCTAATAGAATTTATAGGAGAAGATTGCCAATTTATACCTGCTATTATTGCAACCCAAAAGAGGTCTCAATTATACGAAGATAAAAAACAGGTATTATCAAGGAAAGTTAATCCTATTCGCAATAGACGTCCCCCTACATATTTAAAATATTATGTTAAATAAATGAAATTGCTGAGTTGCTGATTGCAGTTAAATTATTAGAGGAGAAATTTAGTAATCTTTCAAAAACCTATTTCTCATATTGTATGGCAAGTGGTCTGGAGTGGATAGACTTTTATTGTAATCAATCTGCGGAATTCGTAAAGGCTGCCCTCTGTTGCAACAAATACATTGAAACATTAAATTTTTTTCAACTTATTCAAGATCTAAAAGATATTGGCTTTGGTTACTATTTAAAAGACTTGAAACAATTTATTGTCAAGAAATTGAAAAGGAAGAATAAATTTAATAATATTTACAGTGGAGCAAATGGTTACTGAAATGTATGAAGAGTTTATTATATCTGCTGCATACTTCCAATATTTATCAATTGTAGGCGAAGAAGACGCAGAAGCACAAGATTTGTCAGCATATGTTAATAATATAGATCGAATGGAACAATGTAAATTAGCCGCTAAATTTTGTAATGATTATTTAAAATATAAAAATGAGTATGAACTTTTAAATGAATTTAGAAAATTAGATTTAAGGTATCATATTAATTGTATTCAATCATGGTTGGTTAATGCAAAATAAAAAGGTAATTAAGTTTTTTTATATTTTTATTCATTCATAAAACAATTGTCATATAAAAATAACACATTTGTCAAAGCACACATACAAGGTGATTTTGAATGATAGAAGCATTTTGGTTCCATTAGCTTTAGCGCTGGTTGTTCATCTATTTCAATCACAGGCTTTTTAGAATATTTCTGTATAAAATCCTTTTTTTCGCTTCCTTTTACAAAAACAAAATCTGCTTTCTTCGTAAGTGTTTCAATTATTTTTGGGAAATGATGTAATGGAGTAAATCCATTATTCCAATGTATACAATGATAATTTTTCGTTAACCATACCGCCTGCTTGTGACAATCAGGTGAAAGAAACTCCATTAGAAAAGGCTTTTTAAAAATGTAATGAGTCATTTCATAACCATCAAAAGCTGCAAGCTCTTTCGGTATAAATTTATTTTTTTCATCCTTGAATCCTTGAACATCTATAACCAATCTCATATTTTCAAAGCAGCAAATTTTTTAATGAGACTTTTTTTACTTGAATAATTTGCAATTTCTTCTTTCAGTTGATTAATTTTAAAAATAATTTTTCAATTTGTAGTTGTAGTTTTGATGTCATGACTAAACCTAAAAGCTTTTGAAAATTTCTTTAAATTAAATCGAAATATGAAAATAGTGGGGATAAAGTTTATAATTGTTTCACAATTTTAGTAAGAGGGTTGTAGCTAAATAATTTGTCATGTAAAATAAGAGAATAAGCAGAAGTATCTTTTTTAATTGCATTGTGTGTCTCAAATTCAATTCTCATTACTACGGATCCCGTTTGAATTGTTTCTTTTTGATGGGAGCAATCAATATGTGTAATAGGACTAATGTTTTTGAATTGTTCAGGATTAAAAATGGGTTCATTTGGAACACCATAGTAAGACTGTCTAAAGTTGGCAAACATTTCGTATAAAGCAGAAAATTTGTTTTCTTCGAAATTTAAGTACAAATCGTGATAAGGATATCTTTCAGAATTTAAATATACTCTAATATTTGACAAGGTAATATTGTCAAATTTACTCATATCTTTAACAATTTTCCCTTTTCTGTTTTCTTGAAAGCCAATCACAACATGACGAGGAGCTTCTAGTTTACTAGTTGTTTTTACCGGCCATGTGTGATGGGTTGTTTCGGTTAGAGAAGAATATTCAACAAGTTCCCAACTCCTGAATCCTATCAATATATCTTTATTTGATTCTAATATTTTTGATAGAGCAAGTTGTTGTGGCATATCAACTAGAATGTGAGGAACTTTCCAATAAATTTTATCGAAAGTAACCAATGGAGTGTCAGGAGCAGTAACAAGGTGTGCCGGATCTTCTTTGAAAATAACACCATCTAAATCATCAGTTGATCTAATAAGAACCAATTCCTGTTTCATATTCATAATAATTTTTCTGTAATCTTCAAAAAATCCTAAAAGCATTTTTAGTGGTATGGATACGGAGAATTTTCCATCATTATCAACTAAAATTGTATCACCTTCTTTCCGATGTGGAAACCAACCTGCATTTTCCAGTTTTAAACTTTCGTTGGTATTGTGAGAAAGGTAGCTTTTTAAGGTTGATGCTAATCCAACATTTCTTATTGAATCTATAGTAATTCCGTTTAGTTCATAGCGGATTTCTCTGAACAAAAAGGCTATACCATTGTTAATAAATAGCAATTCTTTCTTATATTTACCTTCTGTATTAGTTAATTTTCCTTCGATATAAAGTAAACTATCTGATGGTAGAGTGTAAGCATCGAGTTCTTGAATTGGGATCCTTATTTCATCATTGTAATCGAATTTTGAAGAAATATATGGTTGATATGTGTGAAGCTCAGAACTGACGATGGAATTGTCTACATAAAGCTTTTCGTTTACGTTTAAGATGTTTATTATTTTAAAACAGTGAAACCCAAGGATGTGAGAAATTTACGATTACCTCGTCTTAACTTGTTGGTGTTGGATTTAATACTGAACTGTTGTTTAGGCTTTTTGTTTTTATAAGTTTTTACTTTGTTGATAGTGGTAGGGGCAAGTCTCATCCCAAGGGCTCTATTATATCTAACAACCATTTTATATTTCACTTGTTTGTAAATGTAACCTTACTGTTATAGTTTCTCCTCTAAAACTGATAAGTTCTCCGTCTTAATCAACTATTTTAACTGTTATATTGTTAATTGCTTTGACGCTAACTGGAAAATACAAAATGGGCAAAGGAGATTCAACTATTTTATACCCTGGAGCTACAGTTGGATAAAACTGGTGAATAATATGAACAGGTTTACCATTATTGTAAGAACCGACACAAATATTACAGTCAATACAAATAGCATTCACCTTAGTTATTTTTGCAACATTATCTGATTCTTCCTCTTTCATAGCTTCTAGTATCCTGCTATTAAAACCCAACATTTTTCCTATCGAATCTTCCTTGGTAAAATCAATTATTCTACTACACATTAAAAAAGTTTTTAGAGTATTAACATTTGCTTTTAAAAGAAAAAAAATTTTTTCATTCGGAAATAAATCTTCTATTCTTTCTCTTATGTATGTTTCTATATCTGTAATGTCATAAGTTCCGTCGGGAATAACAATTACTTTATTATCTATATAAAATTTATTATATCCTTCTTTTATATTGGGGATAGTCATAAACGTTTCAAAATCAGCTAAACCCAGGTAATATTGTTTTTCATCCTCTAAATATATGGGCGGATTAAAATCAGCAGACAAAACAGAACTGTTTCCTGATATGGCAATTGTGGTAGACATTGCAGTTTATTTATGAATGAGATATTACAATAAATAATGAGTTTATATATTTTTTTGCAAAAATTTTAGGGATAGTTGACCACAGTTATATGAATTAAATTTTTGTTTATTTTCATAAGTATAAAATACATCCACTTTGCCATTCGAATTAAAATATTTGAGAAGTTCAAAAGGTGGTTTTAAATTTCCATAACTATCAAAATATATTACATTTTTGTTATTTTTAATATAAGCAGTCCAATGAGATCCTTTATTTTGTTTTTTATCCAAATTTACAATACCACATTCTTTCAGATTAATTTTTTTTGGAAGTTCATCGAGCATAAAAACACCTCTAAAGCCAGTTATTTTTAACAGCTTTACATATTTAATAATATCATTGTTCGTAAGTGCTCTTTTTGGAAAACTTATTTTGAGTTTTTTTTTGTCTGATTGCTTTCATTTTGACGGATCCTCCTTTATAAGGTCTAATAAATAGTCCCTTTCCTTTATATGGTTTAATATATAATCCTTTGCCTTCTTTAGAAGCATTTTCCATTGCAATATTATGTCTATGTATTTCTTCTAGTTGCTGTTTAGCTGCTTTAGCATTATTTACTGCCTTAGCAATTCCTGCCGCGCCTCCACCTAGTGCACCCAGGGCGCCAAGAATGGGAAACAAAAGAGGTAGAAATCCTCCAATTTTTTTGGGTGTTCGAATGATACGTTTTTTTCTCAATTTAAGTTTACCCCCTTTTGTATTTTTTAATCCCAAACCGAACTTTCTTTTACCCTTCATTATTCCTGCAACACTTAAAGCTGCAATTTTTTCACCAATAGAAGAATCTTTAGCTTTTACCCTATCCCAGGCTTTTTTTTCTAATATTTGGTCAGATATGTGTCTTTTTGATAAATCTTCAGTCTGAGAGTAAGATATATCATGTTCTTTGCAAGCGGAATCCAATGGATTTATACCAACGTCACCTCTAGTTAATCTTTTTTCCAAGTTGGTGCCGGGACCACAATAATTATATCCTGGTATATGAACTTCGAAAGCTAGTTTACTAATTAATTTATTTACTAAACCAGAGCCTTTTCT
Source organism: Kuschelorhynchus macadamiae (assembly GCA_030620095.1). NCBI lineage: Eukaryota > Metazoa > Arthropoda > Insecta > Coleoptera > Curculionidae > Kuschelorhynchus > Kuschelorhynchus macadamiae. The sequence goes on from JAUTXW010001368.1 coordinate 262,090, forward strand.
ATTACGTGTTTTAATAGTTTTTTTCAACTTATGACGACCCACAGTCATTGAAGTTCTTTTTATACTAAAAGCACATTGACATTTTTCTGGTATAAATACTTTTACAGCTAAAAATATTTACTAGTGTGATTAAGAATGAGGATTGAAAAACAAAAATTCTCATTACCAGTAAATAATCATGACGAAAAAATTTTAAGTAAACAGTTGAGAAAACATGGTGACTTATTTTGCGGTGGTTCAAAAAGATGGCTTATAGTTGGTTGCAGTGGTAGCGGTAAAACCAACGTTATGCTTACACTGCTCGAGCATCCTAATGGAATTAGGTTTGAAAATGTCTATGTTTATTCAAAGTCATTAGATCAACCAAAATATGAATATTTAAGAAAGTTGTTAAAGCCTATGAAAGAAATTGGATACTTTGAATATGATAGCGATGAAAACATTATTTCACCTCATGAGATAAAGCCAAATTCCGTTATCATTTTTGATGATATTCCTTGTCATAATCAATCTATTATTAGGGACTATTTCACGCATGGAAAGCATAGAAACACCGATTGTTTTTTTATTTTTCAAGGATATTCCTCAATCTTTAAACGTCTAATTCGAGAAAATGCAAACTTATTAATTTTATTTAAACAGGACTGTTTGAGTTTAAAACATATATATAATGACCACTGTATATTGGATATGACATTTGATCAGTTTAAAAATATTTGTGCTAACTGTTGGATGGATCCATATGGCTTTCTTGTAATTGACAAAGATTGTGAAGTAAATCACGGCAGATATAGGAGTAAATTCGATTCGATTTATAAAAGTAAAAAATTTGCAGTTTTATTTCATTTAAAACTTGTACAGCATAGATAAACGTTTAGCTCGAGAATTAATAAGATCGAGACAAGCCGTGAAGCAGAAATATCAAAGCTTGAAATTAGCTACTTCTACTGCTCAGTCCGAATTAAAACAAACTTATAGACCAATAACACAACCACTTAAACAGCTAATTTCAAGTATTGGTAAATCCGAAACATTCGATTTAAAAGAAGAAAGAGTTTCAAAGTATGAAGATTTCAAAACACCTACAAAGCTTTATAAAACATCAACTCCGACGAAAAATATTCAGAAAACAGGAAAAACTCCGTTACTCCCTACAGAACTACCAACATTTTTAAATGACAGTAGTATCACTTCTTCCTCTTCTGTAGTACAACCATTGTCATCAACTGTTATAGCAGAAACTTCAGATCCTACTAGTGACACAACAACAAATTTAAACTGGTCAGACATATTGGAACAAACTAGAAAAACAATTCAAACCTATGTTGGTACACCATCATATAAAGATTACTTAGCAGATTTTCATGAATTACCCAGATCATATATTGATGAGGGTGTGAAAGATACACAACATAAATTTGACCATTATTATGGAATAGTTCATGACCTCGAAACGGATAAGTTTTCTTTTGGTTTAACACAGATACCGTTAGAAATTATTGGAAAAGACATTAAAGTGGGAGGAATAACGTACACAGGCACGCCAGGTTTTTACGAATTGCTTTTCAAAAAAGAACCGAAAGGTTATAAGAAGGAAGATTTAGATAATTACATGAACATTCTAGCTAAAACAAATGTATATCGTAGGAATTTTGATTCAAATGAACAAGTTCAAGGAAATACATCACACAAATATGTTACAATAATAGGACCATATTTACAAAGAAAGGGGATTACAAAGACAAAAACCTTGCCAAGATTAGTTACAGCATTTAACAAACCAAAACCTCCGTTTAGAACAACTAGAGCCAAATCTACAGGAAAGGGATTAATTTTGAAAACAAACAGATTAAATACAAACTATGTATACTGGAATAATGTAAACGAAATTGTTGATAGGCTACGTTTATTAATTTCATCAAGTGATGCGGGAAATAATGCTCATAGTAACGAGATTATCTCTATTATTGAAGAATTAAGAGAAGATAAAGTAATACTATAAATAACAGCTATCAAATATAATCATGTTTATTGTTTAATGAAAGCTCAACATGACAGTTGATAAATTTGGACGCCATATTTCAACACAAAATCAAGAGAGAATAAGTGACATTAATAATTTAAAAAGGAGATTAGGTGAAAATGAAACAAATAATGAAATCTTTGCTAAAAAGCTTGAGGTTTTTGATGAAAATTTTTTAAAGTATGAAAACCAGATTAAAGGATGTTATACCTCAATTGAAAACGTTAATAAACAGTTGCTAACGCTAAATCAAATAAGTAAAGATTTGCAATTTTTAAATGAACATGTTAAAAAGGAAGACAAAAAATTAAGTGATGATATCAACAAAATTAATAAAATAATGGAAACAAATATAAGAGAAGTAATAATTGAAAAACACAAGGAAAAAATTAAACAATTAAGAACTTTTATAAAAAAGTTAGATGATGAAAAAAAAAGAAATCAAAATAGCATTCTTAACAGTAGAACAATTGACCAACTCACTTTGGAAGAAAATCAACAATATATTTCCTTGGAAAATATAATGTCCAGTGTAATTAAGAAATTAGAACAAGAATTAAATAAAACAGAGGAGGAATTCAAAAATAGTGATAGTAGATCAACTACTTTCTTAACTGGAGAGATAAAAAAATCCTTTAATGCGTTAGAAAAGGAGATTACTAAAATTAGTAAAGTTTTAAATGAAAAAAGTTATACAATACAAATTGATAAATTGAATGAATGGGAAAAAACATATAAAAGTTATATTTCGAATTATTACAAAACATAGAGAGTGAACTTCCTTAAAATTGAATAAACAAGTTTGTTGTCATGACAACCGTTAAACAACAAGTCGTTAATGAATTACATAAACCTGCTAGAAAAAACTACAAACGCAGAAGGGTGGTAGTGAAAGGGTTAAATGATCTTTTTCAAGCTGATTTGGTTGAAATGTTACCATATGCCAAATTTAATAAGGGATTTAAATATATCTTGATTACCATAAATGTATTTTCTAAGAATGTTTGGGCCGAACCGGTAAAATCTAAATCTAGAAAAGACGTAACAGCGGCCATGAAAAAAATATTAATCAGTGCAAAAACTCCACCAAAAAACTTGCAAACGGACAGAGGGAGAGAGTTTTTCAATGTAAATTTTCAAAATTTGATGCAACAATTTCGAATTAACCATTATAGCACGTTTTCCAATTTGAAAGCGAGTATAGTAGAAAGAGTGAACAGGACTTTAAAGAATAATATGTGGAAAATATTTAGCATTCAAGGAAATTACAAATGGTTTAATATATTAGCGGATATTGTAAAAGATTATAACAATACAAAACATTCTTCAATAGGAATGAAGCCAAAACAAGTAAATAAAACAAATGAAAATTGAATCTTGAAATCTGCATTTACTCATGCTAAAACGTTAGATATAAAATCTCCAAAGTTTAAAGTGGGTGATCACGTACGAATAAGCAAGCATCGAGAGGCATTTTCAAAAGGTTACACAACAAATTGGTCAAATGAGATATTCCACATTAAAGAAGTTAAGATGACAAACCCTTGGACATATTTAATTCAAGACGAAGATAATCAGGACATTCTGGGTGGTTTTTATGAGCAAGAATTACTAAAAGTAAAGCATACCGATGTGTATCTTATTGAGAAGATTTTGAGAAGGAAAGGAAACAAAGTTTATGTGAAATGGTTAGGACTTGATAAAAAATATAATACATGGATTGATAAAAAAAATATTGTTTAATTAAATTGAAATTAAATTTTAGTTAAATTTGTTTTATTTCTGTTCCTCACTTTATGCTTTAGCTGATACAAATTACAAAGTCTTAATGTGCTAATTAATTTCAAATAAAATTCACATTTAGGAAACTAAAATTTTATTAAGTAAAACATCAAATACAATTTTTATTAAAACGTATCAAATATATTTTATTTCTATGTTCCTCAGATAATATCGAATCTAGAATAAATTTACAATCATTTATTCTTTTTTCAAAACGGAGTCTATCTAAGTACCACATCTGAAAGTTACTCCTACGGGCTTGTCTGTAAGCAAAGCTTCACTTCACTAACACATGCACCTTATTGTTCTCTTCCAGAAAAGATATTGTTTTCTTCGTAATATTTGCTTTTTGATCCATTTTCATTGTTTTCTTCGTAATATTTTCGTTTTGTTCCATTTTGCTTCAATTTGTTTTCCATTTGTTCAGGATATAAAGCAAGTAATTCCATCATAGTTGAAACATTTTCACTGTTAGGATTTTCTGTTGGACTTATTATATTATAAACATGCGTACACAAGTCGCCACAATCAGCTGAAATATTATTTTGAAATATTTTGAAATATGTATTGAATTCTTGCCTTTTAAGTATAGATAATCTATAATCAATAATTTCCTTTAATCGCCACAAATTGTCCAAAGACTCTTGTCCTAAGTATATGAAGTGTGGGCCTTTTGTAATTTGTAGAACAGGGGTATCATTTATTTTCTGAACCTGCAGATGAATGTTGTTTATATTCACACTGGTTTGATCAACTTGAGGAAAGTAGAAATTGTTTACAATAATTCCTTGATGAACACAAATGTCTTTCCAATTTTCTTCGGTTAGTGCGATTGAAAATCCAATTTTTCCACCAATTACAATTTTTGGAGAAAAATCATTTAAACTAATGCCAACAAGAACAAATTTTGACAAAAAATGATTTAAAAAATAAATTTTTGAATTAAGAAGCGTTTCCAAAGGTTTATGAACCACGGCGTTGTTCATAATGACTAAACGAGACTGAAACATATTGTGTTATTCTTGTACTTAAATATTCTCATCTCCACTTTCTTTAAAGTTTCGATTAAAATGGATTAATGAAAAAATAGATTTCCAGTTTGAAATTTGTAATAAAGATAAATAATTAAAATGGTAATGTATAAAAATAATGCAAAGTTTAATGTAACACTAATGATGGAAAAGTAATAATTTTTGAATCCGTCATAATAATTGGTACAGTTGGGGGTTAAAATTTGTAACTGATTATTTTTAAACTCTAACCTTTCTATCCAATTTGTATCAAAAATAGATCGATTTGGATAATGATACAAAATTTTAAAAAATTTACTTGCATTTTCATTTCCATTTATTCGTTCCATCCAACTAATTGTACTATTGTTAATTAATCCAATTTTCATAAATTTACAATATTTACTTAGAGTGACGTCTGTTTTATTAGAAAAACATATTTCACACTGTGTTACGCCAGGGGGATGATGAACATAAAAAACATTTTGGAAAATAAAATAAAGAAGAATAAATTGAGATCTACTGATAGTCATTAAAACAAATTAATAATTATATTCCAAATTTATTAACATTAAGCAGATACTTTCACCACGAAAGCAAAAGCAGTTGTAAAAAAATAACAATAAAATACTTAATTTAAATATATGTAAAAGTTCATAAATAAGGATATTAATAATACTATATAAAATGTGTAGCTTGAAGACTTATTTTGAATGGTTACAATTATTCGATTCCTATTTTTCCATAAACAGTTATTTAAATCACAATTCCTAGCAAATTTCTTATGCTCCACAATAGGATCATCATAACTTAACCAATAAAAATTTCAATACCACAATAAAAACATTTACAAATATCATTGATTGAAGTATAGTAAAAGCCAGCTCCAGCTAACACTTCTGGTCTCAATTTTCCTTTCCATTTTTTAAAAGTGGAAAGTCGTTTTTCATATGTTTTAAAATAACTGTTATCAATTTCTTTGTCAAAAGTTTCTAAGCACATTTTGTGAAAGACTTATGAAGACTAACTTTGGTTTCAAAAACAACAAATTTAAATACTTTATAATATTTACATAAATATATCTAAATCTTCATGTTCTGCATTCCATTGATACAAAGCAATATCTTGGTGTGCCCAAGCTAATGTATTAAAACTATAGGGAATTTTATACCGCTTATCATCTTCGGAACTCAAAGCCAATTTATTAATTAACTCTGTAAAAATTGTATGTTGTCTAGATAGAAAAACATACATTGAACAAAAGGTTTTAGAATGATTTTCAACAACATCTTTATAATGAATAAAATCCAACTGCTTTTTAATTGCACTTTTTTTAACACCTTTTGCTTTTTTTGTTAAACTGTTTTCCGTTTTAATACAATATGCTTTTGCTCCAGTACCAAAGAAAGCAGTAATGGGTTCACCAGCATATTCATCTTTGAATTTTCCTATAACTGACTTTGTAATAGGCATTTCATGAATATTATTAAATTCATAATTAGATGTGTCAAATTTGTGAATATTTTTTATCATGTCAGAATAAATATTTGGAGTTGTGACTTCTAAAATGAACGAATCGGTATCGGTGTATAAAAGTGAAATATTTTCCTGATAAAGAGGTTTTAAAAAATTATAAAAGAAATCATACATGACAGTTTTAGATATATCTAATATTGAGAAGCCTACATATATTGGTTTATTGTAAGTAACTTGAATCTTTTGCATTTGAATAGCTACCAAGTTTTCAGAAAATATTGTTAAGTCCTTGAAATATGGTTTTGCAATTAAATTCTCAGCACCATCTTTTCTTCTATTTTTTTCCCACTCTGTAACAAGTCTTACGTCAATTCTCCTATCAACATTTTCCATAGTCTTGCCATAAATACTATTATTTGCCAACTTGTAAGTATTACGATCAAATTCATTCTTTGAATCATTTCTTAATCTTGAATTCAAGTCTATATATTTTTTCAACCAATCAGATTGAGAAAACTGTAAAACTCTATGAACTTTAGTTAACTTGAGTCCATGTTCCAAACATTGTTTTAATAATTGATAGTGAATAACATATTTTGATTTATCATTTAAATTGGGTATTAATTTTATGCATTTAGAATTTGGCGGTTTAAAGTTTTCTGGACAAAACGAAAAATCGTTATGATAGGAATGTAGACTTGTAGGATATTCTAAATCAACTTCTAAAACATATCCCTTATTAGATTTTTTAGAAATATTCATAATATTTAAATCATTGATTTCTTTATCTGTTAACCAAACAAAATCTCCCGTTGGAATGTGCTGTGACATTGCATAACCATACAAATTTGTTGCATCATAATAAATTATGTATTTAGTTGGCTTTAAAGGATCAAAATTTAAAAGAAATGGGTTATTTGCTTCAGATTTTCTACAAATGCAAGAGCTCACACCACCGCGAACGCTTTTTTTGAAAAAGTGTATCATATCTGGATCAGTTAACAATTCTAACTCTATTCCAGTATAACGCAAACACGCCTCCCAGTATAAACCTGGAAAAGTGTAAAAATGAGCTGGATCAAGCTTATATGTGGATAAACAAGTGCTTCTAAAATTTTCAAAAATATCTGCCAAAAGTAAAGTATCAGAGAGTAAGTAAACGTCGGAGTATTGACCAAGAGATTCACATTTAAACAATTGCCAAACCTTTACAGCTCTTTGGTATTCTGCATCACTGATGTGCTCATCCGTTAAAGTATTATAAAATTGGTCTTTCTGAGGTAAAGTTGTTTCTTCTAATTTTAAATAATCATCAATATAACTGTAAGGAAATACACCTTTTTGCCGAATAAGTTTAAATCTTTCTTCATCATTGAAAATTTTTTTTATTTCTTTACATTGTTCATCTTTTAAGCTTTCAGAGAGTTTTGATAAAGAATGGGATAGAAATTGAAAAGAATCAATAAACCTTAATGATATATTTTTTTTCTTAGCCTTTTGTGTCTTTTTATCAAATTAGTTATCCACATAAATAAGCTTTTCAAATGAAATATATTTTTCCTTGTTTTGTGCGATAACTGTTAGTTGTTCTTTGTTTAAGCATAATTTTTTAAGAAATAGATGAGAATCATAATTACGCAAATTATGCAATATAACTGGAATAAAGTTAGGTATTCTGTAATTTATGTTGCAGAGTGAATGAGCTGGACCTCTATAAAGACCGGTTATATGACAATGATCTGCAACCCTGTCATTTAAAAGAGGTTTATTACAAATATGACAAGCTTTTTCATAGTTATGATAAATTTTGTCCAGTTCGTTCAAAGGGATCATTTTTTTAGGAGCCTTTAAATATTTATTGTATATGTTATACACATCTCTTTCTAAAGAATTTATAAATAATGTATCACAATTTTGACCTCTATATTTTTCAAATTTAGAATAATTATCGTCGAAGGAACATTTAATGTAATAGGCAAATGAATGTGGAATATGTTCATATTGTTTTAAGGTGTATGAAGTATTAGGATTTTTATCAACATTGTCATTATTTAAAGGCTTTAAAATGCATTCAAAATCTGCATACACCACGAAAGGAACTTTCATTTGTTTATGATAATTTACAAATTTCAAAATATTATCATATGAATAGTTTCCAAACTTATCTTTTATTAATTCTTTAGAAGGTAGGTTAATTCGTAAATGATCACAATCATAGCTATTGTGTTGTAATAAATTTTCTTCTGTAGGGAAATATTGTAAACAACCATCGCAAATATATTTTTTTCCGTGATGTTTAGAAATTTGTGCAGAAACTAGTTTTGATAAATCTTTAATATAGCAATAATGAAAAGTTTTTTCATCATCATCACTTATTAACAATAAATTGACATGTTGATTTTTTTTATTCGATGAATAATAAAGTGGACCAATTACTTCATACCCCTTTTTAGGATTTATAATTTCTAATCCATATACATTAATAGAAATGTTATTTTTTTCTTCAAAAATCTTAATGTTCTTTAGCAACATTGGAAATTCTATACCTGACATATCCAAAACAGAAGAGTAGTGTGGGTAGGATGAAGTTTCAAAATCTAATCCGCTTGGTTGGTGAAGAGCAGACACAACTGCCCAGGCGAAGCAAAAGTTGTCATCATTCCTAATGTTGATCACAGCTTGACGTCTCTTGATCTCTTGAGGAAGTTCGATAAAAGATGAGGCTCTCAGCGGATTGTGCTTGTTAACATTAATTTCCAAATGAAGTAAATTCATCAAAGACCATCCTGCAACGTAAAAATTAAAAAAAAAACTTTTTTTGTTGCTGTTGTAAAATCGAAAATAAATTCTTTACCTGAATCTCTTTCTGCAAATTCGTCAGCTTTCTGGTCAATAATGGTGCAGATTTGCTCTAACAGTTCTTTTTTCTGATATCCCTGGCAAATGACTTGGAACGGCGCATTAAAAGATTTGACATCATAGCTGTCGCTGCTGGGGTTAAAATAGAAACCGAACAGTTCCATATTTAGCTTGATACATTTATGTTTCTGCAGTTCTTGATCTATTAGATGTGCAATTTTGTATTCCAAATGTTGAAAATATTCTTTCACATTTATGAAGTTTTGGTGTGAGGAAATCCTATAAGATATTATTCGTTCCCTGAATGCTGACTTGATAATTTCAACACCTTCCTCCAAGCCTATTTTGGAATTGTTCTTGTGCACACTAGATCGAAGATGTCCACCCCATAGACTTTGGTTTATATTTTTCTTGCATTCTTTACAATATTTTACAATATTTTACAATATTTGTAGAATCTATAAATTAAGAAAAAAATATTTTACAAAATATAACATGAAAAATAAAATGTTCTTACCTTTAACAAGCTTTGGTTTTTTCAACCAACTGTTGAGTTTTGTGGAATTTCCGTTAACATGTTTTTTAATATGTCGCAATAAATTATCCTTTCTAGTGAAGACTTTATTACATGTTACACACTTATGCATTTCTGAAGTTTTCTGGATAATAATAATAATAAAATTAATATTGTGCAATTCTATTTAGTTATAGTCAAATTTTGAAAAAAGCAATTGCATTTTTGAAGTTCTTTGTATAATAATAAAATTAATATTGTGCATTTTTATTTAGTTACAGTCAAATTTTGAAAAAAGCAATAGAAATTAATTGACTTTATGAATCCATTTCTTCAAATGAGTCAACTAATTTGTCAAAGGCCTGTTTAACATAATTCACCGTACTTTCGTCTCCCTTTTTAATTGTGATCAAATTAGTTAAATTTTGAATAGCGAAACCCAGACACTTAAGGTTTGCTATTTGTTTTTTATTTTTTTTATTAATTTTAAATTTTTTTTTAATGATAAATGATGGTTTCGAAATTGAATTTTGTTCAACTGGTGAATTATTAGGAGAAATATCCGAAGTTAAATTTGCTTCAATTTGTTTTTCTTGCGAATCAGAATTTACAATAGCATATGGTGAATTAATAGAAGATATAGCCGAACTTAAATTTTGATCAATTTGTTTTTCTTGCGAATCAGAATTTACAATATCATATGGTGAATTAATAGGACAAATAGCCAAACTTAAATTTTGATCAATTTGTTCTTCTTCCGAATCAGAATTTTCACTAAACAAAAAGGGAGAGCAAATTGGTCTCGGAGAATTAATTGGCGATTTTAATGTTAAATAATTTGGATTAGATTTTTGAAAACAAACAATATCCTCATAGCTAGAATTTTGAGTTTCGTCAATGTCATTCAGTTCTTCAAGAGTTTGTTTAGTTTTTGTTGTAATTAAGTCCGTTTTGTTGTCAATAATGTCATTAAGATCGTCAAGAGTTTGTTGTTGAGTAGCTGTAAATAAATATTTTTCGTTGTTGTGTTTGTTGGCATTATTCTGAACTTGGCTATTGTAAATAATTTCATTCAAGTCCTGAATAGTTTGTTGTTGACTAGTTGTAAATACGTCTGTTTCATTGTTTTGTTGGTTTGCAAAATTTTGCATTTGAGTACATGTGTATAAGTCAAAGTCATTGTCAATTATTTTGCTACTCGATGCCAAAAAATTGTCCATTATGAAAAAAATCGTAATAACAAATAAAAATGCCACAAATGTACATAAAAATGTCACCAATATATATAAGAATTAAATCTTGCCAAATAAAAATGTTAGAAATAAAAATAAAAATTAAAAAATTACCAAATAGACACAATGTAAACACCAGAATACTCGCGAGCTCTGCACAGTGTGAATGCAGAAATCAATTGCATTCGTCTCTTCGCTGAGGCGATTTTATATGCAAAAGTTAATCACATGTGTCCTACTTAAAGTTGAACGACAATCTCTAAAAACCACTTTCCCAAGCCGATCAACAACCTTACCCCCCCTTCGCCCCATCCCCCCCCCGTACCCCTGAATTTCCGAGACTCAAATCCCGGCTCCCCAATTTCGGGCTACCCTCTTCAGGTTAAGTTAAGTTAGGTTATGTTAGGTTAGGTTAGGTTAGGTTAGGTTAGGTTAGGTTAGGTTAGATTAAAAAAGAAGAAAAGAAAAAAGGAGAAGGAAAGAAAATAAGAAGGAAGGAAAAAGGAGAAGGAAGGAAAAAGGAGAAGGAAGGAAAAAGGAGAAGGAAGGAAAAAGGAGAAACATATAAAAAAGAGAAAGAAGGAAGGGAGAGAAAGAAGATAAGGTGAGGGTGAGGGGGGGTTAAGCCCCCCCCCTTATGGGGGGTTGGCGGAGCGGGGAGGGGCTCGAAGCCCCCCGAGGAAACTGACAGGGAAAGGGACAGCGAAAAAAAAAAAAAAAAAAAAAAAAACTTAAGTATTGCAGGTAGTAAAAGTGGTGGTCGATGGGATATATACTTAAGAACATCCACTCGACGATCATACAGTATCATTCGCTGTAATATCAGTTGTCGATATTATTTATAACCTATAACCAAAATTGTTTTTTATCAAATATATCTATCTAAATCTAAAGCTCCTAACGATGGCAGAAAATATGATTGGAAACGCTGACCAAATTGAAGAAAATAATGTGGAGAACGCCGCTCAAATTGAAGAAAGAGAAGAAATTTTTATTAACTTGGAAGGCGATTCCATCACTTATAAACATTCATTTTTGGACAAATCATCTAGGCTTGTTAGAAGATCATTCTTGTTTAACATCGACATTAATTATATTGAGGAGGAAGAAGAAGAGATGGAGGAAGATGATCAGGAAATTGACGAAGGAGTGGACATGGATGGACAACTGCTAAATTTAGGAACCGAGGCTGACGTAAAAGTAAGCAAGTTTAGGGCTAGTGAATTTTTTAATAATTTTGAAGAAAAATATGTATGTGTTACACAAAGCTACTCTAAAATTGAAAGTCGAAGACTGGGAACATTTGCTATTTGCCTTCCTTGTAGTGCAATTCACATGAGATATTTACGGAGAGGGGAGTCCGATCATGTGAGCTGCCACTACAAAAGAGCTTATGTTGTTAGTGCTTCTGATTTACATTGTGCTATTTGTAGGATACATCTTTTTCTACTAATTCCTGAACATGCTTGCTTTTACTGCAATAAAAATGAAAAAAAAGAAATAGAAGATTATGTTGTTAAATATTAATAATAAACATAGTTTGTAAAGGTGATGTGTAGATTATTTCAACAATATTAATTTTAAATATAGGTTATAAACGTAATGGGTAGATAATGTCAAAAATATTAATTTTAAACATAAATTGTAAAGATAATAAGTAGAATACGTCAACAATATTAATTTTAAAAAATGTCAACTGTTACTATAAGCGGTTATATATTTTCAGTGCTATATGCAAAATACTTCTTTTTATTCTAACATCTGACACTGTATTTGTAAATGAAATAGCTAATCATATGTAAAAAAAAAGTGTCGATTATGTCAACTGCCACTAGAAGCACTCATATATTAGCATAACATTTTGTTAACGTTTGTTTCTGTATTCAATTGAGTTTTCTCTTACTTGATGCAAATTATATTAATATTATTAGTATAATTAAAAAGTAGTAGATTAGGCTATGCCGGTCCGACAATCAAAACCGTCATTTTTACATGTAAATTCCCATAAGAAAATTTAAGCTTCGATTTGCAAAAGTGGTGCCATTTTAGGGCGTGGCACTTTTTGTGTAAACCCATAACAATTGTTTTGTTATGTAATGTGAAAATTAGTATGTATTAAAAAACTTGTTAGATCATTGTTGTCGTTTCAATATAGGAAAAGGAAAAAATGTGTATCAATTATTATATATATATTCACATTTACTTTTTTTTACAAAATTATTTGTTACCAGAGTTTTCACAAACACAAATTATAAAAAAAATATTATCCTCTTTTTAAAATTACAACAAAATGATGTCTAATTACATCTTTGAAGATTTGTACCAAATAGTAATATCTAGTGCGACATACAGGACAATTGTTTACCATTATAGAACAACAATTTTCATCATTCCATCTTAAAATACATTTTAAACAAAAAATGTGGGAACATGTATTTGGTCTACATGAATCATAATATTCGATTATTTCAAAACAAATAGCACAAAACACTTTTTTCTCTTCACTCTCAGTTTTGTTCAAATTTTTTAAAACAATCCCATTATTTTCTTCTCGAACTAATGGTATATTTTCTTCTTGAACTCCTGGTATAATTTCTTCGAGGCTAATTGTCTGAAGCGGAATGGATCGATTTGTTTCTCCAACTGATTCACTCATTTTATTTTAATATTATTATTAATAGATTTATTCAACAGATTTTTTTCTTTTAACAGTCACTCGTACCTTAACATACTAAAATGATCTTGATGCACCTATTTATAAGACTTAAGAATGCAAAATCAAATGTGGGAGAACAAAGAGAAAAAATTAAAAATATGATGCGAATGAGAATAAAAGGGGAGGAAGTTAAGAATGAGGGACATGAGAGAGAGGAAGAGGAGGAGGAGGAGGCGCTCCCCTATTATAACTACTCATTCCATACCCAATATGTATCTATGAGTTAAGTCCTCCACTATCAGACATACTATAGGAAATTATTTCCTGCTCAGGTGTTACAGACTATTTTGGGAAACAGCTAATTTGGCAACCAGCCGTCTTTCTGAAATCGCACCTTTGTATTGTTTCAAAGTCACGTTTCACAAATTGTCTAGATTACCAGTTAGTTGTACCTTCTCGATATGCATGACTTCGATTATTTTAGTCTCTCTGATTTCTAATTTCCGGCAAGTCAAATCTTTCCAGCGTAGCGTATACATCCCTAGCTAATCTACTTTTTAAGTTAAATAGATTCCTAAAAATTTCAATTAGAAAGTGCTCGATGACAAGGTCAATGATTTCTTCATGGCATAAATGAGTTATATATTTTGTTGTTTTTAGCCGTTTTAAAAATATATAGACATCTTATTTCCATTTGCTCTGTAAAGATTTTTTATATTATAATTACTGAATTATTTCACTCTGTCTCTCTCTACTCCAATATTTGTTTTAAGGATTTGATTTGAAATTCTTCGACTGATGTCACTCCATGACAGACAATTAGCCCACGATTTGGCTTCACCACATGGGCTTGTGCGTGCCCATCCTAATCTCTCCTTACCAGCTATTCGCTGATCTTCTAACCACCACTCTTACTTCTCCATAATCTCTATAGGACTGATGTTACAGTTCTTGAATATTGGTATGCTAGTGGCATCTACTTGTAGCCTCATCCATCTTACGCTTTCTTGACTATATCTGCAGTTCAATTCCTCATTTATTTCTGAGGATGGTTCTCGAATTTGTTCTTCAAATGTATTGCTGAATCTGTGATTGTATCTAGATCTATCCTCCTTTTTCTTGAGGATGGCACCGGTCTTTCCAGATTTGTCCCATTCCAACTGATAAGTTGTTCTTTCATATTCATAATGTTCTTTACTAGTTTCTCGCTCGAGATCAGTTGTCAATTATTTTTTTTAGGAACACGGTGGCCGCAAATTACCACCACTTAGGTGACAGTATTACCAATTCTTTTACAAACGCCTGGTTGAGCAGTGTTTTCACTATGTGCAGTATGTAAAAAAACTTAATTAGCCCTAGATGTTGGCTGCTTTATTTCACTGATCACTTGATCAAAACACACTTTGATTTATAAATCGCGTTTTTTTGGTTTTTAAACAGTTGAGAATTTTGATAGTTTCGCAATCATGATCTGGCACAAAGCGGACATAACACATAGGTGATAGTTTTGTTTAAAAAACAAATCATATTACCCTACATCTAGCGAGAATCATGTTGAACATCTGGCGGAATCATGTCCAACAACAACTCGCGGAATAAAGCATATTTTATAAAACATGCTTTTAATTTGTAATACCCGTTTCATTTGGTTAAATAATTTAATGCTATTCAAGTGTTTTCGAGTCAGTTTGAATGAAAAAATAAAATTTCACAAAAAAATACACTTGTGAACATGTTGTTATTTGGGCACAGTCGAACTATTCAGGTTCTCTGAAAGGTAACTTTGTAAATGTCTTTGAAAAAAAACTTTGTTACGCTTTATTTAAATAGAATATACTTTCATTTAAATAACCTAACCAAATAGGTACAGTGTACTGAAGCCAGCGTATCGAAATTTTGTATAAATAGCCATACGTATTTCTTTAAATATATCTCACTCTATCTATCATAAGTGAAAGTAAAAGTTCAGTGATCCAAATTTATGAAGTACCAAATTTATCAAAATATTTAAAACTTTCATTAATTAATATTTTTACTGACACATCAAATTTTTAGCTAATTAAATGAGACGTAAAAAAAGCAAAATTCAAGTTTACATTTGATTTCGGGACTGAAAAAAGTGAACTTTTTAGATGAAACATGCATTTCAGACCCTTTGAAGTGCCCATGACCATATGATGACACAGGTTTTAAATTTTATGCGATAAATAAAGTTCAAACTTTATTCCAAACCACTATTTTTTATTTTACTTTTAATGCTTTTGTTATGACTATATTATAGAAAATTTAAATTTAAAATAAAAATGTAAAAACATAATTCTAATATCTTGTTCATTTATTACCCCCCCCACTCCGTGCAGCCTCGACTCAGCCCTAAGGGGGTGCATTCCACAATTTGGAACCACTGTCTGTAGTTAAAAGTATCGGAGACTGATAAATTACAACAAATAATCAAGTGCTTAGAACTATTTCTGGAAAATCTGATATCTAAATGAATCCGAAAATCCTATTTTATATCTTAAGAAATAAAACAGAGAATAAAACACCCCATTGCAAACCCAGATACCGCAAAGACCGGATAAATGACAGCAATTCCGAAATAGGCTAGGCAAAAGTTCCATTCAAAATAACTATCGCTTGAGGATTTCAGGTCAAAATTGGGAAATACGTATTTCGTCCCAAATAGATATTTCCATTTGTATTCTATGTGTTTGCGATATCGCAGGGATAGAAAAAATACGTGTTTAGAAATTATTTTAAAACGGTTACGTTGAAAATTGATAGTCTTAAATTTATCATAAAAAAAACAAGTGAAATTATAAGATTGCGTTTGAATATTTTTCAATTATTTTAGCGGTAGAAGATACAGCCATTAAATCAAAAACAGAACGTTCTACAACTACATTTGGATTTAAAAATGTTAATACAAAACTCATACGCAGCCACAAACCAATTTTACTTACTTGACGTTTGTATTCTTCACTTAGACTAAATTCCTTTAGTTTTGTAGCGCCAGATGAAATGTGAATCCAATGATTTTTGCTAACAGCCAAATTCCTTTAACTGCTTTATGGATACTTATTTCGAAATAAATTACAACTTGAAATATATTAAGCTGAATAATCGATTGATACGCATTGATTATTAAGCCAACACGTTGGGAGTAATTATCTGCTTTTTCATTTCCTAGTAAACAAAATAATAGAACCAAAAAAGTTTTCTATAGAGGTAGCTATAGCTATTCACAGCTATAAACTGCTTTTCTTTTTCTTTCAAAATAATTTTCACTTCTTTATTGCCAATTCATTTCGTCTTGATTTACCCTATTTTTAATTTAACCACCTACTACCTGCCATGGTTACCTAGACCAATAATAACTAAATATATAGATAATATTTTTGCGGATGGAATTTACTTATAGATAAAAGTAATTATTTGTACAAAATTAAAAATTATTATATTTGATATGTATTGTCAGAGATAATTATCCTTCCATACTCGTATTAGAGACAATGTGTAATTGTTGAAGGGATAACTGAAAAATGACAGTATAGAAGTGGCTCTAACTGCAGCAGCAGAATTTTCTAAGCGTATTGGGTTTATCCTTATGGATTAACTGACAAATAAATATTATCCGTTTAAAGAGTTATTGCTATTACATGAGTAAATTATTTAATCATCTTTATTTCCAAATTAATAAATCATATATTTATTTTCGTTAGGATATAAAAAATCTACTTTGTGCATGTGAATAACATGAGTTAGAATTGATAAAAAGTGGGCTAATATGATTTAAAAAATCCAAAGTATTGATATCATGGCATTTATTTGACATGGTCCTGTAATGTTTTAAATGTAAACTTAAAACGATACAATTATACTTAAATTAGTTAAACTACTTGTTGTTTTTAAGGTGAAGCGAATTAAAAATATAGAGTTTTTCTTTAAAGAATTCCAATAATTTAATTTTTTTAGAAGATGCTGTCAAAAATGTAACTCTTTAGACATGTTAGTGCAAATACTAAATATTGACCTAAACCAAACATAGTCAGAAACAGAACGAAGATATGGTTGATGGCAAACTAATATTTTAAAATTCGGAAAACATTTCCGTGTAGAATCCAAATTTAGTTTCCTAATGGATAATTTAACAGTAGTTCGATACATTTAGACTTCATTTAAGTAAATATAAAATATAATACTGTATACATTTCTGGCCTTTAACATCAAGATTAACATCTTGTATTGTTGCACATAAATCACTACTGCATAAAAAAATTGCCTCTGTAATTTTTGCTTCAGTTAGTGGTTTTAAAAACCATACATTTTTATTAGTTACACTGGGCTGTGCTTTACTTTTACTCTTATAGACGCGTAATAGTAAATTTAGTAATTTCAGCTTTCGGAGCCTTGTCAGCACATCAGAATTTTTAAAACATACTAAACATTTAAGGTAAAGGACATGAAAAATAATACCTTGCGTACCTCAAGAGATTTTGCCACCTACATTTTCCACTTTATATGTAAGCTAATTATGAATTATGTTCCATTATTATGTGGTTTATTATGCAAATGAAAAGGCAGATACTTATTCCCCGCTTTTTGGTTTAATAATTAATGCATGCCAATCGATTATTCAGCTTAATATATTTCAAGTTGTAATTTATTTCGAAATAAGTATCCATAAAATAGTTTAAGGAATTTGATCGTAAGCAAAAATCATTAAATTCAGCTTTCATCAGGCATCAACCGGGCATAGAAACTGCAGGAATTTAGCCTAATTGAAGAATACAAAAGTCAAGTAAGAGAAATTGGGTTGAGGTTAGTAGTTATAGAATCTTTTGTTTTCGATTTAATAGCAGTAATTCCCACTGATTAAATAATTGAAAAATATTCCAATGCAAAATGTACTCATTTAACAATCTTATAATTTGACTTGTTGTTTCATGATAAATTTAACTCTATCAATTTTCAACGTAATCGTTTTAAAGTATTTTATAAACACGTATTTTTTCTATCCCTGCGATATCGCAAACCCATAGAATACAAATGAAAATGTCTATTTGGGTTGAAATAGTCTACTACCCAAGGTCGATAATAAATGAACAGGGCATTAGAATTATGCTTTCACATTTCTATTTCAAATTTAAATTTACAATAAAAGCTAATATAGAAATAGCAGTTTGAACTTCATTTCTCACATAAAATTCAAATACCATTATCACCATATAGGTGCTACAAATGTTCCAAAATGCATGTTTCGTCTAAAAAGACCACTTGTTTTCAGTCCAGAACTCAAACTTAAACTTGAATTTTGCTTTTTTTCAAATATCATTTATTTAGCAAAAAATCTGATGTGTCAATAGAAACCTTAATTAACGAAAGTTTTAAACATTTTAGTAAATTTGTTATTTCGTATATTAAACTTTTACTTATACTTGTGATAGATAAAGTGAGATATATTTTAGATGACACGTATGGTTATTTAGACAACATTTCTGTACGCTGGCTTCAACACACTGTAGCTATTTGGTTAGGTTATTTATATAAATGTATATTCTGTCTAAATAAAGCTATACAAAGTTTTTTCTTCAAAGACATTTACAAAGTTGACTTTCAGAGAACCTGTATAGTTCAACAGTGTCCAAATAACAAAATATTCACCATGTATTTTTTTCTCAATTTTTAGTTTTTTATTTAAAATATGCTTAGAAAATACTTGAATAACCTTAAATTATTTAACCGAATAAAACGGGTATTAGAAATTAAAAACATATTTTTATAAAAAAGATGTATTAAAGTTAATATTAATTAAAATTACATTCCATACCTTGCAACTTTCTATCTGTACGTTTTATCTTGAAAATTATTAACAGATTTTATGACATTCTAAGAGTAAATATGTATTGAGGAAGCAGGCTAGTTAAATCCACAACAACCGCTTTCTATAGAGGAGTAAAAACACGATTGTTTGCTTTATTCCTCAAATTGTTGAACATGATTCCGCCAGTTGTTGAATATGATTCTCGCTGGATCTACGAAACGACGTCATTTGAGGTTCAAACTGAAAGAAAACTAGCACATTTTTAGGGTAATATAATTTGATTTTTAAACAAAACCATCACCTATATATTATGTTCGCCTTGTGCCAGATCATGATTACGAAATTATCAATATTGTCAACTGTTTAAAAGCCAAAAAAAGCTGATTTGTGAATCAAAACGTGTCTTGATCAAGTGATCAGCGAAATAAAGCAGTCAACATCTAGGGCTAATTGAGTCCTTCATGCATTTGGCACATCGTTATAACGCTGCTCAACTAGGCGTTTGTAAAATAATTGGTAATACTGGCACCCGGGCCACTGTTTTCCTAAAAATACTTTATCATTAGATTTTCTGACTCTGGCTCGAGGCTTTGTTAGCACATGGGTTCACAGTGCGTTTTCTCTTAATGGTACTTTGAGGTGGGGATAGCCCATGGGTAAAGGAAAAACACCCTAAATGAACGATAATGAGGTCTTGTTTTAGCACTTACTCTCTGCATCAGTAGCAGAATGTCAATGCTCGTCCCTGTTGCAATAATTAGATGGAGCAAAAGAATATGTCAAGTTAAGTCACCGCATCTAAAAAAGAAATCTAAGCAAGTAGCGTAACAGGGCTGAGATCTTTTTTTTAAATTGCTTCACAATAGAACTCGAGAGAGTCGTGTTTTAAAAACCAGCTACTAAAAGGCAGTTTTCAATCTGCTTAGACTTAGTTAGCATTAGCAAGGACAATCCCTATAGCATAACCAATACCAATACTAATACCACAATATATTCTGAAGGAGAGATAGATAGGCACTTACAGCCTATTTGAAGAAGGTCGAGAACTATTCACAGATTACCTTACTTCAAACAAAAGTATGCTTTATTGTCCTAGTAAAATTGTTAAAATTTTATGGACAAAGCGAAATTTACAAAAAAAATATTGATCGAAAAAAAAATCATTTTTCGATATGTCAGTGCAAATACATAAATTGTAAATATAACATTCGCTATATTCGTAACTTTGCCGTAAAGCGGTTAATGAATCCAGGTGGCCTAGCAAAAGGCAATAAACAATACATATGCGAGTTGAATAATTTCGATGACATTGAAATTAAAATTACGCGACCCTAAACTCTATTTTGTTATCGTTATACAAGCAAAATAAGTGAAGTTAAACAAGAGTTGTACTGAACTAATTTAGTAATTAAAGTGAATTAGAAAAAACAAGTATAACTTTAATCTAATATGTAACAAAAATAATTAATGTTAACGGACTATCAAACAGTTCATTCTTTATAAAATATTTTCAAATGCCTTGCAGCAACATGATTTAAGTAAACAAGCAAATAAAAAACATTTTAATGACATTATTCATTATAAAAATCAATAACGCAGTAAAAAGATCTTTCAATGAGGTACGCTTTGATTTTTTTCGGAAAAGTGCAAACATAGGGATTGTTTTTAAATGTTCTGGAAGATGATTGTAAAGTTTTATGGCGTTGTAAATAATTGATTTTTCTATTAATTCTGTGTAAGTAATCGGAAGGTATATATCATGCCTAGAGTTTCTGGTAGGATATACGTGTTGTGGCCTTTCCGGGAATGCGCTTATATGTTTTCTTATCAAACAGACGCTTTCTAAAATAAATAATGCAGGAAATTTTAATATTTCATGTTTTTTGAAATAGTATTGGCACTGCGCTCTATTATTTAGACCAAACAAATAGCGGATTGCTCTCTCTTGAAGCCTAAAAAAATACTAAAAAATTGCCCGGTGGTGCAGCAGCTCCAAAAGGGAAGGCCATAGCACCATGCGAATAGAGAAAAATAAGTAAGTCTGGCAAAAGACACGTCCAGTTCTTTTGAAACTGACCGAATGTCAAAGCAGGCGGTAGAAAGACTTGTAATCAATTTACAATTAGAATAAGAACCATTTGCCTTTACAAATTGTTCCCTATCTAAAAATCCTTGCTCAAGACTAGGAATTTGATTTATTAAAAATAGCAATACTACTGCCTTACGTAAAAGCCTAAAACTTCTGCCTTGCACACCCTGGAATGCCGAATGTTTTTTCATCTTAAAATCCGCAAGAATGGATTACACTATTCCTAAAACTTATTAATTAATGTAACCACCTTATTACTTAAATTGATGGGGATGGTATGTAAACCTTATTTAAGCATTCAACTACATCTTAACAAACAAGCATATACTACAAGTATTTTCAATAAGACTGCTGCTCATTTGGTTGCGGGTTATATTGGACAATAATTCTACTATGGCTATGTTTATAGATATCCAAGCTACTTTTGGCCAGACAACTTTTCCGATTTCACCTTAGCCAAGTGCAATTTTCCGCCAACTAATGCTAGCTTACTTATGGTGCTTTCATGGAATTTAGTTCTCGACAGCCAAATTCTAAAGGAATTTATATAATTGCTAACGCAGATGACCTTACTATAGTGCTCTATGGCAAATTCAAAAGATATTTCTGTGAAATAATGCAGATTAAAAATTGATGAAGTGTCTCTGCAAAGTCTCTTAGACTTAGTTAACAGCAGTCAACTACAAGAGGGCATGACTTCTTTACCAAAAAAAAGGGGGTTCTAGAAACAGCTAGAGTAACTATTTTCCCAGTAACCCAGCTAAACTTTGATACTAGGTGAAATATCTAGTTGTAAATCTCAAAACTAATCAAACTTGAAATCTTTATTTAGCAAGAAGTTAAAAGGGGGATAGAAAAAATTTAAGCTCAGTCATTTTCAAAGGGTGATTTGCATAATTATTGCAACTAAAGATAGGTTTGGGGTCTATATCCAAAGATATTAAGCATTTTTTTTAACACATGATTATACATTTCTCCGACAATTAGTGCTCCCTTTTTTCGAATAAAATCAAAAATAAAACAATTTATATAGACAGATTACCCATATAAATAAATTATTATAATTATTTCTTTTTTTAAGAATATTCGTTTTTCGGTTTACCCTTTTTTTTCCAGAAGTATATAACAATTTTTTATTGGTTTATTTTATTAACTTTTTATTTTTCTTCAATTTCTAATAATGTTGTATTTACTTCAAAAATGTGAAAAAAAATTGTTTTAAACGGTTTCTTACGGGCTTAAAAAATGCAAAGCAGTGAACAAGTTACTATCAAAAAGTCATATCAAATAGTCTAGAAACTATACCTAATGCATAAAAAACAGAAAAGGTCAACAAACTATGTGCAGAATGTACTTTGTATAATAATAGTTTAACTTTATTCCAGAAAAAAAATATTTTCTTGCCCAGATATCATTTTCATAAATAATTCGATTCATTAAAACCATGAAGCCGTTATAATCACCCAGGGCAAGGTAAATTCCTCGGAATTTTCTTCTAAGATAGGACCGTCGCATCGTTGTTCATCTACCGCAATCTATTTTACATTTCTCCGACTTAATTAAACTGTTTTACATTTTAATTTTGAGTAAACTTTCCCCTATTTCGTAGACTGGAGAGAAGGTATTAAAAATCGAGAAAAACCATTAAGGGATTTAAAGTTCCTCTGTTTAATTAAAATAAATATTTATTAATTTTTCATTTGAGCTTAGCAAAAAACATTTTTTACCTTTAAAATCTAATCTTTATTGTATTGGTAATAAATATTTGCTGTCATAATGTTTGCTGTCAGATATTTTATAATAATAATAATAATCGTTTATTGTTTACTTCCGCATTGACATAATAATAACATCGAGATGCATTCATATTTTTTTAGAAAGTAAACTAAAGGGTGGCAAGTTCACGCAAACAGATTCTGGTCTTAAACAAAGCGACCAGAAACTTAAATAAATTATTTGTAACATGGCTACAAAATTCAATACGGTAACCGATGAATGTAGAGGAAAGACAGATACGCAGATTTAAAATTATAAAAAAAAACAGAGTCATTGTTTATTGAGTAACCTGGCAGTTAGATTTTCTTTTAAAGTATGCCATGACTGTGGTAGCTTTTATAAATCTAAGTTTAAGGATTTTATTAATTTAACTATACCATATATGAAAATGACAATTTGAAAAATTCATGATTATGTCTCGGAGTATTAAGATTTTTTCTACGTATATTTAGGTGACGAACATCTGTACAAAAATTTGTAAGACACTCTATTATGTCTTTTTATTCCAAATATCAATCGAATGCAGGCGTTTTGGGTCTTTTGAATTCTGCGTTTATCATTTTAATCTAAACAAAGACCATAAACGCTGTCGAAGTGATTACAATGTGAAAGCATTAAAGATTCACACAAAAGTTTCTTTGCACTTTTTCAAGGTACTATCTATGTGGTTAAATTAGTTTCAGGGCAGAATATGCTTCTTTTAAAATATATATGTCACGTCATCTTTAAAACGCAGTTGGGAGTCGACAACAAGTCCTAAGCTCTTTCCTTTTTCAACAATCGGGATTGTGATATTATCTCTCGATCCGAAAGTTTAGTGTGTTAAGAAGGTTTGCAGTTAATGTGTTGTTACCAATTAATTTAGATGGATTGTGTTTTAACTTGCGATCGTAATATATTTTAAAAAGGGCATTTAAATCAAAGTTAACCTTGTTTTTTACAGCAATATATTCAGATGGTTTAAGAGAGAGGTAGAGTGTATACGTTAAATAGTAGGGGACTTAAAATACTTCCCTGAGGAACTAGTTTTAACATTTAGAGAATTAGATACATTATTATCAATTTTAACTCGTTGAGTTCCACTACTAAAAAATGACTTGATTAAATTTGAGGCCAATATAATGTAAAAGTGATATTAATATTTTATGATTTCCGAAGTCAAATGCCTTTGTGAAATCCAACAATATTAAAGCAGTTATAATATAAGCAGCTGTAACCACCTCTGAAATCAAATTGTTTTGAGGGCAAAGTATTGTTGATAGATCGGAACTGACTGAGATCGGTAGGATGATTTACCTTGGGAAGAGGGGGTAACAAACGCTTTCTTCCACGCAATGGGAAAATAATGTCTTAAACTACATTCGTTTACAATATATTTTAGATATTCGACACTGTGAGGACAACATATATGTATCAGTGTGATATTCAACTGATCCGCGCCAAAAGCTTTTGTTTTTATTTTTAAAAGTACAGATAAAATTTCACTATGCCCTACTCCCTGAAATTCTAACAAATTAAGTGTATTTGCTTTTACATTGTTAGAATAAAAGTTTACAAGCTCATCGTTAGTCATGTCAATATTCTTGGGAGACAAAATATGTATTAAAGTTGATAACATTTTTAAACGAGTCAGGGATATATTTTAGTTTTGAAGGTCTCACTTTGTTCAGTTCCTTCCATTTTCTTTGACTGTTGAATTCCTAAATAAAGTTTTGTAATAAGCCCTTTTTTCATTCCTAATTGCGGAGTATAGTGTTCGTAATATTCCCATTTTGTTGTGGATCTAGTATTTTTAAAACCTTTCAATGCCTTATTTCTAAGTTTTGGCAAACTTTTAATGGTGTTCGTTATCCAAGGTTTAAACATATTTTTGCATGCGGAGAGAGTTCGTACCAGCGCAAGATGATCACATAAGTCTAGTAAAGTATGAGCTAAAAAATAAATTTTTTCATCATTGTCATTTATGGTATAAATAAGATCTAGTGGAAGCATTTCTAGATCGCGTTGAAAGTATTTTAAGTTAATATTTTTTAAGGAACTAAACGCTATTTTGCGAGGTATGTCTGTAATTAGAGTATTTTACAGGAAACTGCTAAATGATCCTAAAAGGGGTAGTCAAAAGTTCGTTTGTCAATAATATAGCATGAATTTGTAAAAATTAAGTTTAGGGGTTCAATAATTGATAATAATTGATGGCTTAATGAGTTATTTATTTTCAGGAAATCTATATTAAAATCTCTCATACAGTTTATATTGTGATAGTTACTAAAGATATCAATTAAATTTTGTTCAAAAGTATCAAAAAAGATGCAATATTTGTGTTTGGTGGTCTATAAATTATTTCAACTATTCATTAAATGCACTAAGTAAACCTCTTTTCAAATAGGCAACAACTCCGCCTCCTCTACGCAAATTACGATCATTCCTCACATTATAATTATGTAAGTTAATTGCATCATTGCTACCATTTAAATTCAGTCAACTTTCGGTGATTGCAATAAGATCTAAATCTTTTTCCAAAAAAAGATCTTTAAAATCTGTAAGATGTGAAAATAGAGATCTTGCTTTTATGTGGGTAAATTTAAAATACATCCAAACTAACAATCCATCGAAAAGTTAAAAAAATAACTTTATAAAATTTAGAAAAGACGGGATCAAAAAAGAAAATAAAATAATAGATAAGTAACAGTAATATCCCAGATAAACTTACACCAGATGCGAAAGTGCCTATCTAACGCATGCATAGCGAATTTATGTGAAACTCCACCTCCTACGGGTGTCCAGCCATCTGAGACATAGTAAGAGATCCAGTTGATATTTTAAATCCGCACGGAAAAATGCTCTCTCGAGCGGGGATATCGATAGTGCGAGAGCTTATGTTATTATTTAATTTTCAAACATTTATTTTTTATACAGTTTTATTTTTGTGGTTGTAAAAATGCCTGGTTATAAGTGCCTTTACTTACATCGTTTAAACAGAAGTGGGAGTAATAAATCACTGTTTAAATTACCTCAAGATCCCGTAATGTATGTTGGTTTTATTATTAACATTTATAATTTTTTACGCCTGACGGTAAGTTTAATAGGTTCACACAATATATGTTTTAACTGGACGAAAGCGCAGATCTGATTTTTTAATCGAAGAACCTCCGAAAAAGACCATAGTTTTATAAGGTGGGTAATTTAATTGTTAAAGACAGCATTGTTAAAATATAGGCACCGATAATCATATTAATCCCGATAAGATTGAAATAACTCAATTGTAAGTTGTTGTAAGTTTTACTACAAAAGTGACAAGTTAGTTTATAGAAGCCATTTTTAATTAATGGGTCTCTTTTATCGTTTGTGTTTACCAAATGTGCCTTTAATTAAATCTGATATTTTGCGTGATTTTAAGATTAGAGACATAATTTTTAAAAAAATTATATTTTTTTATTCGTGCTACTAGCTAAAAAAGATTTAGCTATATATTTATTAGATTTTTTAAAATTATAATAATGTTTTTCCCTTATTTTTTATGTTTTGTTTTAAGAATTACAGAATCAATTAATTTAGGATTGTAGTGCTTATTGAATGCTATTTGTATGAGTATCTTGACCTCGTTGTTAAAATTATTATAGGGGTATATTTAAGGGTGTGTTAACATAGCAATAAAATGCTGCCTTCTTATGTTGATTCGGATAGAAGTTAGATATTATATGATCCGTTCGTGCTGGGTTTCTACAGATAGAAAAACTTGAATTTGTTTTTTTTAATATTAAATCTAAAAAACTTAGTTGTTCATTTTCTTCAAATTCAATTATAAACTTTATATTCGGATGTAGGTCTTTAAGTTTTAGAAGTAAGTTTTCAGCTCCAATTCTGTCATGGTTTAGAAAACAAAGACTATCATCAACGTGTCTGAATCAGTGAAAGATTTCAGGATTATTATCTGAAAGAATGCATGTTGTATCAAAGGACCATAAATATACCAGGCAAAAAGAGAGACAAAAAACTTTCCATTGCTAAACCATCACCCTATTTGTAAAATTTTGTAATATTTACCATTTGATGAGAAGTAATTTTGAGAAAGGCAAAAGGTTAAAAGATATCAAACATTTTTTATTATTAGTATTTTTAGATTTAAGGAGGATACTTAATTTAACTGTTTCGTCTCTTCCCTTATCGACTTATGTACGAAGTTAGCAATTAAGGAGATTGGAGTGTTAGTGAAATTAACACTAATTGTTTAAACTTGGTTGAGTCCAGTCCTGTTTTGTATATCATGCCTTACTAGTTTAACCCTCCATAAGTTTGTCATTAGATCAAAAAATCCAACTTTTTATTATCAATTGTAAATAAATTAATTCAATACATTCTTAATAATTTTTTTTTATTAAAAAAATTTGAAAAATCTTACATTACTATCTTAACAAAATTAATTTCTCAATGTCAAACCTTTGCAAATTGTCATTTGCTATTAGCAAGTTTTACAACTTAACACCAGAAAGTGTTGAAATCTACAACCTTTTTAGGTTTGTCAATGTAATTGTATCATGATATCTGACACACATAAGTGTTTTATTGTTGGACTTGTTGATGCATTATGGTCTCTTTTATAAATGTAACCTGGGTATCCCATTTTCGGCAATTTTGCCTTATTTCTAAAGAGAGGAGATTGGATTTTCGCTACAGTGTGTTACTTTTTGTGAAATTAAAGATGTCGCCAGAATTTTCATAGCCTTTTTGGTTGTTCAGATACATGCGGCCGTCGTATTCCAGCTATCTGATAACTGGCAAGAAGTGTTACTTATATGACTTTTTTCGTAGAATTTAGGACAGCTTTTAGAATGAGTATACGTGGTCAAGTCAAAAATTTATCGGACCCTACTTTATTTTTTTCATTTGGATACCCTGTAAATAGAGACTTGTTTACAATAAAGAGGTGGTATCGCGAACCATCTTACAATAAATACAAACAAAACTTGTGTAATGTCGTTTAAATGTGACTTAAATGAAGTAACCCTTGATAACTCTATGTAAAATTGTCTGACAGAGAATACATTTTTGCTTGTTTATATCGACAAAAAGTTAAAGTTTGAGAGTCACATCGCCAAGTTGAGCAAAAAATTGTCTTACTGGATTACGCCATATCTGGAAACTCCTACTTTGCTTTAATCAAGTCCCACGTCAGGTACGGAATTTGTTTTTGAGGAGCCTGTTCAAAGCAACTCTTCAACTCAATTTTTATTGTTCAGAAAAGAGCGGTTCGATACATGTAAAAGGCCAAAGTGAGGGATTCTGGTCGACCATTATTTATTTCTAATGGAATTTTTACTTTGACTTGTATTTTTATCTTGGAATCTGCTTGTAGGATGCACAAGAAACTTAAAGTTTTAATTAACAGCAACTCCATCCACAATACGCGCTCTTCATATAATATTTCTCTTCCTATTCCTTCGTCGGCGCAAGCCCTAAATTCAATCATTTATAATAATAAAAGAATTTTTAATCATCTGCCGCTAGTTTTAAGACAGGAACAAAGTGAAAGAATGTTTAGAGAGCAATTAAAGTCACTTAATACGCGACGATTTTATGATTCAGACGATTTTTTCGAGACGGGCTGAACTAGCGGCTTGTCTTGATTCTTTTTGTTTATTTATTTATTTGTTTATTTAT
The DNA here is from genome assembly GCA_030620095.1 of Kuschelorhynchus macadamiae. Classification (NCBI taxonomy): domain Eukaryota; kingdom Metazoa; phylum Arthropoda; class Insecta; order Coleoptera; family Curculionidae; genus Kuschelorhynchus; species Kuschelorhynchus macadamiae. The sequence continues at coordinate 290,989 of JAUTXW010001368.1, forward strand.
CTATATATATTTTTATCGTTTTTCTTTCTCTTCGTAATTTCACAACACCTTTTACATTTAGTCATTTAGTCAACTGTAAATGTGTCGATTGTCTTTATATCTTTGATCTACTTTAATCATTAACATTATCGCAGCCTAGTTTTAGATTTAATTTTATCATTTTTGTAATGTAATATTAATAATATTTAATTATAGTTTATTCGTGCTGGGCTAATTTCAACACATTTGTTTTCTTTTATGTAGCTTTGTTAACGAGAATCTTTCTTTAAACAATTAAGCTTGATTTGAATTTGAAAAAATATATATTATACTTTATATTTATTAGGAATAATGTGGACTTTCCAAAAATGTATGCAGTTATTTCGAAATGCAAGCTGAATATTTGAGATTTTCTAAATTCTTTTTTGTGTCCAATTAGTAGGTAGTAGGGTATGGCTAAAATGTATTAAAAATAAGATTCATTTAAGTAATTATTATACTAAAGATGAAGTACTTTAAAACTTAAGTCAAAAGACCTTTTTTAATTCTTAACTCTTAATTATTTATTACAGCATTTTAGCTTAATTATAATAAAATTATTAAATTTTACTCAAAACAGAACCACACTTACCCATCTTATTTAAAACTTAAATAAGGAAAAAGAAAAGAGAAACACAATTTTGAAAAAGCAGAGTTTTCAAAATGACGTTCATTTTCCCGTATGCAAATTTCGGAAAGTTAAATTGATTGCCGCACGAAGCTCCCTAGAGACATATCTTGTTTTATATATTTCATTTTACATGAAACCCCATAAGAAAAAATTTAAAATCAAAAGATCCGGAGATCGAGGGGGCCATCTTACCGGTCGGTGGATACCTATCAACAGATGAGGAAAGTTATCGTTTAAAAATGCCTTAAAAGCGGACAGTTATGACTTGGAGCACCATCTTGTTGAAGATAAATGGCGTAGCGTTATAAAGTGTCAATGGAATATTTTCCATCAGTTGTGTAATAACTTCCTCCTAGGTTCCCATGCATCTTCCAAAAATGAAATACAAGACCCCAACTCCAAAGCGTTCTTGTTGGGCCCTCTCAAATATTAGAGGGTGATTTTCTGCGGACCAGTTTCCTACTTTATGGCGATTGAAAATTCCCCCACTTGAAAAGAAAATTCGGTAAATTCCTTTATCCAGAACTTCCCTCGTTATAAATTATTACTTTTATTGGGAAGAGTGAAGTGTGATCCAAGTTAGTTCAGAACATACATATGTGTTACATATACTGTCTCTGCATTTTTATTGGGCGCGCCATTTTGTTCCATCATATTGGATTCCTACCAATATGTTTACCATTTTCTTTCTACCTATGTCACACTTGACTTTTGGGTATAATTTAAAATAAATTCAATAAGTATCCCATATTGACATATAATTTTTCTGCAAAATTTAAAAGCAATTTAACAAGATTTTTTACGTTGATTTTTTAAAAATTTTATTTGCCCGGCGTTTCGCCAATTTACAGTTGCATCCTCAGGACACATAGATTTTATATCCTGCATGAAATCTATATTCTTCAGTTTTTACCTACTCCATTGGTCCGCAAATATTTCCTAACCCCAAATAATGTACCACTTTAATATATCAACAAGAAGAACCTTAACGAAAACCATTTCAGAAATTTAATATCTGGGAAATATCTGTAAACCAACGGTGCAGGTAAAGATTGATGATATAGGTATCATGCAGGATATAAAATTTATGTGTCCTGAGGATGCAACAATAAAGTTGCGAAACGTCGGTAATTTAAAAAAAAAACCGTTTTTTTTACTGGATCCTAGCCCCAAATAATACACCACTCTAACATAAAAACAAGAGGATCGTTAACAAAAACCATATAGAAATCTTAAATCTGGGAAATATCTGCGGATCAACGTACTAGGTAAACTGATAATATGGATTTCATGCAGCATTTACATCAGTGGTGTAGCTGCACTCTTGCCAGCACCCGGGTCCCTGATGCCCCGCGATAATGTGTAATGGAGCCCAAGGCAAATTATGAGCAACTTTTTTTTTGTCATCAGTTCTTTGGGTGAGTGCATTTAGGGGGCCCTTTGTTCAGAACTGCGAAGACACCCAAAAAAGGTGCTAATACAAGGTTTTGCAATTCTAACGACGATATATCCTTTTTCGCAAGCAGACGGACGATTTCTTATCGAAACTGTCATAAAATATATAGAGATTCTCATTAAAAAAGGGACATGTTCAATTGGTTTCCTTTTTCACTAAATATTATCATCTCAAGGAAAAAACTATTAATTTGCTAATTGTAGCAACTTTGTATCACCAATAATAAACAAGTTAACAATAATGCGCACTTTTTTAAGTTATATATAATCACATTAAACGATTTAGACGATATGAAAAATTACTAACATTCAAATTATCTATATAAATAAATTAAAAACAGTGTTAAATTAAATGTCTGTAACCATATAAGAAGATTAATTGAAAGATTAATAATGAAATACGCGAAAAAAGTATTTAAACTATGGTGCCTAATATTTTCGGATAAATATTATATGCGGTTTTATATCTTGAAATACGCTTTTGTGGCTAGAGAACTATTTATTCGCCTTTATTTTATAAAAGAGGTTTGGTGGTAATTAACATTAAAGGCAGTAATTCTGCCGACTCTAGAGTGATTAAATTTTAAACAACAGAATACGAGTAAATAGAGAACCTCAAATGGGTTTCATATTACTGACTGTTTTCCATTATATATTTAATTTTCTTTGACTCAATTCATTTCAACGTAAAATGGGAATCAGGGAATTAATTCGGCATACGTTTATTTGTTGGGACATGATTATGTTTTAGAGAAAATAGCTTTTCCCGGTAGTGTCTATGCTTATATATATATATATATATATATATATATATATATATATATATATATATATATATATATATATATATATATATATATATATATATATATATATATATATATATATATATATATATATATATATATATATATATATATATATATATATATATATATATATATATATATATATATATATATATATATATATATATATATATATATATATATATATATATATATATATATATATATATATATATATATATATATATATATATATATATGTGTGTTTTCATTCCGGGTGTACATCCGTTCACTACTGTCGTTCTGAAAAGAACAGTTTTGCTGACGTTTCGCCAAAATCACATTTGGCATTTTCGAAGCTTTCTTTCTCGCGTCCGAATAGAGACTGAAGAGACAGTCTTTAAATTCAATTAAAGTGGTTGATTGGAAGAGGGGCAGTAAAGTTAGTGTGCAAATCACCAACATTTCAGGGAGGTTTGGGTTCGATTTATATTTAGGGGCGCCAACAGCTCTGTACCAGTCGACTGTGAACTGCCCTAGATGATATGGGTACCACTTCAGGAAAATCAATTAAGTTAATTATGTAAAACCAAAAATAAAACTAACTGTATTCAACATATAACATTTATTATAAATCCTAGCAGATCTAGTATCCCACTCACAGTAAAAAAAATAGCTTTGCAATTATAAAATGATTTTACAATAAAAAAAAAATTAATAAAATATAACAATCAACCTTAAGTTAAAAATAATTAAAAAAATAATGTGCTAATAAGCCATCAGATCAGTTTTCCTACCTCATATGCTGAAATAAATAATGTAAAAGTGCGATAAGGAAATTCAAATTATTAATAACAATCAAAGATATTAACTATTATTAGATGTAAACAATCAAATATAAGAGGAAATAACTAACCGAGCCACAAAACAAATGCAATGTATGCGTATATTCAATAGATTCAGTCACCTTAGCAAGGAGGTGTATTAGTGGCCAATATTCATTATGCTTTAAAACTTTTAATCAGCTTATGGGTGGTAAAAGTAGGAGAAGCGACTGCAAAATTACAACTGTTAATGACTGAGATATTTATTAATTTTTGTTTTACCAGAAACTTTTTAGTTGAATCAAATTTAAATTAAATTTGTAGTAAGAGAGTAAAAGGAGGAAAATGTAAGACCAATGAGAAATAAAAAAATTAAGTTATATCAAATCTTAAATCAAATCTTAAATCAAATCACTAACATTACATATTAATCAGACCGCTCGATTATTGATTACACCAAATATTTATCTTTATTTTTATACCAAGTTTTCAAATTCAGCAGGCCATTAAATCAAAATATCACTGCTTAAGCAATCAACAAATACACAACAACAAAGTCAATATAACATTGCATACATATGCAGTATTATTACCTGTCGATAATATACCTGGATAGACAATGCTTAAAGAAATGCTACAGCTACATCTTAAGCTTAATATAACCTTAAGGTGTGATCACAAGTTGCTGCTACACAGTATGTTAAAAGCAATATCACATATGTACTGCAGAAGGTAGACAAAAGCCGATAGATTATTGTGTCGTAAGAACCAATATGATTTTAATGTAGTTATCATGACCAATAAATGCAATATATTTGTGATGAGAGGCCAATAATCATGACTTATGCATACCAGCAGTAGAAAAAAGAAATATATTATAAAAATGAAAGCATACTTTAAGGCCCAAAAGAATATTATTAAATACGTCTAAACTTTTAGCCCCAATAAAAAATATAATTTTTTTAATTACCTAGAACCATGTACCGGGTTCAAAACAAAAAAAAAATATAAGAACATTTTCCCAGCTTAGTTTCAATTAAACTCATAAAATTACAAATATACTTAAGATAATCAATTAATGAACTTCAGAATACTATGCTTGTACAACCCAACTTCGATACATGATAATATCAACTACAACCCCTATAAGTTATATGCAATATATAAGGATAAGCAACATACTTATTTATTGATATTACATTAACCGCAGTACAGCCCAAATAATTAAGAATCATAATATATAAACCACCCTTAAAGCCTGGTAGACATCAACGCAAAATGTCAATATATTAGTATTACATAAGCTCCTAAAGGTTTAGAAAAAGGAAAATCTAAATTACCTAAATTACACAAAGGTACATAGTTTATACAATTTGCCAAATAGGTTTTTAAACTCTTACAAGGTTATTTATTAAGAATATTTACTTGTAACTTTAATTTGGGCATGGAATTATAAATATTTATAAATTATATATCACTAAAAAAGAATATTATCACATATGTGCTAAATACTATTTGCTTTATGTACACTGTAAATTAAATTGTTGAATTGAGTCAAAGTCAAAAAAGCTAAGCATGGTTTATTATTAATTTTAATATACTTAAAATAATATTTACCGACAGTTCATAAACTATTAAAATGAAATTTATAATTACTTCCTTTAAATTAAATTATAATAAAGGACGACCATGAGTGGCTCCATCTCTATCAAGAGAAAATAACTAAAAGTACAGCAAAATAAAATATATTTTTTTATGAAAAACGACCTTAGGGACAGCATGAAAAGCATATCCAAACTAGCCATTAGCATTTAACTAAAATATTGCAAAATACATAAAAAGAAAATTCAATTGAATGTAGCACTTTTCATGTAAAAATAATTCAGGGTTAGCTTACCTTATTAGGTAGGAAAGGGTTTCCATCGGTCATGGTTTTTCCAAAATTTCAAAGTCTTACTGCAAATAAATTCTCGCTGCAGCAAGAGATAAAAGGTTTCTTCACAAAATATCAACGTAGAAGGCAACCAAAATAAAGAAGCAACCTTTTAAAGTAAATTGACGGTGAAAATCCCAAAATATGGCCTGTATTCCAACAGATAGATAGCCGAACAATTTTTGCACTTGACGTTTGACTTAAGAGAGTGAAATTTTCTCTCGCGACAACGAAACCCTTTCCAAAGGTCAAGGTAGCGGTAGGAATAGGTCAGTACGTCATAACTGATGACAAATAGTACCCTAATAAACGGGTCTAATGCACTCAAGGAAATAAATAAACAATTAAATCCTAGGTAAATTGATTAATCAAATTGTTGCCAGACTAAATCAAGGAAAAGGGAAATTCTTCTAACGGCAATTAGAAGAAACACGGAAATATGAATTGCAACAGCAACTGTATGCAACCAATAATGCGCTACTTTCACATTTCACTTGTAAATCCAATGTGATCGCCATCTACACAACGACGAATCAACTACCTCGCCTTAAGCAGAAAGTTCCTGCGGTTTCTGCACGGCAGTCGCCTGACTATACGCAGGCTAGCGATAGAAAGTGCCACGGTACCAAAATCCAATATTTAATGCATTATTTTTAAAATTAACTAGAAAATACACGGATGGACGGATTTTTATCGGTTAACTTCTAGTGACAAAATAAAAATGTTACAACTCGCCCCTCCCTGGAACAGGAAAGAAACTTTCCACCAGAGTACTTACGACTATGGAGAACAATTTAATAAACTTTGAATTAAATAAAGAAGAAAAAACAAAAAGATAATGATATCCAATTCATATCCAATGAAATAAGAAGATATCAAACGTGATATTCAAGATAGCAGTCAAGCTAACATAAGGTAAGATACAAGATAAGGCAAAGTAAATCAACATAAGGTAAGGTAAAAGTCAGTATAAGGTAAGTTAAAATAAAGAGAAAATTGTCAATTTCAGTATATTGCATTTAATTCTGATCATTGCCAGGAGGGTTGTCAGGTTTCAAGTCCTGATCATGCCAAATTCCTTTGCTATTTCCACGATGATCTTCCAGTTCGTAGGTATATGTCCCAGTTTTATTCTTAATCCTAAAAGGACCTATATATTCTGGTGCCAATTTAGCACTATAATAGTTGGTAGCATCAGATAAGCTTTTATTTTTACGCCACACACTTTGTCCCGGTAAATACTGAACAGGTCGTCGTCTTAAATTGTAGCGAGCTTGATTTTTCATATGTGCGTCTTTAATTCGGCTCGCAATGGTTTCATATAATTTAATAAATTTTTGTTGACGGTCTTTTATATAGTTATCCTTAACTTCAATAGTATCTTTGGCTATTCCATCTGAAAAATCTCTGCCAAATAATTTGTGTTCGTGTCCAAAATTAGTAAAATAAGGTGTTTGTCCAGCGGTTTCATGTCTAGAGGTTCTTAGAGCACATCCAATTGCAGCAAGGTTTTCATCCCAAGTACGATGAATGGTTTGGTCTACATAAGTACGTATCATTGTCTTTATTACTCTGTTAACTCTCTCAGTGGGATCCGCGCGAGGATAATAATTGGCAGTATAGAATATTTTAGTTTTGTATTTTGGGTATAAATTCTTAAATTCTTTGGATTACATCTGAACGCCATTGTCACAGATAAAAGATTGTGGTGCACCATAAACCAAAAATATTCCTTCTTCTACAGACTTCACAAGTGACTTTGCGGTAGTTGATCGAGTAGGAAACAAAACATTATATTTGCTGAAATAGTCAGTAACTACTAGAACATGAGTGTTACCTAGTTTGGAACGTGGAAATGGACCTATGTAATCTAAGCTAATACATTGTCAAGGTTCACGAATATCTAGACGTCAAACCTGGAAGGACCTTCTGTTCAACTTTATGTTGGGCACATAATTTACACGCCCTGACATAATTAGCAATGTCAAACTTCATTTTGGGTCAAAAAAATAACTGGTGGATTTTCCAGTAGGTTTTGAACGAGCCAACATGGCCAGCAGTGGGTATTTCATGACAGCAATTTAAAATGTCTTTTCTATAATCTTTAGGTACAACAATTTTCCAAGAGCTTACAGTAGCAGAAAAGTTTGGAGTCTGAGTATTAACGTGTTTATAGAGAATATTATTTTCAATTTTCCAGGCTGGAAAGGCGTACGGTTTGTACTCAATTCTTTTAAGCATTTTATGATACCATTTACCGGTAGTGTTAGAGAAATCTATTGCTGTGGAAGTATTATCAGAATCTACAACATCAACTGAAACTGGCACAGATCTTGATAAGAAATCGGGAACAATATTATCTTTTCCCTTACGATGAATTAGTTCGTAATCATAAGGTTGTAATCTGAGAGCCCAACGAGCTAATCGACCTTGAGGATCCTTTAAATTATGTAGCCAAAGCAAGGAGTAGTGATCAATGATGATTTTAAAGTGAACACCTTCTAAGTAATGTCGCAATTTTTCAACGCTCCAGATAACAGCTAAACATTCCTTTTCCGTAACTGTTAATTTTTGTTTCTGTTTCGTGAGTGATCTGGATAAGTAAGATATAACTTTTTTACCATCTTCGAACTGTTGAGATAAAACGGCTCCTAAACCAAATGATGAAGCATCACACTGTAACGTAAAAGTACGATCAAAATCTGGGCAAGTGAGTATTGGTGCAGTTACCAAAGATTCTTTCAGCAAAGTGAATGCACTTTGACAGTCAGGTGTCCATTCCCACTTGACGCTCTTTTTGGTCAATTTTGTTATTGGGGCTACAACAGTAGAGAAGTTAGGAACAAAACGATGGTACCATGATGTAGTTCCAAGGAAAGTCTAACTTCGATACATTTTTTGGAGGTGGTATATTGACAATTGCTTCAACTTTTTCTTGGTCTGGTCTTAAACCATGTTTATCGACTACGTAACTCAGCTAACGAAGTGTAGGTCTACAAAAATGACATTTTTCCAATCATACAATCAATCCAGCATCTCTCAAACGGTCCATAATCAAGCTAAGTAAATTCAAATGCTCATCAAAGGTCTTGCTTATGACTATAATATTATCAAAATATACCATTACATTCTCTTCCAAATCTGCTCCCAATACGTTAGCTACGACACGTTGCCAGGTAGCTGGGCTTTTTGACAGACAGAATTGATATAACCTGCGGCCAGGTACAGTAAAGGCGGTATATTCTTTAGATGACTCACTTAAAGGGATTTGCTAGAAAGCTGATTTTATGTCTATCGAGCTCAGATAATGGGCGTTTCTAAGTCTATCTAAGATAGCTGAAATGTAAGGTAAAGGATATGCGACCTTTCTGCTCTTAGAATTTATGATACGGAAGTCGATACAAAATCTGTAAGAGCCATCCTTCTTTCTTGCCAAACATACAGGGCTAGACCAAGGACTCTTTGATTTTTCAATCACTCCTAAAGAAATCATTTCTTCAAGTTGCTCATCGATAATCTTTTGTTTAAAAGGTGATATTGGATAATACCTTTGCTTTATAGGTTTAGTATTAGGTTCCATTTCAATTACATGTTCTGCAGCATTGCAACAGCCAAGTCCGGTACCCATCAGAGCTAATTTCTCTTCAACAAGGTTCTTCAATCTAATTCTCTGCTCCTCAGTAAAGGTATCTTCATCCAAAATACTACAAATGTGAGGATATTCTGAGTCTTCAATAAAGTGCCAAACATCCTGTCTGAGATCTGGGATAATCTGCATGGCTTTCTAAAAGTCTATGCCAAGAACAAGTTTGTGATGTAAGTCAGGCAAAACAAGAACCTCCATTAAACGTGTTTTTCCTATAAGGGTCATAGGTACTTTAAGATAACCAGTACTTGCACATTTTTGTCCATTTGCAACAGTACAGTTAGAAACTTTTTTAATCAATTTATAGCCAAGGCTTTCCAAAAGTTTAAAACCAGGCAAACCTATAATTGTTCTTAAGGCTCCCGAATCCAATAATCCTAACATGGAGTATCCTAATATTTGTACTTGTAAATAAGGTCGTTGATCACGTTCAGCATGAGATATGATATAGTTCAATAAAATTTGATTTATCGACAATGAAGCACTATTGAAAGAAGTCTTCCGACCTACCGATTCTCTCTCGATTCGTTTCCCGAGGAATTACATTTAGTACAAGAGCGTACTGTTACATCAGGCATTCCACATCGATAACAATGAATACTTTTAGGTCTTGGGCAATCCCTATTGACATGTCCTTCTTCTTTACAATTCCAACAGGTTACTTTTAGTTTACTAGAATGATTTCTTTGATGAAGAGCATATAAAGGTTGAGGTGTTGAAGAAGAATCAGAGTCATGAGATACAAAAGCAAACTCTGGTTCTACAAAACTACTCTTTTTCCTACGTGTAGGTGGTACATAAGTTTCTACTCTAAATTTTTTGGTCTCCAGTTTGAGACATTCATCTTCCAATTCTTCCAAAGAATTCACTACAGGTAGTTGGGTAGAATAGAAAGGCGACAAGTTTTTTGATATTATGTCTAGTTGTGCATCTTCAGGAATTCCTCCGTATCTTCTGAATAAAGCATTCATTGAAGACAAAAAATCCACAATACTTTCAGTCGAATCTTGAGTGCGGTCCAGGATTTCTCTGAATAACCGAGAACGGTAATCTGGCGGCTCGAAATGAAAAGAAAGCTACGAACTGACATGCCTCTAATGTCTCCGGAAAATTTAAGCCCCCATTTTTCAATTGGCGAATGCTTAAAATTTGAAGCGGAACCTCGATTTCTGTTGGGTGCAGAAATATGTCCAACATCTTCACTTGAATCTCAAGATACATCAGCATCTTCGTTACGTCTGAGGTGGGTTGATTGTAGTAACATACTAAGATGGGGGTCTTGACGAGACATAGTTTCCAAGCTGTCAAGAGCATGCAGTACATCCACAAGTAAAGTTGACCCTTCGGCAGCTTCTTCTGCAGTTAAGTCAGGGATTGGAATTGTATTAATCCCATTCAAAAGGTGTACCAAACGTGAATGAAGTCGGTCAAATCTATTTCTTGTATTTTCACCAGAAATTGTAGTAAAAGAAGTAGTTAAATGATTCAATGTAGTCCAAATATAGGTTTTCTTTGCCTCAAAATTAAGCTTGTAAGGAGGTATATTTAATGTTTTGTTTTTCTTCTCCATTTGTATTATAGGGCGAAGTGTGGATCTTAGTTCAGCTACAGTTTTGGAATCATCAGCAACTATACCTCGGATATTTAGCTCATATAAAAGCATATCCTTCTTAAGGTAGTTAATCTGCATATTGTAGTCCATTTTGGCATGGTCAAAATTAACTTATCAGAAAAATGTCTGACAATATATTAATATAAATTCAATAAAATAATATAATAAACTTTCTTAATACCAAAGTAACCAAGAAGCTACTTGATTAATGGATTTATACAGACAAATTTAAGAAGCATAGATAGATACATATATATGTAAACATAATCATGAATGCAAAAGCTAAATATAAATAGGCTATTAGCAATAAGATTTATATAAGTATATAGTTAAACAGCTGAAATAAAGAAAAGGTTATTAAAAAACTGATCTTACAAGCAAGCAAGAACTTCAATCAAGGTAGGCTATTTTCTTTTCTTTGTGTCCGCTATATACCTATCTAACACTATATCAATACTATAATCAACAAATTTTCAAACTATAAAGAAAGAAAAATAAATCCCCAAATTTAACTATTTTTTTTTTATTAAATATGGTAACATTTAATTTATGACAAATTAAAATTAAGTCAAGCAAAATCAGGCCCCAACACGTTGGGCGTCAAAATTTGCCGCACTCTTTCTCTGTTTGATGGCAGAGAGTACGTATTTTTAGGTTTTAAGATAATTTAAAGAATTAAATTGTAACAAGTGGTTGATTGGAAGAGAGGCAGTAAAGTTAGGGTGCAAATCACCGACAGTTCAGGGAGATTTGGGTTCGATTTATATTTAGAAGCGCTGTACCAGTCGACTGTGAACTGCCCTAGATGATATGTGTACCACTCCTCAATACCACAGCACGAAAATCAATTAAGTTAATTATGTAAAATTTAAAATAAAACTAACTATATTCAACATATAACATTTATTATAAATCCTAGCAGATCTAGTATCCCTCTCATAATAATAAAAAATAGCTTTGCAATTATAAAATGATTTTACAATAAAAAAAAATATTAATAAAATATAACAATCAACCTTAGGAGAAGTTTAATGAATATGAAAAAATAATGTGCTAATAAGCCATCAGATCAGTTTTCCTACCTCATATGCTGAAATAAATAATGTAAAAGTGCGATAAGAAAATTCAAATTATTAATAACAATCAGAGATATTAACTATTATTAGATGTAAACAATCAAATATAAGAGGAGTTCAGTGGAAATAACTAACCGAGCCACAAAACAAATGCAATGTATGCGTATATTCAATAGATTTAGTCACCTTAGCAAGGAGGTGTACTAGTGGCCAATATTTATTATGCTTTAAAACTTTTAATCAGCTTATGAGTGGTAAAAGTAGGAAAAGCGACTGCAAAATATAACTGTTAATGAATTAGATATTTATTTATTTTTGTTTTACCAGAAACTTTGTAGTTGCATCTAATTTGAACAATCAGTGAAAATTTATAAGTATTATGTAAATTAATTTACATGAATCAAATTTAAATTAAATTTATATTAAGAGAGTAAACGGAGGAAAATGTAAGACCAATGAGATATAAAAAAATTAAGTTATATCAAATCTTAAATCAAATCACTAACATTACATGTTAATCAGACCACTCGACCATTGATTACACCAAATATTTATCTTTATTTTTATACCAAGTTCTCAAATTCAGCAGGCAATTAAATCAAAATATCACTGCTTAAGCAATCAACAAATACACAGTAACAAAGTCAATATAACATTGCATACATATGCAGTATTATTACCTGTCAATAATATACCTCGATAGACAATGCTTATATTATAATAGACAATATCAATGCAGATGAATAAGTTATGCAATACAAAAGATTCTAAAACTGTGATAGTTATCTAAACATCAATCAATGGCCGTGATTTGGAATGTCAAACTATAATGTGTACGAAGACATCTCCAGATCAGGAAATCAGGACACATACAAAATACTATGGTCTACCATAGGTAAAAGCTTCTGCTTCACCCGCTATTTACGATTCCAGGTTTTAAACACTGGCTAACAAACCCTAAAATATTAAATACGTCTAAACTTTTAGCCCCAATAAAAAATATATATAAATACAGTTTAATTACCCAGAACCGTGTACCGGGTTCAAAACAAAAAAAAATATAAGAATATTTTCCCAGCTTAGTTTCAATTAAACTCATAAAATTACAAATATACTTAAGATAATCCATTAATGAACTTCAGAATACTATGCTTGTACAACCCAACTTGGATACATGATAATATCAACTACAACCCCTATAAGTTATATGCCATATATAAGGATAAGCAACATACTTATTTACTGATATTACATTAACCACAGTACAGCCCAAATAATTAAGAATCATAATATATAAACCACCCTTAAAGCCTGGTAGACATCAATGCAAAATGTCAGCACACAAGTATTACATAAGCTCCTAAAGGTTTAGAAAAAGGAAAATCTAAATTACCTAAATTACACAAAGGTACACAGTTTATACAATTTGCCAAATAGGTTTTTAATTAAGAATATTTACTTGTAACTTTAATTTGGACATGGAATTATAAATATTTATAAATTATATATCACTAAAAAAGAATATTATCACATATGTGCTAAATACTATTTACTTTATGTACACTGTAAATTAAATTGTTGAATTGAGTCAAAGTTAAAAAAGCTAAGCATGGTTTATTATTAATTTTAATATACTTAAAAATAATATTTACCGACAGTACATAACCTATTAAAATAACATTGATAATTACTTTTTTTAAATTCAATTATAATAAAGGACGACCATGAGTGGCTCCATCTCTAGCAAGAAAAAATAACTGTAACCTAATTTTACTAAATAAAATAGCTCTGGGAGCTTGTATTTTTTTCCTTAATAAAGATTAAGTACAGCAAAAAAAATATATTTTTTTATGAAAAACGGCCTTGGGGACAGCATGGAAAGCATATCCAAACTAGCCATTAGCATTTAATTAAAATATTGCAAAATACATAAAAAGAAAATTCAATTGAATGTAGCACTTTTCATGTAAAAATAATTCAGGGTTAGCTTACCTTATTAGGTAGAAAAGGGTTTCCATCGGTCATGGTTTTTCCAAAATTTCAAAAGTCTCATAACTTTTCAAACTCTGCAAATAAATCCTCGCTGGAACAAGAGATAAAAGGTTTCTTCACAAAATATCATCGTAAAGGCAACCAAAATAAAGAAGCAACCTTTTTAAGTAAATTGACGGTCAAAATACCAAAAGATGGCCTGTATTCAAACAGATAGATAGCCGAACAACTTTTGCACTCAACGTTTGACTTAAGAGAGAGTGAAATTTTCTTTCGCGACAACGAAACCCTCTCCAAAGGTCAAGTTAGCGGTAAGGATAGATCAGTACGTCATCATTGATGACAAATAGTACTCTAATAAATGGGTTTAATGCACTCAAGGAAATAAATAAACAAACTTAATCCTAGGTAAATTGATTAATCAAATTGTTCCCAGACTAAATCAAGGAAAACGGAAATTCTTCTAAGGGCAATTAGAAGAAACACGGAAATATCAATTGCAACAGCAACTCTATGCAACCAATAATGCGCTACTTGCACATTTCACTTGTAGATCCAATGTGTTCGCCATCTATACAACGACAAATCAACTACCTCGTCTTAAGCAGAAAGTTTCTGCGGTTTCTGCACGGCAGTCTCCTGACTATAGGCAGGCTATCGATAGAAAACGCCATGGTACCAAAATCCAATATTCAATGCATTATTTTTAAAATTAACTAAAAATACACGGATGGACGGATTTTTATCGGTTAACTTCTAGTGACAAAATAAAAATGTTACATATATATATATATATATATATATATATATATATATATATATATATATATATATATATATATATATATATATATATATTTCTGAATTATCTTGTCACAAAGTCGAGCTGTCGGAAATATCTTGGAAACTTAATATCTGGGAAATATCTGCGGCCCAACGCAGTAGGTAGAGAGTGATAATATGGATTTCATGCAGGATATACAGTGTATATATATGCAACAATAAAGTTGCGAAATGTCGACCATTTAAAAAAATACTTGTTTATTTTACTTACATATAAAACACCAAACTAACAAAATGTTTTTAAAACTGTTGGATTTTCACCAAAATATTACCAGGTCATCCCCATATGACACTTAATGTTTAATAAAATGTGCAATCAATGTCAATCGATTAAGTAGTCTTTAAGCTCTGCTGCGAATTGACAGACACACAGACGGACCGACGGAATTGATAAAACATATTTTTTTTGGCATCTAGGGACACTAAAACGTAGAGACGTGTAAAACCTGAGAAGGTGATTTTTTCACGATTACAAACATTTTATTTGGCCCCTATTTTGTTCGACCACCTTGAATTAGTACTGCATATTTACTAGTTCATCCCTATACCACAATTAGTTATGACACACAATTTGAAATCAAATTACTAAGCAGTTTTTCAAGCTGAATTTTTAAATATTTTATTAAGCCGCCATTGTGGATTCATTCCAAAATGTTACCAGTTGATTCCAATATAATACGTGATGTTTTTTGCTAGATTTGAGTTAAATTGGATGAGTAGTTTTTTAATAATAATTTTTTTAAGATTTCACTAGCACGCTATTTTGTTTCGCCATATTGGATTTTTCGCCAAAATGTTATCAGGTCATCCCCATATGACCCGTAATTTTTGACCGAAATTTGAAGTAAGTCGGATAAGTAGTTTTTTAGATAATCCGCGAGCAGACAGAAAGACCGACGGAATTGAGAAAACATGTTTTTCGTCATCTAGAGACCCTGAAACGCGAAGATCTGAAAAAATCTCGGAGAGTGATTTTTTCACGATTATAATACTTAAAGTAAGTAAAAAAGTATTGACGAAACAATTGTCATGTGTTTTTCGTAAAATAACTTACCTGGGAATTTTGACTTCCATCAAGTAGCGACTAGTTCTGTTCAACTTTTGTTATTGTTTTAGTGGACTGTAGTAATTATATTTACTTTAAAATAGACCTCTGGACCATGAGGCAATGTGATAAAAGTGTTGTCTACATATCTACACCACAATTTTGCTTTAATGGCAACGACTTAGAGCCTTAGGGCTTCCTCCTCAAAATCTTATATAAAGATATTGGCTACTATAGGTGACCGCGGATATCCCATGGTTCCTGAGGTCTGTGCATAAAAATCACTTGAAAAATGATTATGATACCACTAAATATTGCATGTCTTGGGGTAAATGTACACTCATTTAAATTAACGAAGTTATTGATGATTGAATTTGAGAAAACTATACCATTGATTTTGGTACACTCCTTATAATATTGATTGGCAAGAGACAACCTCTTAAACTGGCGATTATTATATATATATATATATATATATATATATATATATATATATATATATATATATATATATATATAAGAGAGAGAGAAATTAAATATCTAAAGACCTTTCCTTCCATATTATATAGCGCCAGGGCAAGAATATAATACATTTGAGAATCATATATAGACCCCTAGTAAAGTTTATAGCTTCCTTGGAAAAGTCGCATTTCCATTTTACTTGGCATTTTATGAAACCAACTATATTACATAGAACAGTGTTAATAAAGGTGCAATAAATCCTTTTAAACATAAATCATGCACATTAGGAAAAACTGCACTAGGCGTGACTTTATGGTTAAAAGTGCAATTATTTTAATTGGCTCTATGATATTTAATACATGGAAAGTAGAACAGGAATGGGAATTATTTTATTACTCTAGGCACGATACGACATAGCATGGCTACCGTTTATAGTTTACTGTAGCATTTGCGGTATATTTACGCTGAAAACTTCATTTATTGTGTTTCAGAAAGGTCTAATATTCAATTCTATCAAAAAAAAAAATACTATCAAAAAAAAACCGAAAAGTCGCTCAAAATGATTTCTTTGTTTGAAATCACATATATCTCGGATATATCGATGGCTGAATCAAATACTGCCACAACTAAAATTGAAATTTTGAAACTCTCTAATTTCTGTTTTTGACATAGAACTTTTATATTTTATTTAAAAGCTAAGACATTTTGCAGTTAAATTTAACATCCAAAATTTCCTTAAAGTTGCAAATATATAAATATATATATATATATATATATATATATATATATATATATATATATATATATATATATATATATATATATATATATATATATATATATATATATATATATATATATATATTTTTATATTTCTCTTCTTGAACCTTACAATTTATAAATATCAAGTACTTTCTTGGGATTAGGTTCGTGAATTGAAACAAAAAAACTTTAATTTTTACGTTTCGCCTGTCCGTTGGCTTTTTTAAAATATTTATTCTTGCACATCTAAAAATTAAATACAGAAAGTGTATATATGCAAGTTAAAAAATAAAAACAATTAGGTATAACGGCACGCATTGAAATTATTAAAACATTTAGTTAAAATAGTACAGTACAGGGTGGTCCACATAACGTAACCTATCCCCTTATCTCAAAAATTAAAAGAGATACCGAAAAAAACTGTTTATGAAAGTTGCTTGATATTTCAAGGACTGCTTAAATATTTACGATCTATGTATACAGGGTGCTTCAAAAATTAGATATGATATTAAACTTCATTATTTTTCATTAAACACCCTATATATTTTTATATATTTTGATTGCTCTCCGAAAAACAAGTTAAGTTTGTATATACATGTATGTTCGAATTCGGCGCCGTTTAGCCTGAAAATAAAAAAAAAGATGAAAATTTAAAAAATTGTGTCTCCAAAAAAAAATAATTAATAATACTAGTCAATTTTTTGTTGGTATATTTGAAATAATAAATCAATTAAGTAGGATCCAATTCATGTTAATTTTGTACCCTGGTTGCTTTTTTATATACAGGGTGGTCTACATAATGGGTTAAATTAGTGATAATTCAATCCCAGAAAAAACAGTTTTTTTAAATGGAATACCCTATATATTATACATTTTATTGAATAACCTTTTAGTTACCTTTCATTTGGTAGGTATATGTCCTATACCTAAAACTAATATTAAAGGCGCTGTTGCGTTTTATTTTCGGCCATGTCATTTTTTATAATAATCTCGTAAGCATAACTTCCGTTTTATGCAAAAAATAAATCACTCTCTAATTTTTACTCTGAATATTATTTATTTTAAATTAAAAAAAAAATTTGAAATATCATTACAATAAAATAATTAAAAAACACAAAAGTTCCAAACTAATTACATTTTTAAATAGTTTTCTATATAACCTCCATTATTTGCAATACACGTCGTATAAATTATTTGAAGTTTGTCGATTGCCTTTTGGACTGAACCATTTTCATTAAGATGGGTAATCTCGGCTCTTATTCTGTTTTTCAATTCGTCTATGCTATGGGTCCTTTCTTTATACACTTTATCTTTTAGAGTCCCCCATAAAAAATTATCTAGGGGGCTTAAGTCGGGACTTCTTGGTGGCCAAGGAATGTGACCGTTTTTCCCTATTAACATCTCATAATTTTCCCCTATGTAATTTGTGACTATTGGTATTGTGTGGTAGGGAGCACTATCTTGTTGAAAAGCTACAATACCATGTCTCACATTCTCTGGCAGTGCTGTAATCAAATTTAATATGTCGTTTTGAAGCATATGTAGGTAGCGCTGTCCAGTCAACGTTCGTTCAAAAAAGATTGGTCCGATAATCCTATCATCAAGTATTCCACACCAAACGTTTATAGACCGGTGACCCTGCTTTTCTATGGCCTTTACACGATGTTCGTTGTTGTGGGAATAATAGTGAGTGTTCCTACGGTTAAAAATCCCAGCTGTACTAAATGTAGCTTCGTCGGTCCATAATATATGCTTAAAAATGTCTCTCTCAAAATACTGATCCATTATAACGGTGCAAAAATTTAGCCTGTTTTCAAAATCTATTTCAGACAATTTTTGAACAGGAAGGAATTTGTATGGTTTAATTTTATCAAGTTTTAGTGATCTCATGATGGTCGTCTTACTAATATCTAAATCTCGTTGGCCATCCCTTAAAGAATTTTCCGTGTTATCTTGATAGTATAATCTTACTTCAATCCTCTTATCGTCAGTTAAAATTATGTTTTTCTTGTTCTTCTTTTTATTTACAACAACACCAGTCTCTAAGTCTTTTAAAATTCTCTTGAATATTTGCCTTGTAGGTATTCGTCTTCCAGGATATGTCTGCTGGTATTCTCTTAAAGCTAAAGCAGCACTTTTCCCATTACTGATATAAAATTCATGTAATTTAAGTCGTTCTTCAATGCTATACGTAGACATAATTATTTTTTTAATATTTGACAAAAACTCAATGTCATCTGCGTTACAGGTTATAACTACTTGGTTTCCATGGAAATTATAAAAATTATATAAATGCAACAACCTTTGGTTGCTTGATATAAAAAATGACAAAGGCAATCGACAAACTTCAAATAATTTATACGACGTGTATTGCAAATAATGGAGGTTATATAGAAAACTATTTAAAAATGTAATTAGTTTGGAACTTTTGTGTTTTTTAATTATCTTATTGTAATGATATTTCAATTTTTTTTTTTTAATTTAAAATAAATAATATTCAGAGTAAAAATTAGAGAGTGATTTATTTTTTGCATAAAACGGAAGTTATGCTTACGAGATTATTATAAAAAATGACATGGCCGAAAATAAAACGCAACAGCGCCTTTAATATTAGTTTTAGGTATAGGACATATACATACCAAATGAAAGGTAACTAAAAGGTTATTCAATAAAATGTATAATATATAGGGTGTTCCATTTAAAAAAACTGTTTTTTCTGGGATTGAATTATCACTAATTTAACCCATTATGTGGACCACCCTGTATATAAAAAAGCAACCAGGGTACAAAATTAACATGAATTGGATCCTACTTAATTGATTTATTATTTCAAATATACCAACAAAAAATTGACTAGTATTATTAATTATTTTTTTTTGGAGACACAATTTTTTAAATTTTCATCTTTTTTTTTATTTTCAGGCTAAACGGCGCCGAATTCGAACATACATGTATATACAAACTTAACTTGTTTTTCGGAGAGCAATCAAAATATATAAAAATATATAGGGTGTTTAATGAAAAATAATGAAGTTTAATATCATATCTAATTTTTGAAGCACCCTGTATACATAGATCGTAAATATTTAAGCAGTCCTTGAAATATGAAGCAACTTTCATAAACAGTTTTTTTCGGTATCTCTTTTAATTTTTGAGATAAGGGGATAGGTTACGTTATGTGGACCACCCTGTACATATCTTGAGAAAGATGTTATTTTGCCTTGTTTGGCGGTGTGGAGGTAAGTGATACACTGGTTAAAGAATTCTATTGTTTTTTTTTTAAATATATCATTTAATTTTTTTGATTATATTTACATTGTAGACACTATTGGTGGATACGGGTTGTTTTAAAAGTATTTGTGTGAGTCTGATAGTATACAGTATGTATTTATGATTGATGGAAATAGTTTATAACAATTGAATTAAATTAGACTGTGATATATTTGGCTGAGATTGTCAATGTCTTTCCGATTGTTTACTGTATTTTTTCTTTTTTTATCTCGACCATTTCTTTGAATGTCAGTGTATGGTAATGTTGTTCTTTTGATAAAACCGTTGTACCCGAAAAATCAAATTCATGTTCCATATATTTTTCGTGTTTATGTAGCGTTGTGGAAGCATTTTTTGTATATTTATGCCCATTTAGTCTATTTGATAGGTATTGTGTGGTCATGCCTATATATTTTTTGGGGCAGTTTAGGCAGGGCATGCTGTAAACTACGTTTGATTGTTTTTTAATTGGTGTTTGACTTTTTAGTGGTGTTTATAAAGATTTAAGGGTATTGTTAGATTTGTGGCATACGGTTATATCGTGTTTACCGAGAATGTGTTTAATCTTTTCAGAAAGTGAATGGCAAAGATATGTATGTAACATAAACACGAAAGAGATATGGAACATGAATTTGATTTTTTGGGTACAACGGTCTTATCAAAAGAACAACATTACCATAAACTGACATTCAAAGATATGGTCGAGATAAAAAAAGAAAAAAAATACAGTAAACGATCGGAAAGACATTGACAATCTCCGCCAAATATATCACAGTCTAATTTAATTCAGTTGTTATAAACTATTTCCATCAATCATAAATACATACTGTATACTGTCAGACTCACACAAATACTTTTAAAACAACCCGTATCCACCAATAGTGTCTACAATGTAAATATAATCAAAAAAATTAAATGATATATTTAAAAAAAAAACAATAGAATTCTTTAACCAGTGTATCACTTACCTCCACACCGCCAAGCAAGGCAAAATAACATCTTTCTCAAGGTATGTACTGTACTATTTTAACTAAATGTTTTAATAATTTTAATGCGTGCCGTTATACCTAATTGTTTTTATTTTTTAACTTGCATATACACACTTTCTGTATTTAATTTTGTA